>JAEQBH010005292.1:0-366926 GCA_016808115.1 Tetrastigma voinierianum | reverse complement strand
AGAGGCGCACGTGATTGACAAGCCACGCCTTGTCGAGGGTCGAGGGCATGCATGGTCTCAAGCGGCGCCGCAGAATGATGTCACTGGCGCCTAGGCGCGCCTTTCACAACTATGACCCCCACACCCCAAAAAACCAAAGCCTCTCAACCCAGACCTAACCAATCTACAAAATCTATTTTTATCAATCAATTAGTGAATGATAATTTAAAGAATATTTTTAAAAAGTCGTTGGTTGTACACCTCCCTACGAAGACGTCACGCCACTGCTAGCGTTAGAAGCGGCCAACCAAAAGCCAACCATGGTGGCCTTAAACTTCATGATTGAACCCTAAGACTTTGAATATCATGTAGCAACATATAGAGGGAGAGAAAGAAGAATTCTCCTCATTGATAAAAAAAAAATAGAATATTGAGTATACAACTAAGATAAGAAAAAATAGGAAAGGCTAACCCTAGAATCTCTCACAATCAAGGATTGACTAATTCTTTCCTTTTATCCTAGGAGACAACTTTTCTAATTATTTAAATCTCTAACAATCAAATCCTAACTTTCCTAATTATTTAAATCTCTAACAATCAAATCCTAACTTTCCTAATTATTCAAATCCCTACAGATCCCAACTTACCTAATCTACTAACAAATATTTAGGCCCGACCATGTATGAGACACAAATGACAAATTGCTAAAATGAGCATTCAGTTAAAAAATGAACATACACAAAATGGGGCTTCAAATTGAGGGCATTTAGTCAACAATGACTTTCTGCCAAATATAGAAAGACACAGTACAAGCCTGTAACAATAACGCATGACAAAGAAGGAAAAAAAATCATTCATACAGCATAAATACTCTACCTAAGGAGCCAAAACTCACTACATTAGCTTCTTTTGCAAATAAAGTAACCAGTATAAAAGAAAGGATTAATTAAAGATCACATAGTCAGAGAGGGTAAAGATGATTATTTATCTATTTATTTTTGCTAGAGGTGTTTAGAGTAAAAGTATGTGTGACAAAGATCAAAACATACGAAAAAACTGCAACAATACCTGGCCTTTAAAGGGGTCTCAGACCTTCTCCACTCTCGAAGAATTCCCAAAATGTCTTCGAGTGTAACCTTAGTTTTAAACCCAATATCACGAGTTAACTTTCCACTCTTTACCTATATCAATAAGGAAAACAAAATATTAAAAATTTATGCTAGCCCATTAAATTGCTCTGTTTCATAGGACCAAGCAATAGTTTAATACTGTAATACCATTATAGTTGTAATGCAATGGAAGTGCAGAAGTAGAGAAATAAATAGAATGTCATTTGTGAAATTGTTATGGATACTTCAATTTCAGCATGTTGCACTACTTCATATAAGCTCAATTTATTTTAGGGTGTTTGTAAAAGTCATCATTGTGTAAGGTATGACAATGGCAAAACTCTTCTTACACTAAATCTATTATCATTTTACATTTTCTCCAGTCAGAAACAAGGATTATTAACACAAAATCTAAGCACAAGGAAGATGGACAATTAAGACATTTGCTTTGGACTGGCTGAATGAATACCATCTATATTTGCTTATCCTTCTTAAGGTTAAACCTTTTCCTGATCTTTAATAGAAAGTTTTTATTAATATTATATTATTCCTATGATAAAAGGACATGTGGAAGAAAGAAAGCGGTATGCCTCATCCCTGCATGAGAATCAACTCAGACCATCCACTCAGCAAAGTGAACAGTTCAAACAACAGATGACATTCCACCTTAAGCTATTAACATCTAAAATGTTCATGGCATGTTCTCTTAAGATATATAAATATATATATAACTAACCTTTGGAAGGGCATATGGAGCAGAAGAACCCAGAACTGAGCGCACTTCATCAGAATCATGGAACAGATCTTTAGGATAGTGGAGTTGTTCATCCATACTGGAAGCAATCCACTGAAAATTACAGATGCTAGTCATAAATGAAGACTTGAAAGGTTTTGTATCCCCAATTGACTTGAAATTGCAGTAGCCAGTGACTTTGTCACTTAAACAAGCATCCCATAATGTATCAAGAACATCCAAGAGATTCTTACAGCTTTCCCGGTTGCCAGTTTTTGACAATATTGACAATAACTGGACCAACTCAGGTGATTCCCAATCTTTAGCAGTAGACCCATGGGAGATTAGGTCTCTATCCCACATCTCATTCTTGAGAATCATATGAGATATATCAGAAACACTTTTCTCTACTTGAACTATTTGTACAAAATCTGTGACACATAGTGCCTGGAAAAATTGCCTCCACTTCAAACCTACATATGACAACGACCAGAGATTGATGTTTCAAATAAGCAATATCAACCACATGCCACTTCATATTTGTAGCATTAATAAACCGGGTTTACATCTACAGTATTTCCAAATTCTTTGCTGAATGGATCGGCATTCTAACAGGCCGCTTGTAGCCAAGGATTTGTTAGAATAAAAAGCTTTATTACATATTTCTGAAATAATGTACTCCCTTTCAATGCGATAACTGCGTAACTAGATTGTAGTGACCATCTCATACAAGAGGATAGGTATTCTATCATCAATTTCTTCTCTCATTTGCATTCTTTCATCAGATATAGCCGTAGAATTTGCATCTTTACAATTTCATGGGCAGACAGCTGTTGAACACCAATTTTGTGAAGCATCCTAGTAACATTTTCTGCAAAAGTTATGTCCATGCATGGAATATCAACAGAAGCTGCAGAAAGGAGTGCAGGATTTACAATGCGAAGTTTAGCAAATAAGTTGGGGAAAGCACCCAACCCATGCTCACCATCTAATTCAGTGCTTAATGAATCAGAATGCAACCAAATTGTGCCTTCATCCAAAGAGCCATAATTACCATCTGAGAGAGGGATGAATGGAACTTTTTTAAGGTTGTAAATCAGATCTGACTCCATATTAGAGTTTAATGAACTTTTCCCAGAACAATGTAGCAGCATAGTATAAAGGGCATTTAACCAAGAGGGTAAATTCAGCCAGGCCCATCACCCTTAGGCCATCTTGTGTGACATAAGGAAGACATAATCTAGCTAAGGATTTTGGGCCCGTATTTCAATACCCAGTGCCCTAGCTAGTGGATCAGACAAATGTATATTCTTATCTAAGAACCCAAGACCAAGGTGCTTACGAAGCAAGCTATCAGATAAAAGGTTACGGGCCTGTTCATTCCAACTTCTCAGGACCTTGCATGGAGGAACCCATTCATTACTGTCTCCTTCAAGAAGCAAGCAGTTAGACATGCGTAACTTAGAGATTATCAGTCGAGGAAGACTTGAAAAAAATCCATGCACTTCCCCAATAAGTGGAACAAAGCTCATATATGCTGCTACACCTCTTCCTGGATTTTCCCTAAAGCAAGGAAGGGCATGGGAAAGACTCCTCTCAGCCTTGGATAAACAAATCCCAGGAAATCCTGACAATAACCACTGGTTCCAGGGACTATCTCCATCAACTTCCTCTCTAGACGATGGAAGAACAAAATCACCTTGAAGAATAAATTTCAGACCATATGTCCTTAGGGGGAGAAAAGCAAAAACAGGCTGTTGGTCAAAATGTGGCCTATATTCCCCATTATCTGATTCTTCAAGTGTAAATGCTATAGCAATTTCTGTTGTTTGCACATCAGGTCGAATGACATCAGCCTGTAACTTCTGAGATATTACAAACCAAGTCATTTTCTCACTTCCATGTGAAACCTTTATGATACCATCTCCGACAATTTCTTTCCTCATAATGATGAGTGAATCATTGAGCATGTTTTTAAACTTGATACAACGGAGACGGTGAAGAAATAGCAATAAAGATGGATGAAGATCTGAAAACATAGAAATAATGCTGCTCATTCCTGTTCCCTCTGATAAGTTGGTTCTAAAAGGAAGCACAATGCTAGTATTCCATAAGTCAGCATCCTTGATCAGCATCAGAAGATGCCAGCCTCTTGAACAAGTCAACATCAAGAAGGAGGTATCACAGTTGGCAAGACAAAACCAATCTGACCCTCACTTATATCAAACTTGACATGAAACCCATTGGAATGAATCTCTGGAGCATCCGTTACCTACAAAAAAGCCAACTCAAATTCATGACAGCCAAATCTTAAAAGAACATGATATATCATACTCTGTTAAAGAACAATGGAACCAATAATCTTCTTAAATACTAAGATGAGTACTAGTCAACAAGGAATTGAATATGAAACTACCCCAAATGAAGCAGTAGTTTTTTCATAGGCAGAAACATCCTATTGAAGCAATGTCATACTAGAATGATTTGTTAGTGTATGTTATTTAGTTGGCAAATTTGTTCTTTCTTACTAATTAGACGCGACTCACTTGGGTCTTATCTGTCTCAAAACAACTTCACAGTCAAATTCGGACTTAGGTTATTTGGAGTCATAAAATTTAAGGTAATTATATATTTATGGTTGGTAAAGTTTTTGAAATTACTAATACAAAAAATAGGAAGAGAATACTTCTTATTTCCTAATTCAATTTCTACTGTGCTATTAAAGTTAAAAAAATTGTGATAAGCTCTAAAATTATGTTCATCTTCAAATTGATGTTTGAAAGGATTTTTCAAATGTTTTAGGATTTAAAAACTCTTCATAATCATGCAAAGGGTTTCACCAGTATAATTAAAGATGTTTTATTGAAAAAGAATGAACTTTCATGAACCCTAAGAACTGTAGCCATTCATCTTAAGATTTATCTTAAAAGTACTTTGGCTAAAACAAGGTCAAAAATCTCACTGTGAAAATTCATAAAGGGCTTCAAGAGACTAAGTAGTACAAGGAAATGCTGCATCAGTGACATGGAAAAATGAGTGTGGGTGCTAACCTTATAAAACCCTATGGAGTAGATCCATTGGATTAAACATTCATATCACTTCTTCATAGTTAATAGATTATTTTGCAATCAAAAGACTACCTATAATTTTTTACACCTAATAAGTTGCTAAATGGTTTTTCATGTTACACCCTATGAACTGTCTGAGAATCAGTTCTATTTACGGGCACATGAAATTTATGCTCTCACTAAACAAGATAATACAAAATCTTAATTTAGAGACTAGTTCAAGGACTACTTATTTATCAACCTCTAGGTGGTTTCTTTATATTGCTGAACTACAATTTTTCAAAACACTTAACCTTGTCCGATTTTGGTTCAATATGCATGTCATGCTCCTTAACACTCCACCTCGTATGTGATCTCTCATACCGCATATGGAGAGATGTGATGCAAGCCCATGGGCAAACAAATGCAAATAACCCTTTTTTGGGGACTAGTTGCAAATGGGCAAACAAATGCAATTTAATGTCCAAAAAGGGTTATTTGTTTATGCGAACTCACATGGCTAAAATCTTGTTGCAAATTATATCAACACTTTTTCACATGTTAGACCACTACTTGCAAAAGCTAAAATTAATTTTAATGGTTTTTGAGTGGGTCTCATGACTAAGGATTAACTTGCCAAAGGGCACTCATTGGTATCAATTTGAACCAGGATTCAGTTTCCTTACTAAATTGTGGGGTGTCTAAATGGCCTATTACCTCTTCGGGCCTCCCCTTAGAGGGTATTGAGTATCGTAGGATACTCCATAGAATATCCTATGGTTTGACTCTTTCCTTCTTGTGTATTGTTCTCTTTCCTTTTGTACTTTATGTTGTTTCTTTTTTAGTGTCTTCCTTTTGTATATAAATAGATAGAACCTATACTGTATTATTGACTAATTCAATAAGAAAAGTAGAATCTTTTCTACTATCCTTTCACATGATATCAGAGCCATGAAAGGTTCGGATTAGGGTTTTGTCATGTTTCCAATTCCGGTAATCCATCTAGTGGCAATGCCTTACTCCGGCCACCCCACCTTTATCACGTAAAGCCCGAGACCCCGCTTCTATCGTAACACTACCGCTGAAAAAAATTCCGGTGAACTTTTTCAGCGATTGTCCCAACTACGAACAACGACCACACTATCAAGAGTGTCGGACTGACCTTATCACCGAAGCAACTCCCAAGACTGCATAATCACGACATGCCACCACACGGTGTCTTCTCTCCGACAGATTTCCACGCGCCTATTACTCACTACCACCGCCACCAACTTCTACCACTAGCATCGCTGGGCGCTAACAAGCATCCCTACAACCCTAGTTTCTTGGTTTGGTCCCTGCATATGCTCCTTTGTGGAATTTTGGTGTTCGGCTGCAAATATCCTAAGGGTTTTCAACGCTTCCAAAGAACCTCTCTTATCCTCGAAAGTTAATCGTGACATGCTCGGGAGTGTTTCTATCTTCATCCCGACATCTCTTATCCCTGTTTGGACAATTGCAAATAGGTGTGTCATCAGTTCTCTTCTCTGACCTTGATCTGAAAACATTTTTCGTGCTCATCCAATGCCTCTTGGCTTCGTCATGAGCTTCAATGGCCGCAAAGGGAGCCCATTCACATCTCAGGAAGTTATTCTTACGCCCAATGAGTATAAGGAGTACCTTCACCTCACTCAGGCTGTCAAATTTGCATCCATTTTGTCTATTGCCCATACCAGTAATACCTCTGCTTGTCTTACACATTCCTCCTCGCTTGGTCCCTGCATTCTCGATTCTGGAGCCTCTGATCATCTATCTGGTAATAAGGATCTTTTTTCCTCCCTTATTATTACATCACCTTTATCCATGATTATTTTAGCTACGATCTCAAACCATAGCTAAAGCTAAATTCCGCTCACATGCCCTCTTCATACCTTACCCCTTACTTATGTCCTTTATGTTCTTGATTATCTTTTAATTTGATTTCCATCAGTAAGTTGACTCGTGACTTAATTGTTTGATTATCTTTTTTGATAACTCACTCACATTGCAAGACCGGAGTACGGGGAGGGACCATCAGTATAGGACGGAGTTTAAGGGTCTCTTCATCTCAAATTCGCTCTTCATCTTTACTGCTTGCACTTCCATGGATAATTCCTCCTCCTTATTCACAGCCACCTTGGTCATCTGAACATTTTCAAGTTTCGGAAAATGATTCCTCGTTTTTGTCACTTGTCCTCAATTGAGTGTGAGTCGTGTCAGCTTGGGAAACATACTTGTGTCCCATTCCCAAAGTGCCTCACCACCCATCAAGTCTCCTTCAAGCTCGGGTCTTGTAATAATGTTTCAGTAGGTCCTTCTCACTCGAGCGACCTTGTGGTCTGACATACTTTGTTACTTCTTTATAGATGATTTTTCCCGTTGTACTTAGCTATTTTTAATGAAAAACTCGAACTGGGTTATTCTCTATTTTCCACTTTCTTGCGTCAAGTTCTGAACTCAATTTAATACTTCACCAGATCCTACAAAGTGATAATGTCAAGGAATATCTTTCCGAACCATTCCCCCTCTCCCTTTTATGTCCTCACATGAGATTCTTCATCATCCTCTGTCATACCTCAACAAAATCGAGTGGCGAGCGCAAGAACTGGGCTATTTGCTGGAACCGCCACACTCTCCTACTCCATCATGTTCTTCAACGCTAGATGCTACCTTACCGCTTGTTAATTGATTAATCATGTATGCCATCATCCGCTCCTACATGATCAAATCCCCATTCCATCCTTTTTTTCCTAACTAACCTCTCTCTTTTCTGGGCTTCCCTCATGTCTTCGTTATGCCCCATTTTGTCCAAATATTCTTACTCTTTGACAAGACAAGCTCTCAGTCAAAGCCATGAAGTGTGTCTTCCTCGGTTATTCCCGACTTCAATGAGGTTATCGTTGCTACTCTCCTGATACATATTGATTCTTTATCTATGCCAATGTCACCTTTTTTGAGAACTCTTCTATGTTCCCTACCACCCACCTTCCCAGTTCTAATGTCCTATCTCTACCCCTTCTTTATCCCGTTCCGAATACCCCATTTGTACCTCTGGCTACACCACCTCAACCATTTCAGGTTTATACCCGTCGACTACATACTGACATCAGGCCTCTGACTGACTCATCTCCTATGGCACCTTCCTCCATGACACCGGTCTTGCCATCTCTCGATGATCCTCCCATTGCCATTCGGAAAGGCACTCGTTCTTCTCATAACCCTCATCCTATCTATAATTTTCTAACTTATTTTCATCATATTCTGCTTTTATTTCCACCTTGTCTTCTGTTTCTCTTCCTAACACTATACATGAGGCCCACTCTAATTCGGGCTGGAAACAAGCCATTGTTGAGGAAATGGCTACTTCATCTCATTTACTAAGACATGCGACTCCAATACCTTTACTCACAACAAGTCTCCTCGTTAGTTACCAAGGTTTATACAGCTTAACATCGGGTCCGTATGGCTAGGTGGACCGTCTTAAGACTCAAGTGAGTCGCTAAGGGGTATATTCAATTACATGGCTCCAACTATTATAACATTTTCTCCTTTCACAAGATGACTCTATCTCACCTTCCTCCTATCTATGGCTACTATGAGCCTCTTGGCTCCCCATCACCATGGGATGACTTCAAGAAATGTATAAGCATCTCCTATGGGAGGATATATGGACAAACCACTTGGTTTGGTTGCTCAGGAGAGTCTAGTTTGCGGCAGTGACTACGCCAAGCTCCTTATATGGCCTAGCAATCTCCGAGCTTGTCAGCCAATTTAGCTCCGTGGTACATGAATTTGGGTGATGACTCGTGAGTACATCATACCATCATGTTTTCTATTATCATACATCGTTAGGATAGTGCATCTATCTAATTGTTTATGTGGACGACATTGTTATTACAAGCACTAATCAAGAGTATTTGGAAGCTAAAACACCACCTTGTTAGCCACTTTCAAACAAAAGACTTAGGGAAACCTGCACTTTCCTGGGATCAGATATCTCGCCTAATACTGCCATGTTATGTCTAGAGAAAGTACGTCTTGGGTATATAGAAGGAAATTGGTATGCTAGATTGTAAACTTGTACACACTCCTATGAATCCGAATATCAAGCTTGTACTAGGATAGGGGGAACCTCTACAAGATCAATGGTAGATATCGACCACTTGTGGAAAGACTGAACTACCTCACCATCACTTGACCGGACATTTCCTTTCATGTGAGTGTAGTTAATCGGTTCTTGCAGTCACCGTGTGATAGTCACTGGGATGTTGCAATTCATATCCTCCATTATATTAAAGGACCACCAGGCCAAGGGATATTATACGAAAACAGAGGTCATACGCAGATTGTTGGATTTTATGATGTAGATTAGGCAAGCTCACCTGCAAACAGACGCTACACTTGTATTTATTGGAGGCGATCTAATATTCTAGGAGAGGCAAACGGATATAGTAGCTAGACCAGCCAGCTGGCGCATCGAGGCCATGGCTTTGGGGCAACCCGTGAATTCATATACGTCTTCTTCGCTAAGATTTGAAATGACAAAGAAATGAAGCTTTGTTTCAGGATAATCAAGCAAACACACATTGCCTTCAATCTAGCCTTTCAGAGAGGACCAAGCAACAAAGGGATCATTACCATTCGAGAGAAGATCGCATCAAGATACATGACTACTCACTTTAGTCAACTCGGTTGACCTTCACCAGCGACATTTTCACTCTCAAAGGTCCTGGTCGAGCATATTTGTAATACTCGCGCATACTTAATTCATATGCTCTAATCCTGAGGGGAAGTAAAGGAGTATCATAGTATATGCAATAGAACATCTTGTGGTTTGACCGTTTCCTTTCTCGTGCATTATTCTCTTCCTTCTTACTTTATATCATTTCCTTTGAAGTGTCTTCTTGTATCTAAACAGGTAGGGACCTATAATTAAGTATTATTCACTAATTCAATACTTAAAAGTAAAATCTTTTCTTCTCTATCCTTTCACAAAGGGAAATCTACTTAGAGTGTCCTCAAGGGCTCAAATATAGATGGGATCTTCCAAAGATTGTTGGAAGAAATCATTTCTCTCTTTCAGATGTTAATACAAGTCTAGCAACCTCATGTTCATTCCTTATCCTCGTAAGGGAGCCAATCGAACCGCACAATTGTAGAGAGGTTTTGTCTAGCGGGAAGGTAATAGGATAATCTTATCGGGTGAATTAGAGTGTAATTCTAAGGAGGGGTTAAAGCATAGGGAAGATCTCTTCAAGAAATGAAACCCTATAAGGAAAGAAGCTGTGGAGGCTTCCTAAGGAGAACGATATGTTATAGCCCAATGTCACCACTGAGGCCTGGCTCAGTGGTTAAGGGTTGGGGTGGGCTTAGGGAGGTGACCAGGTTCAAGTCCCACTAGGGACAAAGAAAGAAAAAAAATACCTATAAAAAAATGTTATGGCCCAAGGTCATTTTGAGTATTCATGAGCCACATTCTAAGGTCAGATGTCAACATAGTCAATAAGTTATCACACTTTTAAACGAATATTGCTCAAATCTACTTGATTTCTCCAATGTCAATCGTTTCTTTATGGTTGATGGTAAAAAAATCTACTTTAGGAAGGTACTATATGGTTACTCACTCTTTGGTAGTCGTTAGGAAGCATGATATTCATATTAAACCATCTATAAAAAGGATATCCATATTAAACCTAAATCCTCACAAGCTTGAACTTTTATATACAACAGTCGCTTAACACAGATTTAAATGGGTTTTGTATAAGCGATTCAAAGCTCGAACCAAATTCTCTCTACAATTTGAATATTCGATCCCCATTTTGTGTATTCAGCCCATAGTGATTCTCAGGGTTTGTCTGACTCTCCATGTGCGGCGGTACGGGCCTCCATACCCAGAGGGAAGTGCGCAAAAGACGAGCATTCATATTAAACCTAAATCCTACAAGCTTGAGCTTTTAGGACAGTTGGTCGTTTAAGAGTAGTCAATACCTAAATATTTTAAGGTGACAAGGTTAAGAGTCTTAAGACACTTCTTTATATCCATAGTTTATGTACTCTCATTACACAACATATCTTGGAATTTTAACTTCTAACAAAACCTCAAGAATTATAAATACAAAGGATTAACTCAATCAATATATTTTGTATCCCATGTGTATCTATCATCTTCCTTGATGAGGGTTCAATCTTTGATCTTATTAGACTTGTGTTCAATTAGACCTTTCTTCAAAGCCATCTCACACTCATCCTCCTCCATTCCTTTTGATCTAACTACGTTCATTTAGAAATATAAAGCCTCCTTGTGGCATGTAAGAAGGTTATATCAATGGTATGCTTCAAGAATGGAGGCCTCTTTAAGGCTTCAAAAAATTTTTAAGATGATAGAAGGACAATGAATGAAGATTGGGACTTATTTTAACACTTCTTTCTATTTCAGAATAGTCAAGTCTTCAGAGGCATCCCTACAACCATTTATGATTAAATAGACAACTTGTATGCAAGTAAGGAGATTGCTTAGAAACACCTCAAATGTGGCCAAAGCCAATTGATAGTGGTTAAACTGAGTTTCGATGGATGTCCCTTAAGCACCTCAAAGCAACTACGGATTGGCAGTGTGATTAGAGACCATCATGGTTTAGTCATCAAAGTATACTCCAAACTTGCAAGTAGTTTTATATTGAACTGAGATCGAGGTATTTCTAAAGGGCCTTGAGCAAGCATATTTTGATTTGCACACCAAGGGCGTATGGGACTCTCATATAATATTATCTCACAATTTTATTCATTATAAGTCATGCAAGTATGCTCTCACAAACTCTTTAAATGCATCTATAAAGGCAAGAGAAGTTCATATATATATATATATATATATATATATATATATATATATATATATATATAGATTTAGTGTTGTAAAACTTTTTTCTTACTGAGGAAATCACAATCAACCACCTCTTTGCATGTAGACATGATGCTTCACCGTATCCAATCGAGGATTATAAGGCCAAACAATTAGACACGTGAAATTCCATACCTAAACAGAATCCTCTAATACCATTTAATAATGACTCGCCTTCCCATGTGTACATCATTCGCTTTCGTCCCAAATACCCCTAGCTCTAAAAAAATCTATTAAGTCAAGAAGAGTCCATGTATATATAGTGTCAATAACTTTTTCCTACTCATCACATGTCCTCTCTTATTTCTTTTAATCGTGGAAGCATTTATTTGCTCCTTTGGTAGAGTCATGGAGGATAGCCTTAACAAATTTGATATAAATATCAATATGGATATTTCCATAGAATTACTTCAAATATTAGTGTCAATGTCAACCTTTCTCAGATAGGCAAACAAAGGAATGATATATTAAAAGAATGAGAAGTAACACCCAAAGGACTTCCTTAAGCATACAAAGAGTATACTAAAGGAGATAAAAACGAGAAGAAGAGAAGAACAAAAAACCCACCAGCCCTCATTTACAACCAAACCAATACAAAAAAATCCAACAAAGAGGAAGGGTCATCAGCTATACAAGTATTAGCCCAAAACCACAAATTGAACAAACAAAAAAGAAAGTCTTCATCCTATGTGCCGAAATTTCCTTGTTCTCAAACATAATTCTATTTCTTTCCCATCAAACTGTCCATAAAAGACAAAAAGGGGTTGTCATCCAAATTTTCTTTCGCTTCTTATGCTTTATCCTTAGAAGGGACATCTTAACCCAAGATAATCATCTTTTTGCAAGGTTTTGAGAAGCATAAAGCAAGGTGGTCCAAATTTCTATCATGATACCTAACCAGCCACTTTATGGGCTCAAGGACAGTGGATACACTACTTTATGGAAGGAGAGATGTAATCAACACTAAGTGGATTCCCCAAGTTACAGGGCGTCTCAAGCTCAATTGAATGTAGCTAAATTAGGGTAGAAAGGTATGGGCTTGATTAAAAGATCCTAGAGGTAGGCTTGTTAGGGCTACTACTCAGCTTGTTGGTACAGAATTGGCCATTCAGTTGAGATGTTAGACTTGATGAAGGATTAAAAGAGGTTTCTATAATAGGAGTAGAAAGCTCATTGTCAAGGGGAATTCTATGATTCTTTATCTTGAATGTCTTACGGTAGGAGAGACCCTAAGATGTTTGACTAGTTACAAATGATGACCTGTCAAGAAGTTTAAGTTGCTGCTTTGAGTGGAAATCTACAGTTGCATAACAAAGAAACTGAAAGTTCTACTAAAAGGTTTGGTAGAGATCTTCCCTGACCCCTACACAAAGAGATTCTTATAAATTTTTATCTTCATTCAGCATTCTAGGAGGTTTCATATGTTGTTAAACAATCAATTCTCCTAAAAGCTCAAGTTTGTAAGGATTTGGGTTTAATATGAATATTATGCTTCACACCCTCCCTCACGTCCAGCTCCATACCCGACCAAACGGAGTCCACTATGGACTTTCAAATACACATGGGGATTAAATATTCAAATTGCATAGAGGTAGCTCGAACCCAAGACCTCCTGCCAAATCAAGCTTCAATACCATATTAAACAAACAATTCTCCTAAAAGCTCAAGCATGTAAGATTTGGGTTTAATATGAATATCATGCTTCACACAAGTTAAGAACCAACTTAATCCTAGGCTCCCCATTTATTTCAAATAATCATTAGGACAAGTCTCTCATCCTTATACTATTTTATATTTTTCCATTTAACAAAATCATTGATTCCAACCTCAAAATAAGGAGAAGATTAAAAGAGTGATCTGGCCTTAAAAGTGCAAGTAACAACAAAGTAACAGTAATTGAAACCACTGCTAGCTAGACTGGATTATTTTTGTTCTTTTTTGTTGTAGCTTTTTTTAATATCTGGTTCCTTTCTGTTATTTCGACAGAATTGCCTTCTATAATTTTATAATTAAAAAGCATATATATACCAACAACAAAAGAAATGAGTCTTTCACCATACCCGAAACACTGATTTGAAGCCACTGCCTTTATGGCCAATATATCCAGCCTTAGATCCTTTTTTGGTTGAATTTCCAACATCACAAAGTGCTCTGATATTCTGAGCAGAAAAACCTTGCTCATTATTTAGAACAATGACACCCATGTCTTGAAGAATGAATGTTAGAGTTGGTTCAACATTTTCTGGGTAGATGTTATCATCAGCATTCTGAACCTGAAGCAATATGATGCAAAGTTAGGTGTGCTTAAATATTGCAGTATTTCCACATTAAAAAGAATGTAAAGCAGTTCAGAAATTGGAATCATAACTTATATACCATCTATCTTAACTCTCTTTTTGGCGGGGGAATTATTTATTTGGCTTTTATTCACCTAGGCCTTGTATGCAGGGATTGCATATGTTTCATTATGTAAGAATCGTTATTGAATGACCTAATCTTCCAATGAAGTAAGAACAAACAGACTAGAAATAAGAGCCACATTTTTCAAAAGAAGCAAAATGGAAATTTTTAAGATACAGTAGCATAACTTGTTCCCCAACAAAGGAAGACGGCTTCACTGCTGCAACAGGCCATGGTAAGCATTAGCCATATCAAAGGAATTTTTTAATGACAAAACTACTTTCTAAACCCCAATAAAGAATATCACATAATCATATGAAAGAAAACATGTGAACTAAATACAAGCACCCTAACGCTTAAAAACTATTCTCCATGCATTTATCAAAACATTATGGGTTAGATAGAGTAGCTATGTTTGCCCTTTACAACCAGAATGACTACTAAAATCCCTCACACTGAAGGTAAAAATGAATTTCCAAATTTCTCTGAACTGCTTCTGATGACATTAAAGTAGCTCCCATATATTATACTGGGTAAGTCAGGCTAAAAAGGTTCTCCCTCAGACTTTAGGCTCAAACAATTCAGGAAATGAATTGAAGACAAAGCAAAAACCTCCATGATGTCAAGGCAATAAATCTATCTGCTCACTATACTTAGCCTCCAATACACTTTCAATGGACATCTTAGTTTCTTGAACAATATGACATTCAGGATTTCCTGATGAAAGGAAATTCCTAATTACTTCCTTCCATCTCCTATTCCCTAACCTATATACATTTCAGCTGATTATCTTCATAAGCAACATAGAACTTTAGAACCAGCCTATCCTAGAATACATAGTAGCGCTGCTAGTCATGGTTCACTGTTTTGGATATCCAAGCTTGTTGATTTCCATGGACCAAAGCATGTGCTTTATCCCTGCAGTCGATAAGGCTGAGGTTCACAGAAGGCAGAAGAAATCCAACAATTGGCATCCATCAGGAACAAGGCCCTCAGTGGGCAGGCCCTTGGGGGGAAGGAAGCCTGGGATATAGAAAACAATCTATGTGTTGAGTTTCTCAGAGTCAGATAGGAGAAATCTAGAAGTGACACGTGTACCAGAGTGTTATTCGAATCCTGAGGTTTCCACCATTGTTCTAGCAGCAGAACTGCAAAATAGAGGGAGGAAAACTTATAACCCAATATGAGGGAGGAGTGAGGCAAAACTCTTATAAACGGGATGTTCCAAAATTCCAGCGTAGGAACTAAACATAGATAGAAATTAGAAGAAGAAATTCCTTAACTGTCCGTTCTGATCCAACTCAGCTTCAGAGTTCTACAATCACATAAATCAATATCTAATGAGGTAGTGGGTTTGAAGCACTATCTAGACTGTCAATAAAAGGATTTATTTTATAGAAAATCTGTCTTGGCCTAGTTCCATCCTCTAAAAGATCCACCTTCTGGCCGCTGTCCCAATTGGGTTGTCATCACGATAACTGTCCATGATAAACTATGAGCTCCAGCTCATCCACCCTAATTGATGCCAAAGTCCCTGTATCATATATCATGGCAAGTTGGGTCAGCTTGGCGTTGCTAATTGAGACCAATATTTTAAAAACCAAATCAATTATTGAACAAAAAAAATTATCAATTCATAGTCTAATGGTCAATTTGGTGGTTAAACCGCAATTGAACCAATGACATCATAAATATATTATTAAAATTAAAAATTGTGAAATGAGAGAAGAAAAGAATGCTTTTTTTTTTGAATGGATGTGTAAAATACAGGATAGGTCCTACCTATTTATATACATCAGAAAGACACAAAAAAGAAACAAATAAAGTACGAAAAGAAAGGAAAATAATGTACAAGAAATGAAGGAGATAAACCAAAGAATATCCTAAGAATATCCTATGATTTTCAACATTCCCCCTCAAGCTGGAGCATATAGGTCATATGCACCAAGGTTGTTACTAATGTACTGTATTCTCGAACCTCAAAGAGACTTAGTGAAAATGTCTGCTAGTTGGTCACTCGAGTTGAAGAAACTAATAGTCATGCATACTGAGGCAATCTTCTCCCGAATGAGCGACAAATTCACTTCAATACGTTTTGGCCCTCTCACGAAAGACATTGGAGTGCAGAATGCAGAACCGCTTGCTACTACACTCAAGCGTCATTTGTTTATCCTTCCCAAATCCTAGCTCCTGAAGAAGCTATTTGAACCATACGAGTTCACAAGTTGCCAAAGCCATAGCTCGATACTCAACTTCAGCACTAGACCTGGCCACTACATACTATTTCTTACTCTTCCAAGATATTGTTGCCTCTAATAAATACATAATATCCTCGTTGAGCTGGCCTCGCAAGTGAGCCCCGCGCCGCATCGAATTTCAAATAATTCGTGTGACTCGCTTTCATATAACACCCCTAGCCCGATGTTCCTTTGATATGACAGAAGATACGGATTACAGCATCCTAATGACTATCACATGGTGACTGCAGGAACTGACTAACTACGCTCACGGGAAAGGAAATGTCCGATCGGGTGATGGTGAGGTAGTTCAGTCTCCCCACTAGTCGTCAATATCTCTCTGGATCTTGTAGAGACTCCCCCTGTCAAGGTACAAGCTTGACATTCGGATCCATAGGAGGGTCTACAAGTTTACAGTCCAACATACCAGTTTCCTCTAATATATCTAAGACATACTTCCTCTGAGACATAACCACACATGAATTAGACTGAGTTATCTCAATCCCCATAAAGTACTTGACTTTCCCCAAGTCTTTTGTCTGAAAGTGGCTGAAGAGATGTTGTTTAAGTTTCTGAATACCATTCTCGATCAAACGCCTCGTTATAACACGCGTCTATCATCACCATCCTCCTCGATGTTGCATCATACTTCTAGTTCGTCTAAAACAGGCTTGTGAGGACTGCTTTAGACCATATAAGGAACAACGTAGCATGCATACCAATCCAAACTCTCCCTTGCAACAAATCCAGGTGGTTGCTCCATATATACCTCCTCGACGAGGTCACCATGGAGAAATGTATTTTTGATGTCCAACTAATCTTATAGCAGCCATAGATAAGAGAAGACAAACGGAAGTCATCTTGGCAACAGGACAAAAAGTGCCATAGTAGTTAAAGCCATATACTTGAGTATACCCCTTAACAAATAAACGAGCTTTAAGACAGTCCACTCGGCCATCCGAATGAATCTTAACAGTAAAAACCCAATAGGAGACTTGTCTGTAAGTTAGATGACTAGGTCCCATGTGCCAAAAGAATACAAAGCAGCCATTTCTTCAACCATTGCCTGTTTCTAGCCCGGATGAGAGAGGGCCTCATGCACAGTTTTAGGAAGAGAAATAGATGACAATGTAGGAAATCAATCTAGGTTGTGATTAGTTGTAGTCCTGATTTTAAGAGATTAGTTTCCTAAAATTCTAGTGTATATTCTGATTTTATTCCTAGAGATATTCTCTCATGAGCATGAAAAGTTTTTGTATTATATTGACTCTAGTTTATAGGAGACAATCAAGGTCACCAGAATCAATTGTTATGTATATATATGTATCCACTCAAGAAGTAAATACAAGAAGCTTGGCCCGCTGAAAATCTCATACAGCTTCATGGTATTAGAGCATTAGGTTCCAAACCTACTTCTTTCTTTCTCAATCTGTCGCCTTAGCCCTCCTCCTCCTTCCTAAATCACCCCTTTTCATGGCAGAGTCCCCAGCAGACATCCAGGGATCCATCTACACCTAATCCCTCTTCCAATATTCCTATTGCTCCTCAACTAACGCCAGCCACCATAGAAAATAATCTTGTCCCTATCACCACCCACAAACTTAATGGCCACAACTACCTTCAGTGGTCTCAATCAATGATGATGTTCATAAGCAGGCGAAGCAAGGATGAATATCTCACTAGTGCTATTTCAGAACCAGACCCAAGCAGCACTAAATACAGAATCTAGAGGGCAGAGAACAATATGTTATATCTTGGTTAATCAATTCTATGACAACTGAGATAGGAGAAAATTTCTTGTTGTACACCACGGAAAAAGAAATCTGGGAAGTAACAAGTGAAACGCTCTCCAGTAGCGAAAACACAACCAAGCTTTTCTCTGTGGAGAGTACTCTCCAAGACCTTGTTAAGGCGAAAATTCTATGACAATCTATTTCACGACTCTCACTTGATATTGGCAGCAACTAGACTTGTTTGAGACACATGAATGGAAGTGTCCTGAAGATCATGCATATTTTAAGAAGATTGTGGAGACTAAGCGTGTCTTCAAATTCTTGATGGGACTCGACAAATCTCTTGATGAAGGGGCAGAATTCTCTGAACAAAACCACTACCAAGTCTGCAGGAGGCATTTTCTGAAGTGCGCAGGGAGGAGAGCCAAAAATGTGTTATGCTGGGACAATTTAATCATCCCACATTTCCCGAAATTCCAGTACTTGCAGTCAAAGAAAATCCATCAGGATTAGGGCATTTGCTACCTAAAACTCTATTCTCAAATTACCAACCGGACAAGGAAAGGTCGCCCTTGGTGTGATCATTGTCGAAAGCCTGGACATTCGAAGGAAACTTGTTGGAAATTACATGGAAAGCCTTCTGACTGGAAGCTGAAGCAAGATCGTGAAGATAAAGGGAATGCCACCATTAGTGAAGTATCTCAATCTGGTAATTTTGTCCCATTCACTAAGAAACAGTTAGAACTTCTCCAGCAACTTAAACACGAGGCCAATATCAACACCACATTCAGTAGCAACAAAAACAACTCCTGTAATTCAGCACTGCATGCAGCCAAATCTCCGTCCTCATCTTGGATAGTAGACTCGGGTGCATCCAACCACATGACAGGTGATATATCACTTTTCACATCCTACTCACCTTGTAACAACCTTATGCACCAAAGTGGTCGGAACAAGAATCATTTGTCTATCAAATATACTTATTCTCAAATCTGTGTTATTTGTGCCTGATCTTGAATGCAATCTCATCTCAATAAATAGTCTAAATTGTGACCTTTAATCGTGGAAACCAAATTCCTTTCCATGATGCAAACTGTGTTTCTTCCAGACTTGAGCTCGGGAATGACATAATGCTGATTCGTGCAGGCCTTTATGCTCTTGATGTCAACACTCCTTCAATCCATTCAGTTAGTCATCAATGTCAATTGATCCATAGTCTTACGTCGGATAGTCATTCTAATAAGGAAAGTGAAACCATGATGTGGTATTTTCGTTTAGGTAATTCTAATTTTCTATACTTAAAACGTTTGTTTTCATCCTTATTCATTAATAAAAACTCCCAGTTTATTTAATTAGAAGTTTGTCGGGCCGCAAAGCTTACTAAGAACACTTACTCATCACGACCATACAAACCAAGTCACCCTTTATCTCTCATTCACGGTGACATTTGGGGGTCATTTTGTATTCCTAGTACTACTGGTGCACGATGGTTTTTATTGTTAGTTGATGATCACACTCGATTGAGTTGGACATTCCTAATAAAAGAAAAATCAGAAACCAAGCACATATTTTAGCATTTTCATGCCATGGTTCAAATCCAGTTCAAAGCCAATATTCAAATTCTAAAAATTGATAATGCCATAGATTTCTTCAATTCAAGTCTTGACTCATATCTCAAACTTCAAGCAGATTGGTTTCAAACAAAGCTCTTATGTTGACACACCACAACAAAAACGATGTAGCTGAACGTGAAACTATCATATACTCTGATGTTGCCTCCAATCTTTTGCTTTTCTGCCAATGTCTTAATCAATCGAATGTCAAGCTTGATGTAAACCTATATTGGAAACCCTATGGATCCTAATACTTGCCGATGCTCGACCGACAAATTGGCAAATTTAATATGGGCGCTACCAATGCTTCTGTGAGTAAGTTAATATATCAGACTCATACACATACAAATATAAGTTTTGCAGTTAGTTTCTTGGTAACCCATCTGTAGATCACTTGGAGGCAATGAATTGTATTCTAAGGTACTTGAAGAAGGATCTCGGGGAAGGGACTTATATTCAAGAAAAACAACTGACTGACATTGCAAGTTTATACTGATGCTGATTGGGCTGGATCTCCTAGTGACTAAAAATCCACATCTAGATATTGCTCATTTAATCGGGAAGTCCAAACACATATACAGAGCAAAAAGCAAGCCGTTGTGGTGCACATAGCAAAGGTTGTCGAGGCAAGTTCCTGCATTAGCTGGGGCACCAGAAGGAATTTGGCTAAAATGACTACTAAAACGAACTCAAGATTGGAGCTTTTGATTCTATCAGGACGTGATGTACCAACAAGAATTGCAATTGCCAAAATCTAACCCATCATGATCGAATCCAAACATGTGGAGATTGATAGACACTTCATCAGTGAGAAAATTGAAAGCAAGATGATCTCTCTCAACTATGTTCCATCTAAGAAAAAAGCAACGGATATCTTAACTAAGGCTCCGTTTCAACCCAATTTCACTGAGCTAAGTACAGTACTTGGTTTGGAGAACATATATCGCCTAGCTCAAGGGGGAGTGTAGGAAATCAATCTAGGCTATGATTAGTTGTAGTCCTGATTTTAAGAGATTAGTTTCTAAAATTCTGTGTATATTCTGATTTTATTCCTTAGAGATATTCTATTGTATATTAGGTAAGTTTTTGCATTATATTGGCCCTAATTTATAGGAGACAATCAAGGTCATCATAATCAATTGTTAAGTATATGTATGTATCCAATTCCAAGAAGTAATACAAGAAGCTATTTGTTGAAAATCTCATACAGCTTCAGACAATGTGGAAATAAAAGCAGAATATGGAGAAGATAACCGGTGATAAGTCAGGAAATTATAAATAGGATGGGGGTTACAGGATGAACGAGTACCTTTCCAAATGGCAATGGGAAGATCAACAGGAGACGGAAAGACCAGTGTCGTGGAGGAGGGCGCCATAGGAGATGAGTCAATTGAAGGCTCGGTGTTAGTATGCGGACAACGAGTATAAACCTGCAATGGTCGAGGTGGAGTAGCCGAAGGTATAGATGAGGTATCCAAGACGAGATAAAGAAGGGGTAGAGATATGACATTAGAATTGGGAGGGTGGGTGGTAGGGAACATAGAAGAGTTTTCAAAAAAAGTGACATAGGCAGAGACAAAGTATCGATGTGTATCAAGAGAGTAGCAACGATAACCTCGCCAAGCCTGAATAACCGAAGAAGACCACACCAGGCTTCGCCGAGTCATTCTCATCTGCGAGTGCATACGGACAAAACAGGCACAACCAAAGACACGGGGTTAGGCAAAAGAGTGGGTTGGTTTGGAAAAAATGATGGAATGAAATTGATCATGTAAGACCGGCGATAAAAATATCTGGCTTCGACGATATATCTAAGATTGATTTTACTGATATATCAAAGATATATCGCTGGATATTTTTACATAAATATCGGTAAAGCGAAAATTATATAAAATTCATGGAAATACTTTGAAATTATATAATTTTCTATAATTTATATAAATATTATTTTAATATTATTCATAGAAATTAAGTTATTTCTATAATTTATATAAATTTCAGTGACCATATTTTGATATTGATATTAACTTATTTTGATAATTGATTTATCTTAAAAAATTGATATTTTTTTAAAGGTTATATTAATATTTTATCTAATTTGTTTTTACGAAATTACTACTTTATCTAATTGAAATGAGTATATATATATATATACACTTTATTTATCAAATTAATTTTTAATTTACAAATTATAAATCCTTGATTAATTATTTAATTTTTAATTAATATATTTTTTAGTATTTTAAAAATTGAAAATATCAATGTGAAAAAATAAAAAACAAAGTGATAGTAATTTTTTTGGGTACTAATGAAAGAAATGATATATTAAATATTAAAATTATAATTTAATTAAGTTGAATTTATTGAATAATATAAAACAAATTATGATATAAATATATATATATATATATATATATATATATATATATATAATATTTTTTATGATTTTTTTAAAATTTTAATATAAAAAATTATATAAGGGTTTTTCAATATTAAATTTTGATATAAGTTTTTTTTCCATGTTATATTTTATAAGTTTAGTTGTTGTTGGTGGCACATCAGCAATTTCATAAAAAGTTTTGACAAGAATTAAGCCTTATCATGTTCGAGACTTTTCTTCCAAATCCTTTTTTTCCTTATTCTTTTATTTCTTTCCTTTCTTGTCTTCCATCCCCTTCCAATGGCCCGCGTCCCTTCACCTGTTGAAAGTACGCGATGAGCCTCAAGGGTACCGAGAGCAACAACCTAGGCAAATCACTGCCAACACTCTAACAACCGCACCACCTCCGACCAACTAGGTTTTTCCTTCTTGTTTTCATTTTTTTTTCCTTCCCATTCTTCCCATTGATCTTCTACTCTAAAATTCCCATCAATTTCGGCGACATTTATGTGATATTTATCAAAATCATCATTTAGGTATCCAAAGATAAATTTCAAAATTTATCAAAATTTGCATAAATTTCTTCTTTTCAAAAATCGGATGGGGGCGTGTGTGTTTCACGCGCAATACTATCAACCGATAAATCGGATAATTATGATATTTCACCGATATATCGCCGATATTATCGATATATTAACAATTTTTCGTGTAAACAATAATCAGTGCTAGTTATCGTGTCGATGTGGACCGATACATGATATTTCGTCGATATATCGACGATATTCACGATATTTTTGTTCATGTGTAAGACTGATGATGGCATACGATTAATCAAATAACACGCGGCTAAGGTAGCATCCCCCAAAAACATTGAGGAACCTTATAATGGAGTAGAAGAGTGCGAGCGGTTTCAACTAAATGACGATTCTTACGCTCAGCCACTCTATTCCGTTGAGTGTAAGCACAAGAGAACTGATGAAGAATCTCATGTGAGGACATAAAGAAGGAGAATGGTCCAGAAAGATATTACTTGACATTATCACTTCGTAGGATACGAATTGAAGTATTAAACTGAGTTCGAACTTCAGCATGGAACTTTTGGAAAATAGAGAATAACTCAGCTCGAGTTTTCATTCAAAATAGCCAATTACAATGAGAATAATCATTTATAAAAGTGACAAAGTACCGAAACCCCAAGGTAGACTCAATCCAGGAAGGACCCCAAACATCAGTGGGGACAAGCTCAAAAGGAACTTTATCCGTTGATCTAGGTGCTTGGGGAATGGGACACGAGTATGTTTCCCAAGCTAACATGACTCAGTCAATTGAGGATAAACTAGAAAAACGATGAACCATTTTCCGAAACTTGAAAATGTTCGGATGACCAAGACGACCGTGAAAAAGGAGATGAGTATCCACGGATGTAAAAGCAGTGGAAAATGAAGACGAGCTGGGATGAAAGAGGCCTTGAGACTTGAGTCCTATGTCAATCGTCCTCCCCTGCATCTCTAGCCCCATGTCGTGACGCGCGATCTAAAAGGTAATCAAACAATTAATGTCACGAGTCAACTTACTGATGGAAATAAGATTAAACGAAGAATCAAGAACATAAAGGACAGAAGTAAGAGGTAAGGAAGGAAGACAACATGCCGAGCCAATTCCTTTAGCTATGGTTTGAGATCCATTAGCTAAAGAAACCATGGGTAAAGGAGAAGTAAAATGTAAGAGAAGAAAAATGTCCTGGCCATCAAAAGATATTAGAGGCCCTAATCAAGAATCCAGTGGTCCGTATGAATGTGAAAGATAAGCCGAGGCATTACTCTGGCCTAGACAAATGTACTAAATGGATACAATTCGTCGCCGAAATGGCGTGAATACTCTATACTGCTTCGTGAAGAATAACCCTCGAATGTGGGATGAGCCCCTTTGGCAACCATAGAAATGAAAACCAACAAAATCCATTGAATCAAGAAAATACAAAGATCGCACTAAATACAACCTGTCATGGCAGGTCTCAGGTGCCGTCATAGAAAAAGCCACGACAAATCGAAAAATCCAGAGAAGCGCATCTCCAAAGATAAAAATGGGAAACACAGACGAGGCTTCAAATGAAGAACCGGGAGCTAGGGAAAGAATGTCAACGAGAGGAGCCAAGAGGAGAAGCCCGCGGGTCGGCTGGTCACTCATGCGCCTCGCGCCAAAGACGTGGGGCCAATCCACGGAGAAGGCCGACATGCGAGTAAAGGGCATGTGGAGCTCAAATTGGGCCAAGTTCCCGCTCTCGTGGATGGATCAAGCAAAGGCGAAATTCATCGTGGGGCCGCCATCGGAACACTGGCCGCCAGAATTTTCCTGACGAGGACGGGTGGGCCAATGTTTTAAAACTTGATCAAACCACCGGCTCACCAATGGGATTCATGAACCCAAGATCAAACCGGGTCCTGCCTAAAGGTTAAAACAGCTTTGCTTTAACCGCTCGAACTGCCATCAACCGATCAAACGCATTTATAATTATTTTCATTTTTACTAATATATTAATTATTTTATTTATGACGCCACTGTCAAACTATACTGCCTGACCGCCGACTAACCAGTTGAACCGTGAACCAATAACTTTTTCGATTCAGTCATTAGTTCGGTTTTTAAAACATTGGCGACAGCAGAGGGATCTGAAACTTCCTATGATGAAGGTGGGGTGACCGAAGTGAGGCACGGGCACTTGATGGATTGTCATACTGAAAACACTCAAGAAACCCTAGCTTAAAACCTTCCAACAAGCCCGATACTCATGTGAAATGAGAAGAAAAGAGTGTTTTTCTTTATTGAATGGATGTGTAAAATACAATGTAGGTCTCACCTATTTATATACATCAGAAAGACACAAAAAGTTTAAAACAGATAGCGATAAAATGAAGGAAAATAATGTACAAGAAAAGAGATAAACTGCAGAATATCCTAGCGATTCTCAACAAAATAATTTAAAATTTTAATGTATACATATATATATATATATAGAGAGAGAGAGAGAGAGAGAGAGAGAGAGAGATTTAAAACCAATAATATTTATTTTTATCTTTAATATTGTCAATTTAAATGTATTAATCTTTTAATGCTATTGCTCAAAATAAATATAATATTTAAATACGGAAAATATATATTGAAAATGAAATAAACTTTCTATTAGTTAATGTTTCTTATGTCTCGAAGTCATATAATTATATATTCTACCATTTTATAATTTTTTATTCTATGATTTTTATTATTATTTTTAAATATTATATTAATTTCATACTCCTTATTATTTACATATTTACTTTAAAAATTATAAATGAATTATGTTATTTTTTATTAGTCTCAAATTTTTTTAAAAATATAGCATTAGTAGTCTGGTGGTATCTTTCTCATTACTTTAATCTAGGGTCTCAATGTCAAGCCATCATCCCATATTTGATGATTTTTCTTTAAATCATCTAGTGCTATCTCACATTGGAACTGAAGAAGGATTAAAGAAGCTTTAAATACTCAACTTTAAGCATGATATATTGGGATGATTACGGCCTCAACAGGCCATGATGACCAGTCAATCCAATGTAATGCGCTCGCCAACTTAATTGTTTGATCCATCAACTCAATGGTCCAATCATCAATTGGTTCGGTCTCTGGCACGGCTTCTAAGCCCAAATGATGGATAGAACCAAACCAAGGTCTGATCATCAAATTGATCAAGTTGAATTGACCAGTTCAGTTTAATTGTTAAAATATTGTTTGAGACCTCTTTCTCAACAACTGTTGGATCCAATCCTCCTGAGAAGCCCAACCATGGTCAGTTGATACAAGGGATCAAGGTACTTTCTATCACCTCTACACTCCATGGGTTGACATCCTATCAACTAGGGTTAAGAGAATCTCCAAGGATAGGATACTCCTTAGAAATATTGGGGATTGATCCGGAGCCTAGGGTTAACTAATCATTCAAGGTTGGTATCAGGCTAGATCCTGCATCCTGCCCTTCTGCCAATTAGCCTACCACTCTCCTTAAGCCAGGCCAAAAGCCCCAAAGGCTGTGCCCTCTTCTTTCTTCTTCAAGACAACAAAACCAGACTCCACCACCACTGTTTTCCTACTAAACAATGTTTCAATGGCATTGAACTGTTTCTGACTGTCTCCCCAGCATATGAACCCAAAGGAAAACTGGTGATATTTTTAATCTTATGCATTGTTGGGGTATAGGAGAGTTAGAGGTTTGTTGGTTCCTTTTGTATACATCTTCAAGGTGCTCTTCGGGAGCCTTTTTTGCTCTTGGTCATCAATATATTGCTTTTTATCGATCAAATAAAAATCTTTTTGTGTATTTCATCTACATAAAAAGGTTTCCACAAAAAGAACAATGCACAAGCTACTTCTCGATGGTAAAGGAATAAAAGGAAAAATAAGGTAAGAAAGCACACTACTATCGATAATACTACAGCAATTACTAATATTACTCGATCATCCTGCAGGAATATTTAAGCAATTCAGTGTTATCTCTTGCAGAAATATATAAAACTCTTATAATAAAACCATCATGCCATGAAAGATAATCAATCAGTAAGAAAATTAAAAGTAATCCAATTATATCATATCTTTCAAGTTCTAAACAAAATAAGCATAGTGTCCAATTATTCACAATGATGTATCCTTCTTTATCACTATTCTGAACCTACATTATGAACACCATAGTGTCGAGTGCGCCTACTCAGCTCAAGAAGAAATGTGAATCCTGAGAATATAATCTCTGTGAAAGACAATGGAGTGCTTCCCAATCGAAAGCATGCTGCTTCTTCAACATGCTGCCTCCATGCTTGAGAGACTTGGATCCAAACCAAATTCATCTCGCCTAATAGATTCAACAATTAAGGTTGCATCTTTGTGCTCATTAAGTTCAGGTACATGCATGCAACCATTTCCAGACCTATCAACAGAAATTCCCTCACTACTAGTTGTCCGACAAATTTCACTATGTACTTCATTATGCCCCCATGCACCATCAGAAATAATCATTTCCCCTTCAGATGAGGAAAATTTAGCCAATGCATTTTGTGCAAACTTTGTCTCAGTACTTACAGCTTGCAAGCATGAAGGCCCAGAGGACATGAAGGAGTTGGTAGCAGCAGTAGATGAAAATGCGTGATAATCATCAATCCACTGCATTACACCAAGAGACAAACCTACTTCATGAAGCATGAGCCGCTGGTCCATTTGGTTGCATTCATCTAGAATGGATGAAGGGCCATTTATTACAAAAGGTTGCAGCCCTGAGAGCAATATATCAGCAGCAATACTTCGAAACTCTGAAGGCAAATAACCAAGACATTCTAAGATAAACCTTGATGCAACAGGCACCACTTTGCTTGTTCTGCTTATGTTTCTCTGTAATCCACTGCTCAAATTACTAGTAGCACCTATATCAAGCATTTCCCGTTGAAATGAAGGTTTTCCATGCATCAAAGAATCCTGACTCTCTTGTACTTCCATATTTTCCACTGAATTCTTTAAAATGACCTCAAATGCTTGACGCGCGTGGCATTTTAAAAGTGACAATGGAACGTGTTGTTTTCCCCCAAATAATGAAAACAAAGATAAAAGTTGCACTGCAGTTTGGAAAGAAGATCCTTATGAAGCTACCAAAAATGAATCTGTAGCTGAATGATCAATTCTAATTACTTTACCATCTCTTGTTACCAGACACAACAACTTTGGTATTGACTTCGTCCAACAACCACCATACAAGAGGACCAAGAGAAGGAGCAAATATAAGATCCCACTGTGACCATGAATTTAGATCAGACAACATGGGTGCTCCAATTAAGATTTCAATTGCACCCTTAGTTGTAACAGGACCAAGGATTCTGCTTTCGCCCGTTAATGTCATATGCATGTACCATTTTCCAATGACTCTCATTATAAATCAATGAGTCCTTGATGGAATATGTGCCTAAAAGTGTTGAAGAAAACAAGACAGGCAGAAACTACACTGCTTTGTTGCCTTCACAATATCTAGAAAAATCATCCATGAAACCATTTTCCCATATTTTGAAACCTACTAACGGGAACTGCCTCTCAAGGAGCATTGAAATCTTCTGTTTGGTTAAAGTTTCATTCTCCGGTAAACTATTTGAAGCCTGTGATAACAATACAACCAACTGTTTTTGGAGCATGCAAACCTCCAAAGGTGACTTCTCACACGTTTCACCCGGCCAAGCACCCAGCAGTTCATTGGCAGAATAGACGATGTTTTCTCTAGGAATGTGAAAAAATCTCTCCAAACCAAGGACTTAAATTCCTTAACAGGAAAATTTGCAAGCCAAACTCACAATTGGAAAGCTGCCTTAAAAGGAAAAGTTTCTTTTCAAGTGGAGATTTTCCATTGTTTGAAATATCATGATCAATCTCAAAATATGTAACTAAATTCTTCACAATATCTTCAACAGTGACACCTGTGATGAATTAAAGAAGTATGTGTCAAGGACTAGAAGATCAGTGAGGTAAACAGAGAAAGAGAATGCAAAAATAAATACAAAAAAGAAAAAAAAGAACTCCAAATGTGCAAGTGGTTTTGTTCTGTTCATTTTAGGAGTGAAAGTGGAGAAAGCACTTAATGTTGTAAATCATCTTAGAACGAAAAAGGAAAACACCATCCATCTCTTTTGTTGAGAACCTTTTCCAATCCCAAAACCTACCAATCACCTTTATTTCCCATTCCTCAACTAAATGTTTTTCTTACCATATGAAAGCCCTTTTGGTACCCTCGCTCTCTCCACATTCATCTTTGGTCATTTAGGAAGTACAGAAACGTCATTCATTTAATAAAAACTTGGCATATCAATTAGTAAATCCCAACTCTTACGGATGTTGTGATTCCTGAAAACATGACAGACCAGCTCTAGGAGCCTTCTTTCTCTCCCTCCTTTGTTCCCATTACCTTCCATAATTTATTTGTGGGCTTTTTATGAAACCCAGAAATTCTCACATTCATTTGGTGCTGCAATTATGTTGTCAGGTGGGAGGGATTCCTTATTCTTACCTAGACCTACCATTGGTACCCCTTTCAAAAACCATAGAGCAGTATGTTAGAAAAACCCACTGCACTGCTTGCAAGATCATCAAAAGCCATCATCACGCCCATAATGACATTATCCAGTATGCCTATTCATTACACGTCCTTGCTATTCCTAGCAAGATAGGGCTAAGGCTAGAAAAGTTGCAAAGAGATTTTCTTATGGGAGGTGGGGTTTTGAAAATGTTTACATGTATATAATGAGATTTAAGAGTATGAATAGGAAAAGGGGGTAGGTATTGTGTCCTTCATTTCATAATCATGCTCTAAAAATGAAGTTGGAGATTCACTTCAAAAGGGGAAGTTTTTCAGAAACAAGCTGTAAAGGATAAGCATTGAAGGAAAGAGGAGGGGAGGTTAGAAGTCTTACAGCGCGAGAGATGGGTACAGGCTTGGAATGTGGAAAGTTATCACGAAGGGGTGGGATCTCCTTGATAGTAGGATCTCTTTTGAAGTGTCAAACCCCTTCCTTTTGAGCATTATTTGGAATTTTTTACTCTCAACTAAAGCAAGCTTTTCTTTTTCTTGGGAAGCAAGTTGGAGAAAAGTTATGACATTAAATAGCTTCAAAGACAAGGATGACTGCTAGCAAACAAATGCCAACTATATAAAATCAAAGGAGAATCAGCTGATCACATTCTTCAGTGTTGCACCGTGTCAAGGGTTCTATGCCAATACTGTTCTTCGCACTTGATGAATTATGGTGCTTCCTTATTTAATTAGATAAACTCTTTTAAGTAGGCAAGGCTTGTTTGGAAGGAGAAAATAGAAGAAGTTTCAATGAATGACTCCACTATGCATTTTCAGACCTAATACAAGGAGAGAAATTATAGAGATCGTGAAAATGATGACTGGTCTAATAAGTTGAAATGGTTGTTCCTAAGTAATCTATTAGCTAAGGTGAGGGTTCAAATGTTTTGCTGATTTGTAGATTTGTAAGGATCATGATGAGAGAGAGAAAGAGATAGAGAAAGCTGCTTTGCCACTGCTGTGGATTTATTGCTTTGTGCCTACTGCAAATGACCTACGTACTGTAGTGTATATCCCTCCTTATTGTACATATACATACTTAGCAAAGCTAGATGAGGTGGGTATGCTATGTAAGCTGGATGAGGCGGTGTTTTTCTCTAAGTCATTTCTTGATCTTGCTTAATGATTCTCAAACATGCTTTTTCCAAAGCTCTAGGGGCCAAGACAAAAGAGATTCTCTTTATTTTGGCAAGTGAATGCCCTTTAGACTTCGCTAGTGGGAGAGAAGTGAGGACTTCATGGTGTCTCATTTTCTATAACCTAATGATACCTAGTGCATTGTGATACAAGGAAGGACCATTTGAGGTTTTGATAGGGCCTCGCATGAGGCTTCCGAGAGGCTCTCAGGTTAAGTGATCAATCAAATAGAAGTGATTTGATTCCACAGAGGAGGTTCCCACTCTAAGGAATTAGCCGGAGTGTTGGATTGCAAAAGTGGCTTTATTTATAGTTCTTCATGTTTGGGAACATGAAGGGAAGCAGTCAAGAGAGAGATTTCATAAGCAGTTGGCTTTATAGAAAAGACAATACTTATCAAAAGAGGGGAGAATGACTTTGGTAAAGAGCACCCTTTCTAGCCTCCTAATCTATGTTGCATCCTTATTTATAATCCTCACAATGTATGCTTAAGGTGGAGAAGATTCAAAGAGACTTTCTTCAGAGGGATCTTCAAAGCAGGCCTTATTTGTTGAATAGGTCAGTCCATTGTTTACATGGAGAAAAGACGTAAGTACATCAAAAATTTATCCTTACTCATTAAGGTTCGTGTGGTAAATGGTATTGGAGATATGCATCTAAGAATGAGCCTTTTTGAAAGTAAGTGATTGTAGGAGAGGAAGAGGGTGGTTGGTGTTTTGCAACTTCAAGGGACGTTATCAAGTGAGACTTTGGGTCGCTAGAATGGTGGATGGAGTTAATAAAAGGATCAGCTTAAAGTGGAGCATGGTAGAAGAATGCGCTTTTACATGTTGAAAATGAGAGGTGGAAGTTCTTTCCAAAAGGTTAAGTATGGATAATGTTAAGAAGGGACAGGAGGACCTTCATGAAGCTCTAAAAGGCTCATCCAAGTGCAAAAGCCTCCCAGCTTAGGCGCAGAGCTAAACACAAAAAGCATTTAAGTGAAGTAAAATGTGACCTCGATAGCCATTAATTTTATAAAATATGATTCAAAATCTAATTTTGTAATTAATAAAAAATTTAATATTCCTAATAACAATTAAAAGAAACATTCAATAAAAAAATGTAAAAAAATTATATAAATTTCAAATACGTAATTAGAAATTTTAAGAATAAAAGTGTTTAGAAAGGAAATTAAAGTTTGCAAGGCACGCCTTTTCAATAAGACGCGTGTTTTAGACAAAGGAGGCACTCGAGTCGTGGAGTGGTCAGGCCTCTCGGTCTAAGTGCGCCTTTTTAAACTATGAGGATGTCATATCTTAGTGGGTCTCAAAGAAAGGCCTCTTCTCTTCTTTTTTTTTCTCGGTCAAAGACAGGCCTCTTCTCTATTAAGTCCTTTGTTTCCTCCTTACCTCTTTGCAATGCTTGAGAATTTCCTTCAAGCATGGTTTGGAATCCTTGAGTTCCAAAGAATGTCAGTTTGTTGCATTGGAAACCACATGGGAAAGAATTCTAACTTTGGACCAGCTAAAAAGAAAGGATGGTCTTTATCAAGTAGACTTTTTGTGTAAAGAAAATGAGGAATCAACAAGCCATTTATTTCTGCACGATCCCAATGCAACATGATCTGGCAAGTCCTTCTCAAAAGTTCACAAGGCATAATGCTAAGAAGAGACAAGGAGGATGCCTTGTCTAAGCAGTCTCAAAGAAGGGCCTCTTCACTTTTAAGTCCTTTATTTCCTCCTTAGCTCCTTGCAATGCTAGATAGTTTGGAACGCTTGAGTTCCAAAAGCAAGGTTACTTGGGGGAGAATTATAACTCTGGATAAACTAAAAAGAAGGGGTTGGTCTTTATCAAGTAGACATTTTTTGTGTGAAGAAAAAAAGGAATCAGCAAGCCATTGATTTCTTCACTACCCCAAGGCGACCATGAATTGACAGCTTATTGCCTCTCAGTACTGAAGTGAGCGCAATTTTTGCAACAACCAAAACCCATTCACTTACCTATTTTTATCAAACAACTGAGAACATATTAACAAGAAAAACCAAATAACAATATGGAGAAAAGATGAGTTTATCTGCGCCTTCGTTAGATGAAAAAGTAATTATTAAACCCATCAATTTATTTAACTCAAGAAAATGAAAAGTTTCAAGACTGAACCAATATTAGTTTATCCCGTTGTCCTTTAAGCTTTGAACAAAGTTTGAGGTTTCGATCCTCACTGACTACCATTTGGTTATAAAAGATGGGTTTGTGAACTTATCAATGAGATATGTCGTTCTTTCTTTCCTTCCATTTTTCTTCAGCCCCAACTCGGCTGTTCAAATAACCACTAACTTCTTAAGTCAACCTCGTAGGATTGAGGTCGAACGATAAATGTCATGTTCTCACGACCTTCTCTACGCAGCTCACACCGCATGAATATCAACGAACGCGTCGTTCTTCACGATCTTCAAAACCACCAAACAACAATCGCAAACATGGTCTAACTGAGACTTTTGACCAAACCAGCCGATTACAAGAACCACGAACCTCAATCGCCGGTCAGAACTCAACATAATGATTACGTCTCAACGTCCCAAACGCCATGCACTTCCGCGTAATCGGATTATTAATCGTTCACTATCAAAACGAGATATATCAATACGTTATAAACAACACAACTGATATCAGTAAACGCCGCATCAATGATGTTCAAGAGTTCACGATAGAAACCTTAACGCGCGGTTTGACTGTTCTGGCTAATCGGCGAGGCGAGTTTGCATTACAACAAAATTTTTTTGAAACATCCGGTACTAACACTGGGAAGCCGGGCACGCTGGTTTTCTGCGCATGGCGCGCTGCAGACACCAACACATCCAAGAAATTTGAACAACATAAAACAATAGATTTAGCAGAAACTTCATCATCCTATGGATACAGAAGTTAAGCATGAAACTGTCAAAACAGAAACATGTCAAAGATGTTTTTCAATGGTAGTTTCCATCCTAAGTCCTTTTTCAATGGTATATCCCCTCCACAATTGCAATCCCACTTTTCTACTTTGTCCTTCCTAAGTCCTTTTTCTGCATGTAAGTTGCATAAGGAGCTGAATCATACAACCTTACATTTAGAGATAGTGAACTAAAATAAATTATATAACTCAGTAAACCTGATTTACAAAGTAAAGACTACTCACTGTGTCTATGCTCCAAAATGCAGTCAGCAACTACTGCATCATTTTTACTTGGCTCAACATCAATGTCTTCATATTCAGAAAACTTATCAGGAAGTTTGTCAGTCAATTCATGTTGACCGATGGATTGGAAAGTATCATAGATGCTATCCCACATTCCACTTTTAATGGATGTCACCTACATGTAACAAGCAACTTATCATTTCCTGTTCTAGCAAATAGGTAGCCATCAAGATCAACCCAAAGAGGATAGTCTTATTAATGAATAAAAGATTATAATAAGAACACATGTTAGATGAAGAGATTAGAATATTATGTCTAAAGAATTTATTGTAAATCACTTACCTTAGAAATGGTATAATTGATTTTGGTGCCAAAAACAAAAAAGAAAATAAACGCGGCTCTTCACAAAGATAAATTTTCCATCAAGATCCCATGATCATGAGAAAATGTGAGTTTGGAATGCTACATAGATAATTAAACAAGAATAATTGACAATACAACACATCATCATTCTAAATGCAGGTTCAGTGGTTAACAAACAAGTTTCGCAAGGAGTTCATGAAGCTATCTTCAGACTGTATAATGTCTATGAACAGAAAATGGCACTAGAAGAATTTAACAATTACGATTGTGGCAAAAGGTTGTAGCCATGGTAAAATAAATAAAATTGTCTAATAAATTTAAGGCTTTGGCATTGTTCATTCACACAAGTCAAGATAGATTAGGCTCCAAATACGATCAGTTCATACAGCAGTTGAGGGACTTCATTAGTTGGATGGTTGGCAAAAGAATGCCAAATTGTTTCAAGCAGAGAGGTTGTGAGATCAACTTTATTTTATATTCCTCTTCTTGAGTTCCATACACCAAAGCTTTAAAGGCATTCCTCGCATTATTATTCAAACTGAACTGTAACAGCAAGGTGAAAAACAAAAGGATTTTGACATGATGCTGAGAAGCTTAGTCAGAATTTTAAGAGATAATATCTTTGTATATAGTGTTATAGTCCAAACCTTTTGAATAGACTCCTTATATACTGGAGTTCAATCATATTTTTATCAGGTTTTTGTATAGTGGGGAAGACATCTCTTCCTCCTGATGCTTTAACATTAATATATGAGATTTTTGTTTCAACTAAAAAACATGGTAAATACAAATGAAAACAATATAAAATGCAAAGAAAATTAAAGGAACAGTCATGAATGCATGAACAAGGATATTTATAGGTAAATCCTTAAAGCCTAATTGAAATCACGCCTCACAACTCCTCGCTGTGATGGAGAGCCCACTCTGCTCCTGCACAGATCTTAGCTTGGCATTAATTTCATCCGCTAATCCACCATGCACTTTCCAATATTGTAACTCGTGAAGAGACAAAATACTTAGTGCTAAAGAATCGCCCTGCCTCATGATATAAGAAACTCTGACATTCTATTAGCCTAAGAGCATATTGGACTTTTTATGGTACTTTTCTGAACACATTGCTAATTATTTCCTTAAGCTGTTTTGGCCCGTGAAGTATTGTTATGTTGCTTTTAAGTTATATGAAAACCACCAGATAAGCAAGACCATGAAAAGAGCAAAAAAATTAGACAAAAGGACATGCAGAAAACAATTTACAATCATCCAACAAAACAAAGTGCATCATAGTATCATGTGTTTCCATTAGTAAAAAACATATCCATTAAGAGAAATAAGTGAATAGCATGGGCCCTACTAAAATATAAAAATATCCAATCAACTTACAGCTACATTTAGCAACCCAACACATGGGTAAGATGAAAGCATTGATTTCATTCTCTTTCTTTGTTTAGGTTTTATGCTGTAGAACCACACTCCCAAGAACTCCAAGGGCACAAGAAGACATCCACTGAGATATAGCATGTCATTTTTCAAAGGACAAAAGTAGCACAAATATGCAGCATCCAGCTGCAGCCTGTGATTAAATACCTTAACTAGGTTACTTATAAAAAGAAAATAAAATAGCAAGCAAGGAACAATAAGTAACAAAAATATATAATAAATTAGAACAGGAAAAGTTAACCTCAAAAGTCCACAATGAAAAGATATAATAGAAGAAACAAAAATGTAAAGAATTCACACCCAACCAATCACTTAGATATTACATCAGATATTGCTTTAGTTTCTATTTTGGAGCTGAACCAGGCAACATTAAATTAGGAATTAAACACAACCCTAACCTCAAAGGGATACTAGTAGCTATAGAGTACAAACACTAGTTATCAATTAGGTTACATCTAGGAGATAGTTCCAGTCTCCTATTCCTAGATGTTTCATGGCACATCATTATAATGGAGGGGTATATCCTTTATTTAATCCAACACAAAGCGCCATTTAGTATAGGGCAGCAATTTGTAGTTGGTAGGTCATGTTTGTGTCGTGGTCAAAAGTTAGGCATTCTACTCCATAGCATAACCTAAACCCAATACAAATAAAATTGAAGTCAAAAACATAAACATAAATACTACCAATTATTAACAAATGAACATATCATGTAACTTTTTAACAAATGAACATATCATGTAACGGTAACCAATGTTTTTAAAACAGGACCGGTTGGGCGAACCGGTCCAACCACCAACTGATTGCTTTTCCGATTCGGTTAACCACCGTCCAATTATACAGGCCTCAAACTACCCAAACAAGTAGTTGGGCAGGCAAACTGAATGAACCAGGTGATTCATTAGGAACCATACGGTTTAGTTATTGGCAAAACAGGCTAGGGTTCTAGCTACAACCCAATGTCCGACTTTCTTCATGGTCTAAATAAGACCACTCACTACACGATGGATGATGCAGATGAATTTCTAAGATATATACAAAAAAAGAAAGAAAGAGTTTTCTATTGCTTGCAATTAGAGTCAAATTAGGGTTAGAAGTTTGAGTAAAACTAAGATTAGTAGTTAGGATTAGAGTAGTCTGAATCAAATTGGAATAGGAGTCATAATAGGTTGTTAAAATTTTAGTACATTTTGGATTTGTTAGAGAAGTCAATTTTGATTGAGTAGTAATATTTTATTTATTTGCAACCATTGCAATTCTCAATGGTGAGACTCCACTGACTTTCTTCTAGGTGAGACTACTAGAAAGCCTTAGTAAGATGTTAAGGTTTCTACTTCAACTGCATCCTTCCTATTTTTGTTATTTAATTTTCCCTATCATATCTTTTTATCTATATTTTCAATTTTATACCATGTTCATCTCTTTCAACCCTAAACGATAAAAACCCTAGCCCACCCACCAATCATATCTTTTTATCTATATTATCAATTTCATCCCTTGTTCATCTCCTCAATCTAAACCCTAGCCCACCCACCTTTAAGTGTAGGCAACCTTCCGAGGTTTGTCCTACACCGGTGGATTCCATGGCCCAAATGGGCCACATTTGTTAAATTTCTAGAAGAGTTTCTAGCCTCCTTTTCGTCTCCTTTCCCTATCGATGCGGGTCAAATGTTTAAAGAAAAACCAATTATAAAATTGCAAGAGCGGGCTCAAACTAAGGACTAGGAGTTTGCAAGCAAACAAACAAACCACTCTTGCATGGCTATGCTTGTAATAGATATCGACAAAAAGTATCTATATGTGTGTGTCTCTCTCTCTATTGAAATGTATATGTGTGTGTATATATATATACACACACTTACATGCATATTATATATATATATACACACACACACCAATTTTTCTATCATTTCTAATATATTTTAGAAGTTAACATTATATATTTTATTTGAAAATATTGAAAATATTAACATAATTGTATAAAAAATAAATGATTTAATTTTTTTTATTTTTTATTAGATAAACATAGCAAATTTTAAAAACACAAAAAATGGGAAGAACCAAGTTGATCCAAGTACATGGAGTATACAGAGGAACACCATGGAGTACAAAGGAACATAGTCATTAATTTTTAATTGCAAATGAATTTTAAAATTCTTTTCAATTTTAATCAAATTTAAATTATCTATTTATGAGATTTGGCTATCGTTGGTATTGGATGGGTCTTTCCTTTCTCAGCTCGTCAAGTTCTCCAACTCAAGTGGGAAAGAAACATAAGAAAGTGTGGAGGGCAACTCCCCTTAGCCTCTTTTGGACAATGTGATGAAGAATAGGAAATAAGATTTGATAATGGAGTAAGAATCTTCACATACAGACAAAGGTTTTCATTTGTACTTTTTGGCCCTCATCCAATGTGTTTAGTGGGGACAGAGACAGAATATGTTGGATTTTCTAAATATGATTGGGTATAGATGATTTTGGGTCAGGGTTTCCCCGTAGCTTTTGGCTCTTTCTAGGATGTGTCCTCTAGTATACCTCAATGTACTAGTCGCTTTGCCGTATTTTTTGTAATTAATACATGCTGTTCTTTACTCCATCAAAAAAAAAAATTTTATGAGATCGCTGCTTGACTCGATTTGACCAGTGAATCATTAACCGATAACTTTTTCCGTTCACTAACCAATCCGATTTTGAAGACATTGATTGTAACTATAACTCATTTAACTTATTTAATAATCAAGTCCTCCTATTTACCTCACCAAAAATATTCTCCTCTTTCCATAAATTCTATGTTGAAAATCAAACTCGATTCAATATTTCAATTTGTGTACTAAGCAGTGATAATGCTAAAGAATACTTGTCCACGCATGGGATCCTTCATTAGTCTTCTTGCATTCATACTCCTCGACACAATGGAATAGCTAAATGGAAGAATCAACACCTTGTTGAGATGTACTGCATTCCTTCTTCTCTCCATAGTCATGTTCCTTCACTTTAAATGCAATTCTTTGTACCTACTGTATATGACTTAACTCACATGCCATCTTCAGCTGCTACACTGAATCAATCTTATCCCCACTTCCCAGAACCAACCTCTGTTTCCTATTCCTTGATATACTTATTTTGTTCATATTCTCAATTCCTAGACAAGACAATCTTTCACCAAAGCCACAAAAGCTTCTTTGATATTCTCGGCCTAAAGGATTATCATTGTTATTCCTTAATACATGTCATGGCTTCCTCTTCATAATGTCACCTTCTTCGAGGATTCACCTTTCGCTTGATAAATTTCTGATGATTCCCGTTTCACCTCTTCTAATCCTTTCCTACTTAATGTCTTGCTACTTCCACGCATCTCACCCTCCACCAATATACCTTCATACTACGATGCACCCTTCGTCCTCTTCAAGTATATCATCATCATCATCGTGTTGCTAAGATCCCTGCTCACCTCTTGTCCCGGCATCCTCTTCTACCCCGATCTTGCCTTTGAACGATGACTTACCCATTGCTCTTCTAAAAGAAAATTAATCTAATCGTAATCCCCATCTTATTTATAATTTTGTGAAATATCATTATTCACCATATTTTGCATTTATCTTTACTTCGCCTTTTGTTTCCTTCCTAAGCACCAATGAGGCACTCTCGCATCCACGATGGCGACAAGCAATGGTAGATGAAATGGTTGCTCTTCATTCCAATGGCACTTAGGAATCCTATGTCTTTACCCCTTGGCAAGTCTCAATTGGTTATCATTGGGTCTAAATAGTTAAGGTTGGTCTTGACGGTCAAATTGATCGCCTTAAGGCCCGCTTGGTTGCTAAAGGGTACACTCAAGTGTATGGTTCTAACTATGCTGACACCTTTTCACAAGTGGCCAAAATTTCTTATGTTCGCTTGCTTCTCTCCATCGTTGTTATACATATTTGGCCCTTATATCAACTGGATATTAAAAATGTCTTCCTTCATGGTAATCTTGACGATAAGGTATATATGGAGCAACCACCTAGATTTGTTGCTAAAGGGGAGTATGGTTTAGAGTGTAAGTTTTTCCGCTCTTTATATGGCTTAAAACAGGCTCCTCGAACATGGTTTGGCAGCTTTAGTTTGGTATTTGAGAAATTCAGCATCCTTTGCAATACAGCAGACCATTCAATCTTTTACCATCATAACTCCCTCAGTAATGTATCTATCTCTCAAGGGTTTATGACAACGCTATCCATATTGCAGTGATCAAGATAGTATTCAAGGGCTAAAACAACCTCTCTTCAACCACTTTTAGACTAAAGAATTGGGGAAACTCAAGTACTTTATGGGAATCAAGATAGATCAATCCAGTTCTTTCTCAATAAAAGTTTTTTTTTTATAAGTACATAATTTTGTCCCCACTAGGACTTTCTCAATAAAAGTATGCTTTAGACATCTTGGAAGAATCAAGCATGCTTAACTGTAAACCTGTAGACACTCCTATAGATCTGAACGTCCGACTTGTACCAGGACAAGGGAGCCCTTAGGAGATCTTGAGATATATCAATCTCTAGTGCTTTGTCTCCAAAAATAATACATTTTAAAAAAAATAACAATCTAATACGATTTTTTTTAAAAATGCCCAAACTAGTGTGTCCTCATTAAAACCATAGTTTGTGATCGACTACAACTTTTAAATTTTCTTAAGAACCTTGCTTGGTGACTACGGTTTTAAATTTTTTTAAGTTAAAACCATAGTTGTTGACCACGGTTTTAAGCTTGAAGTTAAAACCGTAGTCACCAACTACGGTTTTAAGCACTAGTTTGGGCATTATTATCAAAAACCTATTAGATTGGTATTTAAAAAAAAAAAAATGTATTATTTTGGGACAAAACTCAACAACTTGAAAGTAAACTAAATTACCTCACCATTACTCGCCTAGATATTTCTTTTCCAGTTAGTGTTGTTAGTTAATTCCTACAGTTACCTTGTAATGGCACTGGGATGTTGTGATCCGCATTCTTCGATATATTAAACAAAGGTTAGGCTAATATATGAGAACAAACATTGTCATTACATAGATGAAAATCGGGATGTGCTCACCCACAAACAAACGTGCTCCATTTCAAGGCATTAGTATTTATCGGGGTAAACCCATCTTCAAGAGTGTGTTAAACAAGATGTTGTGGTTAGATCTAGTGCAGAGACTAGGTATAAAGCTATGACCCTAGAAACATGTGAACTCATATGGACAAACAAATGAAGCTCATATGTGATAATCAAGTCACTCTACATATTGTGTCCAATCTCATCTTTCATGAGAGGACCGAACACATTGAAGTGGACTGTCACGTCATTAGAAATAAGATCTCATCAAAATGCTTGGCTACTAGTTTAGTCAACTCAAATAATCAACTAGCAAACATCTTTACTAAATCTCTTAGAGGTTCGGGGATTAAATACATATGTAACAAGTTTGGTGCATGTGACATATATGCTCCAACTTGAGGGTGTTAAATATTGTACACATGTTCTTTTCCCATTTCGCCCTTACACGTGTTGTATATATATGTAGTACTGTAATGTATAATTCATTCAATGAAATCAGATTTTTTTTTTCTTTCTTCACAAGCTAAAAGTTAAACTAAGATCCATAGGATCCACCACTTGGAGATTCAAAAGAGAGAAAAAACGCAACACCTTCTCTTGTAAGCCAAAGGGCATGCAACCTCACATATTCATGATACCATGGCTTTCTAGCTTGGAGGAATGTGAAGGTATTTTAGGTTATAGTAGCACCCATCAGCTATGTGTGCCTCTTAAAATGAAAGATCACACTTGGGTAGGTATTTTTGTGTTTTAATTTCAAGAGGGCACATCTTAGGCAATAACTAAGCCCCATTTGACTTGCTTCTTATAGTCCAAATGCTTTTCTTGATTGCTAAAGCCATATAAGCATAAAGCACTTTCTCATAAGATGTTTGGATCATAAAAGCCCTTTCCAAACAGTTCAAGTCAATTTCTTTTGCAGAAAAGCTCAAAGAAGATTTCAAAACTTAAATTTTTATTTTTACATTTCACAACATCAAATAGTACAAAGATTCTTTTGCACATATATTGTGAATAGAAAAATAACTCTTTACTTTTCATTTATTAACAAAGTGAGTAAACATACATATTTATACTTAAGTGTTAGAGCAAATAAAGCTGAAACAGTTAGAGTCTAATTAGAGACTAAAGAAGGAAAAGATTTCTAAAATGGATTAGAAACTAATCCTTAACACTTCGCCGGAGCCATATAGGTCAAATGAGTTACACATGTACTTAATCCTAATGCACCAAACTTGTTAGACATGTACTTAATCCGATTGGTGGATCTAGGGTCTCTAGAAAAGTCGTCAAAATTGACTATACTCATGAGTCGATGACCGAGTAAGACATACACTAGATGGTCGAGATTGACTACACGAGTCGATGTAACTGCGGAGTGAGACATGGTCAAGAACGTATATCGAATTGACTATGTGGCGCAGTTGATGGGACCGAAAGAGGGCCTGCAAGTAGACTACCGAAAAAAGTAGACTGTCGGAAAAGTTCCAACGAAGAAGGTCCGTGGGAGAAGGACAATTGTGGAAGTTCTGTTGGAAAAGTGGCTTTGATACCATGTGAATAGAAAAATAACTCTTTGATTTTCATTTATTAACAAAATGAGGAAACATACATATTTATACTCTAAGAATAAAGGAAACAAAGTTAGAGTCTAATTAGAAGACTAAAGAGAAAAGGAAAGAATGAAAAGATTCCTAAATCGATTAGGAAACTAATACTTAACAGATACAAACAACTAACCAGATCACTAGTAGCCCCAATACAGATGGAACTTTTGAATTTTCATGCTAACAGTTTTGCACAAGACTACTTGAACTCATAGATGGCTTTTTGTTAAACAACCAATTCTTCTAAAAGCTCAAGCTTTTAGAATTTGGGTTTAATATGAATATCATGTTTCTTAACAACCACCCTCACGTGCAACCCCATACTCCTATGTGGAGAGTCAAACAAACCAAACAAAGTCCTTCATGGACTTTCAAAGAAACAAATGGGGTACAAATATTCAAATTGCATCAAGGTGGCTCAAACCCATGACTCCATCGGGCAAACTGTTCGATAACATAAAGAACGACTAACTCTAAAACTCAAGCTTTTAAGATTTTGGTTTAACATGAATATCATGCTTCTTAACAATAATTATCCAAAACATAAGATCAAGAGAAAAATAGTGCCAAAAGAAATATAATTGAAAGTATTGTCCAGTCATTAATATATATTTGAGGGTAAGTGCGTGAACATACCTCATCTATGGTGTGCCCTCGACATGCCTCCTTCCAAGTTGAGATGAACATCCTCATGGAATCATCAGGAAGCAAAAACTCTGCTTCATTCAGATTGTTGAGCTCCTTTTTCTCATTATCATTATATGTTGAAAGAGGACCCGGTTCTAGTTTATTTCTTTTAGGCAATTTGAGGTATTCTGAAATAGTGCAACTTAGGTTGCTGGACTTTCTTTTCCTTTTAAAGGGCCCAAGATTCTTACTGCACACTGAACTGCCACTAGTAGAAGGGTTCCCCTCTGTTTCACCTTTCAATCCAAGTCGGGTAATCTCTTCAATTGCCGAGGGATAGGGACAGCTACTCACTCTGTCACAAGTTTTGGCATTTGGTGATGAAAACTTGCCATTGCTGCACCCATCAACATCTTCCTCACTGTCTTCATGTTTATGATCATCACTACCATCCTCCTCTGAACATGATGAAACAAATACAACGTGTTTACTACCAAAATCATTGTGTGCTGAGGCAAAGGACTTGACACGCTGGGATATGACACTGAAGCGTTCATCTAACTCCTTTTTCTGTGAAGACCCAAGAGGTTGCTCTCTGATTTTCTTATCAGATATCGGTTTATGACCCGATAATTTCTTTACAATACATGCTCTAACTTCCTAGCTTCACGGATGAAAGTAATAAGCATCCTATGATCAAAATGTAGCAATTAGATAATCAATATTTGAGTAATTTTGAGTTTGCACTCATTATGGCAGATGATGAACACAATTGTACTGGCACACAAATGTAAAAAAATTACCAATGCTCAAAAAAGGCTTAAGAGTTAGGATTCCGACCCATTGCAAGTGCCATTCTCAAAAACTATCATACCATAAGAACTTAATTATAGAATTATGGTCATAAAAAGATAAAATTTGCAGAAATTATCCATTTTAAAACATATCAAGAGAGAGTTAAAAGGGGGGAAAGATAGAAAATAGTGAAAATTTGGCAGAAAAGGGTTGAAGTAATTTCACCACACTCCATCATATGATACCCTAATGGTATCCAAGCCTTATTTTTCTTTATTAGAGTATCCAAGCTTTTTATGTAAGCAAAATCAAAATTATAACTTGTAGTTATGACTATAACACAGGATGTGGTTAAACACAACAACAAAACCCTATATAATGGGTATCAATCCAATTTATGGTATTTTGCAACAGTTACGAAAGGGGAGTACGTGGTAAAGATAATATAAAAATCCATGAAAGCCACTATTACAACCATTAAAATCAAAAAGGTGATTTATACATCATCCAGGTTTGTCAAATACTACAAAACAGTCACATTAAAAACTAAATAAAAATGAATGTGATTGCCTCGATGTGATCACGGAAAGATATCTAAAGCACTTTTTTTCAAAATATATATAGAACCATTCAGCCTAGAAACATTTTGGCAGTGATGAAAGAAGAAAGGGAAGAAGAAGAAAAACAGGAGAAAATATAGGAAGAACTTTCTTGGACGCCTATGCTTGACTGGGTGAAAATGAGAAGTTTATTTGTTATACTTATGTCATGTCTACTAAGCTGTTGTGGAAAGGGAATAAAATGAAAGGAAACAGAATGGGTATGAAAGGACAAGAAAAGAATCATTTTTTATAGAAAAGAAGGAAAATAAATGAAAGTGTACTGGGAAAAAGAAAAGGCAATATCCCAAAACACAACCAAGGAAAAAAAGAGAACAAACCAACACCCAAATTGAAAGACAACCTAAAGTCTCGTAAACAAGAAGCCAGACTTGACCAACAATGAAAATAATCAAAATTAGGAATTCTATACAAGTGTTTAATAGAATATCATGAGACAGAATGAGATCTGATCTAATTATCAGTGCCCTTATACAAAGAGATAAGAAATTTTAACATTAATACATTCTTTTTCAAATAATCCCCATATGAATGTTAAGTTTCATGATGATTATTTCTTTATAAGCATATCCACAACTAGTTTCTCTGATTTGGTCAATGAAACCCCTCCAAGCTTTTCCTAAAGCTCTAGGGATTTAAGATAATGTGAGACCCCTTTTGCCCCATCTATTTGTTATTCAACGGAGGCACTCAGGAGGTTTTTGTCAGCTTATTAGGTGAGGGATAGAGGTCATGAACATGGTTGTGAAAGGTGCACCCAAAATCTAGGCACCAACATTCCCTCAGTTGGGGGGAGGCGCAAGAGGCCCCAAGAAAGCATGCGCCTCAAGTGCACCTTGCACCTCACTTAAAAATTTTTATTTAAAAATTATATATAGTGAGATATATAATTTTTATTTATATTAGGTAAGGTGCGCCTTAAATAAAAAAACCCATGCCCAAAAAAAAAGCATGAACCTCAAGTCTGCCTCAAAGCTCCAAGAGGCTTTTATGCCTCAATGCACCTTGCACCTCAAATAATTATAGTCGTAAAGAGGTTCGGGTGTCCATTTATTTTTTGTAGATGATACACTTTGTCTTTGATGAGGCTTTTTATACATAAAAAAGGAAATCTATTAAAAATGGGACTAAAAAGCCCAGCCCCAAGGGAGTATACAACACCTAAGCTATACAAAAAACAGTAAAAACAAAAAGACCCACCCAACCCCTAAAATTAACCCGTAGCCAATAAGGGAAGAAGGTTAACTACAAAAGAATCGGGGACCACAACCGCCCTCGCCCAAGAACAGCAAGTGAAATAGCCAAATCACTTCTAAGTCTGTTGAGGGAGAACTCTTCATTCTCAAACACTAATTTACTTTTCTCTTCCAGAGATTGCCCAAAACAGTATAAAAGGAGCATCATTCCAGTTTCTCCATCTTTCACTTTTTCTCGACAAGGATATTGTTCCCAAAGGTAGCGATATGTATTTGTTTTCTTTAGTAGGAGACTAAGATATTTAGAAAGGATGCACCTTTGATGCTAATTGATTTCATTGATTGGTTGGGTTTTCGTTTGAGGGTATGATGTTATTGTCCATTTTTGGTAGCTTTTTTTTTTCTTCCTAGCTATGTGGGGTAGATATACTCTTGTATATATTAGGTTGCTCTTTTGGTGCCTCTTTTTAATATATATGCTCTTCTTTATTGATCAAAAGAAAAAGTCCTCATATGTATAATTAAAATGAAATTTACATTTTATCACTTAAAACAAGTAGTAAGAAGATATTTTTAATCTTCTCTCAAACAATTTCATAAACGATTATCAATATTTATGAGCAAAACAAAATAGATATCAACATTTTGTTCATTAATCTACCTTTTATGTGTTACCCTCACTATCTTAATATTACTTACCATACAACTATCCTAAATTTAGTAAAAACATTTAATACTACACCAAATAAATTAAAATATGAAATCTTTTTAATGATTAAATATGTTATTATCTCAATTAAAAATAATTAGAATTTTCTATCATTAGTTATGCTATTATTTTTTTATTTTTTCAAAGATTTTATTATTTGTAATATAAGTATACGCCAAATTAATTTATAAATTTACCATAATTATATATGTATAATACATCAACTTCAAGGGCATTTTGTTCAATTTTCATCTATAAGGAAACAGGAGTTTTCTTAGGGAGCTTCAAGGAAACCCATACTCCACTTTGAAGAACGAGATTCTTTAAGATGAATCAACCCCACTTCTTTCACCAATCCCAAGTTTAAGTAAACATTTGGAATGGAGAGAAAAGGAATGACTCTTTCTTTTGAACATCTCACTAAATATAAAATACCATATGTACATATGTAGACTCATCAAACTTATAGGGATTAAGGATAATTATAGGAGTTATCAATAGTTCTATTCATCCTTCACTATCGGATCTACTTCCATAACTTTACAACCAACACCAAAGTTATAAAAATAAAAAATAAATAAAAAAAGAAGAAGAAGCTTGTTTTTTTTTTTTGATAGGCAAAGAAGCTTCTAATATTATGTGGAGCAGTTACCAGTAAATTGAACCATTAGCTGCAATGCCACAGTTAGAAGCACTTACACCATAAATGACTAAACTCTACCAGTGTTGGTACCAAACTTTCTCAAAAAATGTGTTATTTATATCAAAATGTAGCAATAGAAGAAATGTATTGCATACCCCAAGCTTTGAATTCGCACACCAAGCCTTTCCCTCCCTATGAGGGATCGCTTCTTGGTAATGTACTCCAGGAATTCTTCAATAATAATATGTTTATCTTTGCAAGTTTCCATAAACTCAGCAAGATAAGATATTATCTCTGTACTAGTTATCTTTAAATACTTCCTGATGCATCGGAACCTGATCGAAAAATAATGCATGATAAGTGGATGCCGACTAAAGGACCGAATCTACAGATCTTCAAAACTGCTCAACCCCCTCATTCTTGCAGATTGCCATTTCCAAGTCATACAATGAAGTAATTCTTTGAACCCCAACAAAGCAGTGGATAAATGAATTGATCTAAATTACACAAGAAGAACAAAATAAACAGTAAATAGAGAGGATGAGAAACAAGTTAGTATAAGAAAAATCATTTTATTGCTTAAGAAAAGAAAAAAAAATTGACAGCAGAATTTTGGTTCCTATCCTTCCTTTTTTCTTATTTCTTAAAAATAGACCCATGTGAAAATGACTGAGGATCATGTACATTAACCCCCTCAAAGGTAGTCCAAATCACATAATCATCCAAGTTATACATTGTTTCAAAAGAAGTGCTAAGTGCTACATATAACATTTGTGACACAATGCAAGAACATTTTTGCAAGGTCCACCTTATCTCTCTCTCTCTCTCTCTCACACACACACACAGAGGTCAACAAAGTAACATATAAAATGTGTCGAATAATAGAGCAAGAAAAGGCATACATGTTGTGCACAAAGAATCTTATTCCTTTTTTCTCTTTGTGCTCATCTCCAAACAAAGAACACAAATCAACATTCTAAATATTGTTTCTCCAATGAATCCATTTTCCCCTACCAACCAAGGTTAGGCTCAAGTTTGCATGCTAGAAAACTAGGGGAAATAAAAGAATAGTATTATGTTTTCACTTGTTTTGGCTTCCCTAGACTGAAATTTTATTCAACTAAGCCAAATTTGAATGTCACACAGTTATGCAAGAGTTAGCAAAAGGTTTTCCATTAAGGTGGGAAATGATAGAAGAGTGTGGTTCTCAAAGGGTAGGTGGTGTGGAGAGAATTCCTTGGAAAAGGCTTTTCCAAACTTGCACTCTCTTTCCTCATGTAGAGAAGCTTGGGAAGCCGAGTTGTGGGATCAAACAAGGGAAATGGATCACTAGAACCCTATATTCACAAGACCTACCTAACAATGATTAGGAAATGGAAGAGGCGAAAGATCTTTTAAAAATGTTACTTGGACTAGGGTGAGACGGGAGGATGAGGGTGTTATGTCATGGCACATCTCAAAGAAAGACTCTCTTCACGTTACATTGGTACCTTCATTCTGACTTCCTGGCAATTATTAAAGAGTATTAAAGAGTCCACTTCAAGCTTAGTTTATAATCCTTGGATTCTAAAGAGGATCATGCTTTTTTGCTAGGAAAGCTATATGAGAAGGAATTCTAACTATGAAACCGATAATAGAGGGGTTGGCTTTTATCAAGCAAGAGTTTTCTGTGCAAAGAGAAAGAGGAGTCAACAAACCATCTGTGTCTTAATTGCCCTAAGCAATCCACATTCTCTATGTTTATTTTGTCTCTCATGAGTGGGTTATCCCACCTATCAAGACTATAAAAAACCTGTTCCTTCTCAACCCTCATTTGCAATAATGTCCTTTGTTGGGAAAAGAAGAAAAAGGCATGGAACGCAACCACTTTATGTTTATTTTGGACTTCATGGAAGAAGATAAAACAAAAGCGTTTTTGAGGATATTAGACTAGCAGATCATGCCATTTTCTAGTCTTTTTTGTAAATGTTTTAGAATTGGTTCGTGTAGATGGGGTATAGATCATGGTCCTTATTTGATTTCAATGATTGGTTGGAATGCAACTGTTTTTTTAGCTTTCCCTTTTCTTATATATACATACAGGCCTCCTAAACTCTAAAAAGCCAACCCTCAAGAGGTTAGCAGCTGGATTTTAAAGGCCTGAGAAAGACACGCTAGGCGCGAGCTTTTGTGTGAAGTGAAATGTGACCTTTGATGCACATCAATTTTACAAAATGAGATTCTAAACATAATTGTATTAATAAAAAATTAAAGATTCCTAATTTAAAGAAAATTTCAGCAGTAATTGAAATTATATAAATTTCAATATATAACTAAAATTTCAGAATAAAAGTGTTTTAAAAATTATTGCCTATAAAATGGGCATTTTTAGTAAGGCGCATGTTTTGGAAGGCAAGGCAGCTATGAGAGTGGTTGTGCCTCAAGTGTAGGCGCGCTTAAGACATGCCTTTTAAAACTATAGGAATAACATAGTTTTGTGGGCTGGTGGGTTTTTTTGTCTTACTCACTGTTTTCCTTTTCTTTTGTCCCCTTGGCGGGATTCTCTTGTATACCCCCAATATACCTTTGGGTCTCCCTGGGGTGCTTTTTTTTATGAATATATTATGCTTTTACTCATCAAAAAAAAAAAAAAACCTATGGGAATAACATAGTTTGGAAGGTTACTAAAAATGGCTCCTTTACGGTAAAAGAGAATTTTATTCACTTGGAGAGAGAAAATCGTCATTTAGTCCCAATCAAGTTGCTCTAGAATTCCTACGTACCCATAAAAGTGAGCTTTTTCACTTGGGAGGTTTGGTGGGGCAAAGTGCTAACTATGGACCAACTAAAAAGGAGAGGGCACCACCTTGCAAGTAGATGTCCTTTTTGCAAGAAAAATGAAGAAGCTTTATAACACCTCTTGGTCCTTTGTCAAGATTTTGGGTTTAGAGCACTTCTTCTATTATGAGAGCTGAATGGGCTTGTCCTCTGACAGTTAAAGACTTGCTTCTTTGCTGAAGTGTTTTTCCAATAAGGAAGCATGTGAGAAAGATATGGAAGGCGGCTCCTCTCAGTCTTATTTGGGCCATTTGGAAGGAGAAAAACAAAAATGTGTTCGAAGATGCTAGTTTCTCTTACAACAAGCTAAAACGCTCTTTTATTAGCTCTCTAAATTCCTAGGCTAGCTTATTTCTTGATATAGACCATTCTATTGTAAGAATCTTTTTGGGAATTCTCTAATCCCTGATTTATGGTTGGGGAGGTAAGTTGCTTTTTGTTTTTGCCTCTCCTTTTTTGTATAGGCCTCTTGGCTCCCTTTGTATACACGACCGAGATGCCTTTTGGCTCTCTTGTTGGGTTTATAATATATCTCTCTTTACTCCCTACAGCTTTCCCCTTTCGGTCCATCTGGAACCCAATTGTTCCCCCCCAAATTGGGTTTTTTTGCTTGGGAAGCGTCCTAAGGCAAGGTGCTTACACTTGACCAGCTAAAGAGGAAAGGGATCCCTCTAGCAAACAGGTATTTTTCATGTGAAGAAGATGAGGAAACAATAGACCACCTACTTATCCATTGCTCGAGAGCTAAGATGTCGTGGGATCTTTTTTTGGCCCTAGTTGATTCTAACTAGGTGTTCCCTCTAATGGTACCCTATCTCTTCTCACTTGGCAAGGTGCTAATGTCGGCAGAAAACGTAAGAGAGTATGGATGGCAACCCCTCTTTGTTCATTTTGGACGTTATGGAAGGAAAGAAATAGAGCGAGCACGAGGATAGGAGCCCCCTACGTACCTGAGGATGATATCTGCTTTTGTGTACCTTGGGAGTCGTGGGAATTTAAGTTGTGTAGTGTTGTCCTTAGATTCTTTGGTGGATTTTTTGACTTGGTTGGGGCATAGGTGAGTTTGAGGATTTTTTTTTTTTTTTCTCCCTTTTTTTTTTTTTTTTTTTTTTGATAGGCAAATAAAACCATAAATTAAAAAAAGGGGAGAGCCCTGACAAGACACCTCACGAGTACATAGAAGTATACGAGTGAAACACAACACAAAAAAAAAAGCAAAGACTAAGACAAACACCCCACCGCACAAACTACATAGAATCAACACTCCTCTTAAGGAGATTCACATCGGGAATCATAGTAGCCCATTCAAATGACCTTATAAAAAGGTTTTCGACCTATCCTAACGAGCGCATATCTCAAAAGACCACTTTGTTCCACTCTCAATCCAAATTACTTGCTGTAAGCACGGAGAGCTACACTCACAACTTTTGCTCCTTTTTTCTTGAGGAACGGACCCGACCCATTAGCAACTCTTTGACCAGGTAGGGACAAACCCATCCGCCTTCGAACAAGGAGAACAGAGTAGTCCACAAGTCCCAAACCTTAGGGCAATGAATAACGAGGTGCTCCAGAACTTCTTCCTTTTGCCCACAAAAGGACACACCTTTGCAAAGCCACGTTTTTAAGGCTGGTCCATAGTCAAAAATCTTCCCCCACCACCTCCACACAAAAAACCCCACACTGTGGGTGCAATGGGATTAAATCATCCTTAACGAGCACGAGTTACGCACGGAAATCGATAAGTCATAACAGACAATGAAACTCACCATCCTTGCCCATTCCACCACATTCTATCAACTGTCTCCCTTTTTGTATACCTCTAGTGTACTCTTTGGGAGCTTTATTGCTTTTTATCTATATTTACAGCTTTTTTATCGAATCAAGAATAATAATAATATCTCTCTTTACCCATCAAAACATATATACACATATAAAGATGGGTGGTTTTTAGGTGTCAAAAACATAAGTTGAACAAAGCCTTGTGGAAAAAATTAAAATTGAGCGTTTGCCATCGAGAGGAGCTTGCCTTATGGAGGGGACCTGTGGTGGATTTAGCGAGATGCAAGGGGGTTCGTGCTTAGGGGAGAATAGAGATAATTTTGGGACAAGTTTGTGGAAAGAAATTCGAAAAGATCAGGGGACTCTCCTTGATAATGCCAAGTTTCTGATTGGAGATGGCAGTAGAGTCGGCTTTTGGAAGGATATATGGTGTGGGGAGGAGGCTTTGTGTAGGTCTTTTCCGACTTAGTTTAGCTCGGTTGTAAATAAAGAGGTTGTGGTTAAGGATGTTTGGGACAACTCTAGGGAAGGAGGAGGATGGAGCCTTAGTTTTATTAGATCCTTTAATGATTGGGAATTGATGGAGGTGGAGAACTTCCTACACAATATTCAGCCTATGAAAGTTATTTCAAACAAGGAAGACGAGCTGATTTTGAAAGGGAACAAAACGGACATTTATTCAATCAATCTAATGTATGAGGTGCTGAACCGTCATGTCTCTTTGCCTTTGCAGCACTACACTTCCATTTGGGCTGATTCCTCTAAAGGTGGGCTTTTTTGCTTGGGAGGAAGCTTGAGGAAAGGTGTTGACGCTGGATCAACCCAAAAGAAGAGGAAGACCCTTAGCCAACAGATACTACCTTTGTGAGAATAAGGAAACCATAGAGCATCTCCTTGTGCATTGCCAGTAGGCTCGTATGCTTTGGGAGATTATCTCGACGATTGTTGGTATTGAGTAGGTATTTCCTTTTGCATTGAAAGCTGAGGCCCTTTTTTATCGATAAAAAAAAAACGATTATATTGATCGAAAAGAAAAAGAGGTTCAAAAAATTACCTTTGCAGGAAGTATACAAGGGAACTGATGGAGCTAAAGAAAACGACAAAGAAACGACTACGAAGAAACCTACCAACCCTAACAAAAAGCTGCCAACCCTACCTACACCCTAGCCAAGCCAAAAAGTCCACTAAACAAATTTGCCCAGGTCAACAAATTGCTCAAGAAGTTAGATTTTGTTTTTTTAGCATTGGTGACCCCGTTATCAAACACCACCCTATTTTTTTCCCGCCATAAATTTCATAAAAGACATAATGGAGAAGCCATCCATATTTTTTTTCGTTTTTTATCCACAGGCGCTCCTTGCCATGCTAGAAGGGTTTGAAGGGTGAGGCGAAAGCTTGACTTGGCCCAACTATGCGTCAAAAAAAGGGTCACCAGCTTATCGCAGGTATCTTTGCGTGAATTAACGGATAGTGCAATTTATCTCTTCCATCCTCTTCACAAAAAGACCTTGTCATTTGCAAGAGCTCTTAGTGACGTTTAGTGATCGAGTGATCACTTTTCCCCAGGAAGCTTCTCAAGCAGAAAAGCCAATTTTGGAGGGGATCACAGAGTTCCAAACTGAGTGGAAAGGAAAATCAATGTCAAGCGAGAGGTCTAACCCCCTATACTTGATCTTCACTGAAAAATTACCGTGACTAGATCCCTTCAGAAGAAGTTTGTCCTCAATCGAAGGTCTGATTTTCTTCCTGTGGATAGAGGAGAGGAATCTCTCCACCTCCTCCATCTCCCAATCATTAAAGAACCTTAGAAAGGTTGGAGGCCATCCCCCTTCCTCCCTATTACGGTCCACAAATGCATACCATAGCATCTGCAGCCCGAGATAAACGGGGAACAAAGATGCGCAGCGCCTCCTCGTAGTGCCAAACATCTTTCAAAAGCTAATCTCCTTCCATCGCCTAAGGAAGGTTAATTTGGAGGAAGAATCATTCTTTTCGATTTCTTCCACGGCCCAACACCAAAGCCACCTCTTATGTGACAAGTGTGCCAACCCCCATAAGTCTCACCAAATTTGCTACTCACAACCTTTCTCCAAAGGGCATTCCTCTCATTTGCAAACCTTCAACTCCATTTGCATAATAGAGCCTTATTTAGCTAGGAAAATTTTCTCAGCCCTAAACCCCTTTTTTCCTTCTCTATACAAACTGTGGCCCATTTAACAAGATGAGGCTCCTTCTCCAGGTTGCCCCCACCCCACAAAAATTGTCTTTGAATTCTCTCCAATTTGGTGCAAATCTTTTGTGGCATATAGAAAAAAGATAAGTAATAAATTACAAGGCTAGACAATGTACTGCAGATAAGCGTAATCCTTCCACCCTTAGAGATATACTACACACATCTTCGGGGCTTGACCTCTTTTGGAAACCTTTGCTGTAGGAGTCCTAAGCCCTATAACCTTGTGGGAGCTCAAGGAGGAGGCCCTATCTGAGTAGTGAGGTACCTAATCCTGGCTCAGAAGGCAGCTCATCCACATTGTCACTTAGGCCCTACGGAATGATCTCACTCTTGCTTAAATTAATTTTCAGAACCAACATTGCTTCAAACCACATTAGAGTCCAGTTCATAAATTTTAGTTGATCTTTGTTAGGTTCGCATAATATAAGGGTGTCATCTGCATAAAATAAATGGAAAATGGCCCTCCCCTGATTGTAACCCAACTACCATAGAGGAAATCTCCTTCTACCGCACGCTTCAACAAAATGTTGAGCGCTTCCATGCCAATCACAAGGTAGGGGGAAATAGGATCACCCTGTCTCAAGCCTCACGAACTTTGGAAGAAGCCAGCAAAAGAGCCATTGAAGAGGACTGAAAAAAAGGTTGTGGAAACACACCACTTTATCCAACTCAACCACTGATTTCCAAAGCCCATACTATCCATAACCTAGTACACAAACTCCCAACTGATGTTATCGTAGGCTTTTTCAATATTCAATTTGTAAACCAAGCCACTCTCTTTTCTTCTCAAAATTGAGTCCACAACTTCATTGGCAATAAGGACTACATCTAGGATCTGTCTTCCTTCTACAAATGCAGATTGAGATTGGGAAATGAGCTTACCCATGACCCTCTTTATCCTGTTGGCTAACACTTTTGTCATAATCTTGTACAAACCTCCCACTAAGCTGATAGGTCTTAGGTCTTTGAAGTCTTCAACATTCTATTTCTTAAGAATTAAGACCATGAAGGTGGCATTTAAACTTTTGACAAATCTGCTCTGGTCATGGAACTCCTTGAAGAAAGCAAGGCACACCTCGTCGAGAAAGTATTGGGCCAGGAGCCTTGTCCCCGTTAAGCTCTTAAAATTTCTACCCAAATTTCTTTCTCAGTGGCTTCCCTCCCGTCTTAGGCTTCCTCGGGCTGATCACATTAAAAGGGGCAGGGGAGGGAGGCGCCAGCAGTCCAGTGAGGCGGATTTTGAAACGCACTCACCGGTCCTTCCTTTATCTCATCCTCCTTATCTAACCTTCTTCCATTAATACTCAGATTTTGAAGAAAATTCCTTCTCTTGTGGGCATTAGCCATCTTGTGGAAGAATCTCGTGCTTCTATCCCCTTCTTTCAGCCAGGTTTCTCTGGATTTCTTGTAAGACCCGAGAAATTCCAATTTCTGGAAAAATGGCAAAATCGTAATTTCGATTACGAAATTGTAATTTCGGTTAAATATACGAAATTTATTCTCTAGATCTCGGATGATGAAACTTAGTTCACGGGTTAAAGTGATCTCGCGAATCTAGCTATACGTCGAGTCAGAGAATGAGTGGATCAGGCGCATTTTCGAACATCGAGGGTTCGAATGATAAAAAAGCGATTTTAAGTCTGACGAAGTCACATATAACAACGATACTCATGTGCCGATAAAGTGGTATGGTAAGAGGAAATGATGAAAATGGACGGCGAGATAGTGCGAATGACAAATAGGAAAAGGAAGAGAACAAAATGGTCATTTTGAGTTTGATTAAGTTAGAAAAGACAAATTCGCGATGGTGTTGTCTTCCCCCGATTTCCCGCAAAAGGGCGAGCCAAAAAGTGTGCGAGGGCAAAAGCAGGTGCGGAGGCTAGGTTTTTGATGTTTTTAGAGTGAGAAGGAGTGTGCTTCTCTCTGAAATCACGGGTGATCGGCAGTCGGTTTCGCCCGGGCGGGGAAGGCTCATTCCTGCGCGGAGAGAGGGCGGCGCGTGGGCTCCAGTTTCTTGGAGTTTCAACAAACTCCGTGAGGTAGGGGTTTCATCCTACTTGTTTTACTCTTGCTTTAAGTGTTTTGTAAATGTTTGAGTTGATTGAGGCCTTGAATGGCCGTTTGATTGGTCTCAAAACTTGGGACCGAATTGTTGGGAATTTTTGGAGACGGTTTGTACAGTCCACGGACTGTTGGGTCATTTTAGGTGATGAATTATGCATTAAATGTATGTTGATGTGTAGGAAATTCGGATATGGCGGTAGAAGCCGGTTTCAAAAGTGGAACAAATGTTGGATGAGTGAGCTCTTAGTACGCCACGGACAGCTCCACATGCTCTGTTTTTGGGGCTTTGTTAAAAACAGTCGGGTTGTAATGAATTGGACCATCGTCCATATGTTGTGTGCTTGAATTGTTGAAATAAGATTAGAAAACGGTATGTGTGAAATAGATAGGTTAAGACATGATTTAATGTGTTAACACAATGACACAATAATATAGAATTAAATTTGTGTTTGTAAGCCATTGAATGATAATGTAAATTGCTCAAGTAGGCTAAATTGGGTGATGGTTGATGTGTTAAGATTACATGTGTGTAATTAGTTGATTGAGAATATGCATATTGACATATTGTATAAATGAGGAACAGAAAATGGCATAAGGCATTTTCATATATCACCTGTTAACCTAGAAGTAGGTGTGAGTGCATGACATGATTTTGTAAACGGTTATGGTTGCGAAAGGAATTTCACGGGATGATATTAGAAGAATTGAGTTGGGAGATGGACCAGCGGATCATATCGGATATGAGGACCATATTTGTTCGGAAGCTCACCAACCAATTCACCTCGGAGGGTAGTCCCATCTTTTACCGAATAATTAGGTGTATATTTTCAATAACAACGGGGTTTTGTTTTGAAAATGATTATTTCTCGCGCCATAGGCAGGCAAAAGTGTGGTGGTCGGTGAGGACTCGTGACATGGGGTGATCATGTAGACATTCAAGTAGGATCACGTATTTACTTGGTGTGTATTTAATTTTTGGAGCATTGCATATGCACTTAGGTTAAATCGCCGTTAGGAGTGATTCGCTCTTTCAGGCGATAGCTCACCTATCGAGGAATATATTTTGGTCTGAGAGGAAAACGAGACGACTCATTTAGAGGCTATTTTGAAGCTGGGTTGTGGCTTTGATGCTTTGAATTATAACATGTATTAGAATTTTGGAATTTTAATATATGTTTGTATAAAGTGTAATCAACTATTGAATTATTGGGAGATAATTGGAATATAGTTGTGCTGTTGTTGCACATATGAGTATTGGTTTATGAGCCCGAGACATTTTCTTCCGGTGTAGTCTCGTGATACAGGCGTATAGATTTTAGCGGGTTGTGGGTGATCAACGGACCGAAGTTGGGCGTCATTTCTATCTCCAGGAGATTTCCTCCATGAGAGCCCTACTCTTAAAATCATATTTGGTCTTAGTTCTTTCCTCATTCTCCTCTAGGCCCAATACCCTTTCCTTCTCAAGATCATCCCAGAAAGACACTCTCCATAAAGCCTCCTTATTGGTCTCAACTTTGCCAAAAACCTCTATGTTCCAAACTTTTAGGATGCCTTTCAAAGCCTTCAATTTGGCAGCTAAAATAAAGCTAAAGGAGCCATGAAAAACTAGGCTTTGCCACCACCTTTTCAAGATTTCTTTGAAACGCTCATACTTCAAACACATTAGTTAGATCGGAAGGAGAGGCTTGTCTAACCCGACATTGTCCAACGAGGATGGGGAATGGTCGAGTAGGCCTAGCGAGCATCTACGAGCATTGTAATGAGGCGAAACCCGATCGAATTTGAGACAAAAAAATCTATCCAACCGGGACAAGGCTCTACCGTTTCGGCCACCCCTCCAAGTATAAAGTCCCCCCTGTAGCGGCATATCTCATAGACCCAGCTTATTTAAAATTTCTGAGAACCTTCTCGTAGCTAGGGAGATCTTGCCACCTCTAGATCTCTCATTAGGAGAAAGGATCTCATTGAAATCCCCTCCTAAGCACTAGGGACCATTCCACATGCCTCGTCGAACCTAACTCTTCCCGAAAAAATTGATTAAACTCCTCTCTCGAGGATACACCGAGTTAACATCAATCATCTCCACCATTACGAGACAAGAAGCTAAGAAGCTGCATACTGCGACTCCACGAGAGACAATCTGCATCCGGGAACAAAGGATGCCCCACACGGTCCCTCCCATCCAGGCTTTCCTTTCCGAACCTACCGGACCAACCATTGCAGACAAAGCACTATTTATCTCTAGATCTTGGTTTCTTGTAAACAAACCAAATCCACCCTCTGAGTCCTACTAAAATTCCTAATGACCTTCCCTCTTTTCAAGGTCATTCACACCTCTCACGTTCTAAGAAAGGATTTTTACCTTCATTTTAACTTTAGTAAAGGTACTTACATCACATGCCTCCTTTTAATTTTGATCCCTCCCATTATAATTAATGGAACTTTCCAACTTCTTTAATTCAAAAGCTCACATCGTAGCGTCTAACCCCTTAGCTCTTGTCATTTTCTTTGTGCCTGTTTTCTCATCCCAAGCCCCAGATCTCCTTTTCAAAGCCCATCATAGAAAAGCCAAAAAAAATTCACCTAAATTTAACCCACCCATTATCTTTAATTCTCAAATATCAAGCCCTTCGAAAATATGGTTTGGACCTCCTCTGTCCGTTGCCCATCTTCATCGGGTCCCTCCATTCGCTGACCATCGGGTAACCGAAGAACCCCGGAGGCCTAAGCCCACGAATCAAGGGTCGGCCAAAAACAGAGAAAAGAGGAGAGGGGGATTGCTCAATGGGAATTTCCACGTACCTGTGTTCTCCCGCCAAGATGTCTCTAATCTCTCCTTCTTCCTGCTCTTCCACCGACTCCCCTCCTTACGTTCTTGTGAAACCCTAAAAAAAAAGGCAGGGATTTTATCTTTAGGGGGGCTTGTATACTGATCCAAGATCAGGCCCTATATCGACCCAGTAAACTTTCCAAAGGCCTTCAGAATGGGCTCACCTGAGCCTGTTCCAGATATGTTTGATCTAGGCCGGGAGACTTGGATTGGACTATGATGGCCCGAATCTGCCAAGCCATAGGGTTGACCCGACCTAATTCCGCCAGACAAGGCCGAGGAAACTGGCCCACCCCACAAAGGTTGAGGTCAGGCCTTGGGTCCTCTCCTGAGATTGTAAGGCTAAGAAAGCACTCAGCTTTCTACTGCATGATGGGACACCCCTCTATCCTTTAGTCTTCTCAATAATTTTGCCACTTGAAGCTCACGTTCTCCCACTCCCCACCAACCCTGGCGACAAGCTAATTTCCTTAGCCTCTCCGTGATTTCTTCTTCCCCACTTTCACCACACAGTGCATTAGTAAGAAGTTAGTGCTTTGTCCCACTCAGCTTCTACAAAGTTGCTGTTCTAAGAGCTTTTCTTCTTTAACATGGTCAGTGGTGCCTTTTGTTCTGTGATTTTTTTCACAGTCCCCTCCTTGAGACCCACTCCCGATATTCTGAGTTTTTCTGTCAACGGCTTCCAACCTTTCATAAGTCCTTTGCCTTTCGAAAAGCACAATCATAACCATTTTGCTCCCGAATCCCTAACTGAACATCAAATGAAAGATCCCACGTTGTTCGAACTCCTCTTGAGCTTGTAACGTCTTCCATCCTCCTCCCATTTCATGAACCAGTCTTGGCTACGAGCAATATTTTCGCAATCTTCCAAATGCAAGAGCAAATGTCGGAGGCTACTATCTCCGAACTTTATCCTGACCCCGTAACTCCTTACTCTCCCGGATCATCCTTTGATTTGCACCCTTCTCTTCTATTGCAATCTCAAACGATTTGGCCTCAACGATGACCCAAGCTTTACCCCCTATCATGGAGAGAGAGAGAGAGAGAGAAAGAGAAGAGGCTACTTATTTAGAAGGTTTATAATTAGGACCTAAAATGAAAAATCCTCTGTTAGGCAAGCCCTTCTGTCTTGGCAAGGAGCACGGGTGGGAAAGAAACGTAAGAACATAAGAAGGGCGGCTCCCCTTTACCTATTTTGGACAGTTTGGTGTGAAAAAGAAATAAATTGCCCAGCTGATAACAAGGTCTTTTCTACACCTGACCAGAAAGATCTTTCATACCTTAACTTTTGGTCTAAGATTCAGCGGCCAGAGTGGGGATATAGACAGGTCTTTGCCGGATTTTTTAACTTGGATGGGGTATAGTTGATTTTTTTTTTTTTTTTTTGATGGTGGGTTTTCTTAAGTTGTTGGCTCCCTTTTTGGTTGTCACATCTTAGTGGGGGCATACTTTTGGACAGCATTTGATGTATTAACAGCGATTAATATATATTCGCTTTATATATACAAAAAAAATAAATAAATAAATAAATAAATATATATATATATATATATATATATATATATATATATATATATATATATGTGTGTGTGTTGTTGTCAAAAGACATTCTTTCTTAACCACCATCTCTTAAGCAACCAAACCAGAACCTTTTTTTCCTCTCTTTATATTTCCTCATGCAACACAGACTTCCTACATTTTCATGTATTTTCTTGTTTTAAACTTCCTTTGCAACCCAACACACCTTTCCTCTGTGGTCGGTTGCTGAGAAAAAATAAAATAATTAAATACTGCGAGATCTTTGTTAGTTTCTATAACGATAGAAATTGAGTCGGCTCAAAATAGCAGAGGCTTTATTATCCATAATCCTAAATATGAATTTGCTTTCAAAACTTGTTTTTGCTTTTCCTACAACTGCTCAACAATTCAACTAATCTTTACTCAGAGTAATAGTTTGGAGAACCCAACAACCTCTTAGTTTTCAAATTTTAGCAGGTACTTTTCCTATACTTTCTTAGCAAACAAAAGAAAAAATCGCATTACCTTTCCCTCCATGACTATAAGGCTGTGAAGAGACGGAACCTCCTGCATCTGAAACCCTAAAGATTGCCAGGAGTAAACCTGTAGCATAATAGTGCTGATTGAGACACCTTCCACGCTGATACGCTTTCACCAGCGGCAATAAGGTCTCGTCGAGCCTTGACAACGGCGCCGTCCACCCTGTCCAAGACCTCTTTGTTCTGCCTTGGTGGTTGAGGCCTGAACCCCGTGAAATTCTGGCTTTGGATTGAAAAATTAGGGTTTAGTAATGGGAAACCAGGGTTTTGCACTGGCAAGTTAGGGTTTTGGTGGTATGGGAGGGTGAGGTTGGCCTGGAAAGTATGATTTTGGAAGTAGGGATTTACGTTAGGGATGAAATGATAATAGGGTCGGAGGTAGTGCTTTATGGTTGCCGGCACAAACCCGACCGCTGCCACCGCCGGCGGCGGGAGGGCGGTGGCGATGATGTCCATACATGGCCAAATCAGTTGAAGAGGAAACAGAGGGTTTGGCGCGACCTTTTCAATTTATATCGTCCCACTAGTTGCCCGTACAATCTCACCACGTCAACAAAAGTAAAAGTTACTACGGCCGGCTAATTAGAGTTTTGTACGGAAATACACTTTTTGAAAAAAAATAAAACAAAATCACTATTGCGTCTAAAATATTTACGAAGTAGTGCTTGTGCCGGCGATGGAAGCGAAGTGATTGATTTATGCGGCCCGGCGACAATGCGGCATTTGAATTTTAGTTAATTAAAGTCGTCGAGCGGCGACGTTTGAAGTGAATAAGTTCCAAATGCGATCGTTCTAACTTGGCGACATTTCAACTAATTAAATGCCGTCATCTGAACGGCGGCATTTCGTCTTTGCCTCCCTTCGTTTTTGCGGTAGGGGCGGCGATATAATCGGCTCTTGAGAAAAATTGGGCGAAAGGGCTTGGATCTCTCACCTGATTCTAAATTTGGCTTAGATGATCTGTGGCGTCATCCGATTCTTTCGTGAAATTTCTCTCCTCGGCTAACACGGCGGTAGTGACGGAAAAATGATACAAGTGAAGTTTCACCAAAACCGCGCCGAAGCACGTGTCTGAAACTCTCGAAACTATACGGGTGCCTCACATTTCAATCGCGAGCCTCGTTAGTCAAGATCTTCATCCTCGTTCTTACTCTCGACAAACGGTCGGTTATGTTTGATTGATTTTCTCCTTTTCTTGATTTCTTTGTTTTTTGAAGTTATGTTCTTTGTTTTCCGTTGCTTTCGTAATATTAATTTTACATTAGCCGATTTGTTTTAATTCATCATCTGTGTTTTAATTTGGATACAATACCACACTCTTTCTCTGCAAATGAAATGTTTTAGCATGATTATGCATTTTTCTAAATGGAAATAATAATTTGAAAAAATATTTTTAAAACACTTTCAAGATTAGATACAAAACATGATTTTCTGTTTCATTCTTATTTCCCTAATTTGAAGATGGAAAATAATTGTTCCTTTTTCTTGCATATCGGCCCATAACATCTTTTCCTTCTATTTGCTTGAATTAGATTGCAAATCACGATGAACAATGGGAAACTATTTCGAAGAATGTCATATTTGGATTGTTGTATCGGAAGAGTGACGTGGATGTCTGAGGCGAGTGCGGATTCATTCTTCAATGGAATCCCTCAATTGATGCGCCCAGCCAGTAGGTTCTGAAACAGCGCGCCTGGGCTGGCGGCAAGAATGTACACGGGGCCGATACAAGTAAGCTAGAGGCAGTATAGAGAGCCCAGGATGTGAGGCTGCAGAATGACAAAACATGTCGTGGAGATGAGCAACATAACGATCGCGTTTTGGTTTGATCTGAGTAGGTTGTTTCTTATCTGCGGAACTCAACCACGCAGAGAAAGAGAAAAAAGCCCTGATGATTGAGAGTTCAAGGATTCGGGGAAGAGGAGGAGAGTCACGGGCGCCAAGTTAAGTGCTTGATTTTAGGGATAAATGAATAGCATTTTCAGATTTTTACTTATATTTTTCAAATGTTTTTAGTTGTGGGGGTGGGAGGAGAGTGGTATGAGAGACAATAAAATTACCCTTGGGAAGTTTTAATAATGCCTGAATACAATTTTGGCCAACCATTCTAAGGGCATTTGGCCAAAATGAAATTAAGGGCATTTGTTCTTTGTATTTTCTTAATACATTCAAAGCTATGCCTTTTGCACACATGCTATTTATTATTCTTTCATTTGAAGGGTTCACAAAAAATAAAGCTCAAAGCACATTCTACAAACTAAATGCTTCTCATAATAAATATACATAAGTCACACAGAATGAAAATACTGCAAGGATTCAAACTTAAAAACCTGGCTTCATCTGCATTTTAATGGCCAAAAAGTGTATTTACAAACTACCATCTTCTATGCTTTTAGAGAAACTGAAATCTCCAACAATATTGTTGAGGTAAAATATTTTGTACAGAACCTTCAAGCTAACTCTGAAATTAACAAGACTTGTAGTTGCCCAGTAATGTCAAAACCCAAATGAAAAGTATATGCAGTCAAAGATCAACACCTAGTGAATCCATCAGTCAATTTCTGTGAAGAATGTTTGGCATCTGTCTTTGAGATGTAATGCAACTAATAGCTCTTTCAGGTTTCTCCTGGTGCATTGCTTACTTGAAAGTTAGAAGCTTCTTCTGTTTGCATAGTAATCTTCTAGTAGCTTGATCTGAGAAGGAACATAATTTACTGAATTGATCTCACTTTCTTTTGAAATATGGTCCCACTAGATAATCAGTTCATTATATGATATCCTAGCGTTTGGGTTATATTTGGTTCCGAAATTTTGAGGCAAACAAGTGAAATAGATTTTGAAAAGCATTATAAAATAATTTTTATCTTTAAATCAAATGACTTGTATTTCAGATGTTGTCTCAAGCAACAGGGTCACATAATATTTCCGATGCATAAAAGATGTAGATAGTCAAACAGCAGAGCACAAAAAAAAGAAAAAAAGAAAAAAAGAAGGAAACGTGCAATGCAGAGCAGAAAATTCACATTGATATTCAGTTCATAAAACAGGTCTGTATTACCATGAAATATTTGAATTACCTGCTCCAAATAGACTCGGATTATCCCTTGCTAGGAGTGGCAGATTTTGCTTTAACAGGACTATTTGGCATGTCCAGCGTTGCCAGAATCATAGTTGCTCGTGCAACAACATTCATTACAATGGGAAATATGCCACTTTGACGCTGCAGAAGAAATCAGGAACCTACATTCATTTAATGATCTAAGTGGAAAATTTTCCAGAATTCTATGCGAGTTGTTTCAGGAACCTACCGCTTGGCGTAGTAGTCAGGGATTCATTAGAATGAACCCGCACTGCCTCTGTAATATCAAACTCCAGCCTTTCCGACAACAATCCAAATATGACATTCTACGGAACAAGTTTCCATTGTTCCTTGCATTTAAATCTAATCTCACAAATAGAAGAAAGATGTTATGGGTGATATGCAAGAGAAAAGGCATTAACATATCTTCAAATTCTCAGGAAATAAGAATAAACAGAAAATCATGTTTTGTATCTAATCTTGAAAGTGTTTAAAAATATTTTTTCAAATTAATGTTTCCATTTAGAAAAATGCATAATCATGCTAAAACATTCTCCATTTGCGAGAAAAGAGTGTGGTATTGTATCGGCGGAAAACACGAGATGATGAGCGAGAAAACAAAATGCGACACGAGAAGTAATAGAAAGCAGCGGAAAACAAAACGCTTCAAAAAAACAAAGAAAATGAAAAAGGGAGAAAAATCAATCGAGCATAGCGAGCACAACATTGAAGCGGATGAGATCTTGACGAAGCGAGGCTGCGGTCAAATGTGAGGCACTGTAGAAGTTTCGAGTTCCTAACGTACCGTGCTTTTTTGCGCCGGGACCTATGGCGCCCGCTTGTATTCCATTTTCCGGTCACCATCGCTCGGGACCCAGGAGGTACGGAGGAAGTGGTGAGTAATCGGATGATCGACTGGCGCATCATCGGAAGCCACAAATTTCTTAGAATGCGTGGGTGAGATCGAAGCCTTCGAAGCTCGATTTTCAAGGCAGCGAATTTTGTATTTCTTGCCCGGTACCAAAAAGCGAAGGAGGTAAAGGCAGAAATGCCGTCGTTCGAGGATGGCGGCATTTGAATTAATTGAAATGCGTAGTTGTGAGCAATGGCGTTTAGGAACTATTCAATTTCAAATCGTAGTTCTCGACGACGGCAGTGCTTGAAAATTCAAATATGGTGTAACGATTCGCGGCTTGCATAAATCAGTGCTGGCGTTCTATTGTAGCATTAAGACTGCTTTGGGAAATATTTTAAAGCGCAATAGTGATTTTGTTACCATTTTTCAAAAGTGTATTTAAGTACAAAACTCGGCTAATTATGGGAAAGTTTGTTTGAAATTTGTTTATTTTAAAATAAAATATAAATAGGTATGAAGAACTGCAATTTACATATTTAATTCATCTACGATAAACAAAATCGATAATTGGGCAAATAATATCGAAAGCTGTCCTCTTAAATATCCTACTAGTATTCAATTGGATAAAAACAAGAAAACATCAAAAATTTTCCCTTTCTCCTCATCGTTTTCCATTTCCTCCAACACCATAACCTTGCTTTTATTTTCTCATTTCAGCTGGATCCTTAAGGTGAAAAGAAAAAATCAGCAAATTGTCTGTTGGTAATGTCCGGCGTAACATAAGAAGCAGGCCCCAACCTAGCGTGGCCATGTCACTCGATTTGTGAAGCCCCTTTTTCTGTCAAATACAATACTCTATGGCTAAGAGAGAAAAGAGTATGTTTACGTTTGGTTTCATGAAGAAACTAGTTTTTGTTTTTGGATAGATGGTGGTTGCGGAAAAAATGATTGAAATTAAAATTTGATACAATAGGTACCACTTGTTAATAGTGTTTATAGCAGTGTTGTGCGTTCAAACTCTGTTGTGTACTAAATCTGGTGGGATTTGGGTAATTAGGTACTACATTTACAGTCTCAAGTACTACCTTGATGGAAGAGAATGCACAAACCCATTTCTTATCTGTTCTAATCGATACTCGGTTCTAAATCCACTTTTCACTTCACAGTTCATAAATTATAGTTGTATCCTTGGATGTATAATGAAATTAAGCATATATATAAAGTGGGAATCTTTACTTTTGTGCTAAGGTTAGGTCCTTGTGGAAAATTGGTAAATTTATTATCATTGATAGGGTTTGAAAAAGTAGGCTCATGAGGCCCACTCACCAAGCCGAAAGGAGAGCGCCCAACACTGTACGGGCCCCTCGGTGCGGCCAACGAAGGCGGCCTTGGTAAATAGCGGTCTTGGATGAATTAGAGGTCCATATCCTGCAGTGGGTGTATTTCGTAATACGAGAAAATAGAATAACCCTAACAAGATATCATGCACTTAATCCAACCAAATCGTCGATAAGGAAAGGAAAATAATAGCAGATCATCACCGGTTGGATCTCCTCCCGATAAGGAAAGATTATCCCAAATAAGCGACTCTTTCTAAATCCATTACCAATCCGATCTTGATAAGAAAAAACCCATCGATAGGAGCAAGTCCACAGATTCTGATACAAGCGGTTGGACATCTACTATCATCTATAGCCGCCCCAGCGGTGAAAGGTCTGTGGCTACGAGCCAACATCTTCATCGCAACACATTCGCCCTCATGATCTCTATTTTCTCGAGCGGCAGAGCATGTCGGGGCGCCGCGGGCGGCCTCGCCCGACCCCCTTCTTCCTTGTTTTCTGCGGCAAAGTGCCATTTCCGAGCACAGTCCAACAATATAGCGATCACGCCTTGCTTGGGGGCCCGATCGGTCGCTTTGCATCGGCCCGCAGCAATCAGGTCGGCCAATGACCCTCAGCTCGGCCAGTTCAGTTAAAAAGAATATGGTTGGCGTGTACAGAGCAGCGATTCCTTATAAAACCAATGGAATTCTGGTCGATAAACATCAAACCGGAACACGGCGGGACTGGCAGCTATCGCGGAATCGCGAGATCGCGGGCGAAGCGAATAATGAATATCTGGGGCGATAGAAGCAATGCAAGTATCCAATACGAGCAGTGAGCGGCTCGCCTCGTCAATCAGCGCGATGAAGAGTTAGAACAACTTATTAGGCGGATACAGCCTCCACGGGATACGACGAGACCGGGAAGGTCATAGCGTTCCCAGTGAGGCTGCGATCCGACATTCGGTGTGAAACATAGCGGTGGCGAGCGGTACAGGACCACAATTGGCCCCGACGGAAGAAGGAAAAGAAGCAATGCTCGGAGGACATGTCGGAAAGCGAACTACCTCACCCTCGGCCGGGAAGCGAAGCAATCATGAGAGCGAGAGGTTTAGGGCCTTGTGAACTTCGGGCGTGTGAAGGAGGTGGTTAAAGGGCGCGCCCCATACACTATGGACACCTTGGTACAACAAACTGAATCACCCTTCACAGTAGGAGTGCTCACATGCCCCCCTTCCGGCGAGGTCGAATGCCACGAGTGGAAGTATTCGATGGAATAAAGATCTGATACGACCCCCTTACTCCAATGCTTACAAAAATCAAATTGAGTTACATGGGTGTGGGACCCGTAGATCTTGGGGGCTTCGCTACCACCAAGGGCCCGGCCTTGGCTTTGGTTTAATCAGAATTCCACCTTCATCAATCTCTTCATTCGAGAACTATCCATTGCGTTCGTCTCCCTTGTCGGGGCGGAAGCGTCTGAGAAAAACAGGGTTACCATCTATTAACCATCAAGCGAGGGCTGCAAGAAGAATACGAAAGTTCTACGTGCAAGATTCCAGAGTCCACACGAAGATAGACATGCAGATGAAAAAATTCGCAATCTGCATTCATTGTTGGGTTAGGGTGCAATCAGAAAAGGATACGATGTTTTCCATCTCAAGAACCCTCAGCGAAGCATGGCGAGGTGCTCCATGCGAGAAGTATATAAGCGTGGCCTCAAATCCAGAAGGAGAGCTCCTCCACCCATAAAGAGAAGAGTGGAAACGGACAAGCCGGCGGGGCGAAGCCCCAGACAAGCGACCAAGAGGGATCTCGAAAAATGAAGAGCGATCCCGAAAAGTAGCAGCCTCGGAGAGATCGTGCAGGTCGAGAGATGACGGCGTTATTCGCCCATCGCTTCACCCCCTGACGGCCTCGGTGTCACGGAGTCTGCATGAAACATAAACGAAGCGGTTCTGAGTGGCCAACTCAAATGAAATCGGATCCCGCCACAAGAGACAACACCAAGTATTGCGAGTTCCATAGGGACTATGGACATCGCACGGACAACTGTATACATCTAAAGAGAGAAATATAGTACTTAATACGGCGCGGATACCTCCGGCGCTTCATATCTCCAGAGGGTCAAGCCCAGAATCAGGCCGAATCAAACCGGAACGAGAACCCCAACTCAACAAGCTAGCCTCGAGCGGCGACTTCGGCCTGGCAGCCCATGGAGAAATCCATGTGATCTCAGGAGGATTCGCAGGAGGAGGAGAGTCTAGTTCAGCTCGGAAGGCCCATCTACGCAGCATCAGGATAGCGGAAATAGGGGAAATACAAGCGGTATCAAAGCGTATGACTCGACATCCATCACATTCTCGGCTCGGATGGAGGATGCACGAGCACCATCGACGACCCGTGGTAGTTCGCGCGATAGTAGCCAACAAGGCAGAGTTCATCGGGTCCTAATTGACAAAGGTTCGGCGACATCATCTTTGCATCGACGCCCCGATGGGGCGTTGGGAGAAGAAAAAGCGGAGCCCGTCCAACAAACATACGCTAGGATTTTGGGGAAAAGGTCTTTACCTTTGGGCTCGATCATTGGTGCTCGCCTGGGAGAGCCGCGCGACGGCGACAATAACCAAGATTCCTCATGTAGGCGTACTGTCGAAACTATAATATGTTGTTAGGTACAGACCCTCTATCAACGCAATAAAGGCACATCCCTGGCGTGCCACATAGTAATCAAGTTCCCAGCCCTTACGAATTGGGATGAAGGTTGAGAAGATCAACGGGTGGGCGGAGAGAATGCTACACGGCCTCATGAAACAAAGGCGTCGACAACATATACTGGATGACTCGACATGCGCGGCGGAGTGATCACTGACCGAGCCATCCGAAGAAGCCCGGAACCCGTGCCCGGATGGCGGCCCCGGGCATTTAACACGTGGATCCACAGATTAGCAGAAGACCTTAAAAGCCTCCTTACCAGTTTTGAGGCGAGCGAGCGTCTTACGCGTGACGGCCGGACATGGGAGGAATCGACCCTCGATAATCCACCCGCGGGCGACACCAGCCCCATCCGCTAAACGGTCAAGCAAAGCGAAGAAGCCGCGCCAAAAAGAGCAAAAAAGCCATCAGCCCGGTCGGCAAGCTCCTCAGCGGGAGCTTGTCAGAGAGGTGGAAGTATCACGGTGGTTGGCTTAACGTCGTGCTCGTCAAGAGAAAGCAAATGGCGTGGCGACTCACGTATCGACTTCACCGACATAAACAAAGCGGCGCCCAAGGACAACTTCCACTTCAGAGGATCGACCTCATCGTGGGCGCCCGCCGCGCCGCAGGAACTCGATTTATGGTGCCTTTAAGGCTACAATATATCGATATGGACACAGTGACGGCCAAGAAAGAACCTCGTTCGTCTGCCGTAGAGAACCTATTGTTATCGGGTGATGCAGTTTGGACATCAGAGGCCGAGAGCCACCTACGGTTGGTGAAGCCGGATGTTCGAGACGAATGAGCGCGGCCATGGAGGTATACATAAGGCGACATCTTTGGTAAAATCCACCACGGTAGACCCAGCCACATCAGCTCAACTCTCTCGAAGCGTTCCAAATCTTAAAGTTACAACATGAAGCTAAGAAATCTAGCCAGGTAGCTACAGCCGGCGTCAATCGTGGAAAATTCCTCGGTTTCATAGTGAACAACTGGGGAATTGAGGCAAATCCAGAAAAGATAAAGGCGGTGCTCGGCATGTAGTCACCCTGCAGTATAAAAGGAAGTACAACGCTAGCAGGGGAGGATTGCGGCTTTAATGGGGATTCACCGTATCTAGGGCAAGTGATAAATGCCGACCTCTCTCTTTAAAGATTACCGAAGAAAGCCTTTGAATGGGATACAAAGTGTGAAGAAGCATTCTGGCTTTGAAAACATACGAGTTCCCTCTCTAAATTCTAGTAAGTCTGGCGGATAGGGCTCCGCCCCACCGCGCTATAGTCGGTGTCGGACTTTTCCATGTGTGTCCTCGATGCGAGATAAGAGCGAGTTCGACCACGGGTTACTATTCTTATTAGAGCTCTAGAGGAGGCGGAGGAGAGGTACTTGAGATGGAAAAGTTAATTTTGGCTCTGGTAATGGCGGTAGGAAGCTCAGCCATATTCAGGAGCTCATCACAGTAAGTTCCAACGGAATACCCGATAAAACAAGTGTTGCATAAACCAGAGACCTCTGGAAGGCTGATGGAAGTGGGCCATGGGGTGGCCGAGTTAGATATCGAGATACAAGCCCAGCGCTATGATAAAAGGCGAGTCTTGGCCGGCTTAGTCTCGGAGTTTACATTAGCGGAACCCGCTAAGGGCCTTGAAGCAACATTCGACCTCCCACTTGGAAACTCTACGTAGATGGAGCTTGAGCAGCAGCAGTGGAGCGAGTCTTATCCTAACTTCCACTAGAGGGAATAGACATTAGTCTGCTACTCATATTTGGATTCCATACTTCCCAGCAACGAGAGTAAGTGAGGCGGAGTCATGCGAGCCTCTGACCTCGCCCATTCATTAGAAGTCGACCAGCTAGAGGTCTACAGTGACTCCCAGCTGGTGGTCAGACAAATAGAAGATACCTATGAGGCCAAAAGTGAAAAGATGATTCTATACCTCCGAAAGGTTCGTGACATATTAAGAAAATTCGTGTTGGTTCCAGGTCAGTATGTCCCATAGTAAGAACTCCGGCCGAAGCGCTGTGGCAAAGCTAGCCTGACCTCACGGAAGACCTCAGCAGGTCAACACCTGTCGAATACCTGGCGGAACCCTCAATCGATCTCTATGGCGAGGAAGTTGCGGATGGGTCCCAGCGAAACCCTAGATGGGAGCCCATGTGGGATTATATTATAGGCGGAAACTACTGACGACCGAAATACTTGGCCAGATAAGGCGAGGTCTGCGAGGTTTACAAGCTCACAAGGAAGCCTCTACAGCGAGGATTTTCACACCTTTCCTTAAATGCATAGGCTGGAGAAGACAGAGTGCGTCTTGAGAGAAGTACACAAGGGGCGTATGCGGGGCATATCGGAGGCTCGAGGCATTGGCGGGAAGAAGTCTTGAGGCGGGATACTCTTGGCCTCACAATGCTAAGATGCGCCGACCTAGTCAAAAATAAGAATCTGCGGGGCATGCCAAGATCTCACGCCTCCCATCAGAGCCCTTAACATCGATCCTGAAGCCTGGCCTTTCAACGAGTGGGGTTTGGACATCTCTTCAGGACCCCTGCCCGTTGGTAGGGTCGGTGCAAATTCATAATCGTGCGGTGGATTCTTGCACCAAGTGGGCGAAGCCGAGCCTTTAGACACAATGGTGGGCGGAGAGATGCGCCCAGTTTTGTGCTGGCGAGCCATCATATGCGGAGTTTGGTATCCCGAGAGCCGGTATCGAGACCGACGAAGCAGGTTCGATAACGCGAGGTCGAGAGATTTACGTATGTCGAGCTCGGAATTAAAAATTATTATTCATCTCCAGCACACCTGCAATCCAACGGACAGGCCGAAGTCACTATCAGAACCCTTAAAGCCGCCTTGAAGACCAAATTGGAAGACCTTAAAGGAAATTGAATTATAATACCTCCCAGGGTACTATAGACTCTGGGATTACGTAAATTAACAGAGCCTCATTATACAGCCTTGACGCTGAAGCGGTAGCCCAGTGAGGTGAATAGAAGTCTCGGGATCGAGTTATCGATGGAACACAATGGTATGATCAGCAGAACTCTTGGATGAAAAGCGCGAGAGCAGTTTCACAAGGCGTACGAGAGGATTATCAAGGAAGGCAGCGAGTACTATAATAAAAAGTCAAACCGGGAGCTATATGCGGCGATTTAGTCTTAAGAAACTCACCTTGACAAGGGAAGAACCCGGTGCATGGAAGCTGGGCTGGCCCCAGGAAGGACCTTACATCATATCTCGAGTCGTCAGGCGGGGCAATTATGAGTTTCAAACAGAGGAAGGAAAAATCTTCGACATACATGAATGCAGGCATCTTAGCGTTTTACCGGTAGAGGCATCGAGTTTTGTAATATTAAATAGAGCCTTATCGATTCTTATGTAACGAGTTGGTTCATTTGGTTATTTGGTTAGATATCTCAAGCAGGTTCGGATATATAAGACACGAGAAATACATATTGAAAGTTCATAGACATAAGAGCCCTTTGCTTATTCCAATCAGTTTCACATTCGATTCTGTCAGTGATATAAGTCAAATTCTGTTGATACAAACGGTTCCTTAAAAAAAAAAAAAGGCAAAGGAGAAAGAGATAATGAAAAGAAGGAGAAGGAAAGGAAAGAAGTGGAAAATAGGAGAAGAAGAAAAGGGATGGAAGGAGTTTATGCAGAAGAAACAAAAAAGGAAAAGGGAGAAAAGAAAAGAGGAGAAAAATAAGGAGAAGGAGAAGAGAAAAAGAAAAATAAAAGGAACAGAAAACAGAGAGAGCAGCGCAAGAGATGCACCGCCTCTAGGACGCGTCCCTAGCACAGCTAGGGAATAGCATGACTCCCATAAAGGGGAGACTAGGGGGAAAAACACAACTCCCCTGAGCGAGAGAAAGCGACGGACCACTCCGGAATCTCCCGGTGGATCCTAATGAGACGACCGGACTCGATACTTCATCTCAAATGCAGGACTCCAGTCACGTACCACAAAAACCAAAGTATTAGAAATGTAAACTCTTTAGCGGTAAACCACCATTGCTAAAGATAAAGGCCCTTGAAGCAGCGTGGCAGCTTCAAATTCTCCATAAATCAATATTAAAGGCGTTGGCACCTTTCGAAAATCGAGCGAATGGGCGCACGCGCGGTTCAATCAAGCGGTCGTGCGGCCCAGCGTTCGTTCTGATGGCTCATACACTCTGCACGAGCCACGGCTGCCTCGGGAGTCGAGACCCGGCTCGGCTACATTGCCACTCGGTGGAACGCCACAAGGCCACGGCGCCGGGGCAACGGCTCGCCCCCGACTAGCTCATCTACTCTGCACAGACTGTACCTCGGGAGTCAGTGACTCATGCTACGTACCCTTTCGGCTACATCGCCGCACTCGGTTGGAGCATGCAAGATGCCGTGCGAAGCCAAAACATTCCTTTCTGGCGAGTTAAATACACTACCAGACGATCCGCATTACAAGGAGCCATCTCGATTGAACTGACTCGGCCAGTAGCCCGATAACTCACGCCAGGCGAGCTCTACCCCTGGGTTCATATTGAGCTCTTCCCGATTCTGAGGGCGAAACTCTGCCCAGCTGTTCGCATTAGCGAGCTCATCCTAGCAGTTCATGGGCGAGGCCACTGCGGCGATTCAGCGAGCGAACTCTTCTCAGTTCAGGGGATGAGCTACACTTTCATTGTTCACGATGGCGAGCTCTTCCTAAAAGTCACATGAAGCGAGCCGCTCAGCGATTCGCAGTGGCGAGGTCATATGGGCCGAGCCCTATCCAGCTATTCGCATAAATGAGCCCAGCGGTCCGTCGCGAGATCAGCGGCTTCGGCTATAGGCCATCGCGACTGGAAGTGACCGGCTCGGCGGCTTCGGCTGGCCGACCGCTGACTGAGTGAAGGCTACGCCAAAAATAGGTCATGCGGCTGGGAATCCTGTTCAACTCATGCAAATCTCGACCGATGGAATCCAGCGCTCAAATTGGCGAGCTACGCCCATGCGGCTAAAATCGATTCGGCCGTGCGAGGCGATCGGCAGACAGCGGCTGAATTTAATGACTCACTTTATCACAGGCCTTCTGATGCAAGGTCGGTCGGTTCATATAAGTGCTTCCCACGAAGCCTCAGCTGACTCGGCGCAGCCGAGCTTAATTGCCTTTCGGACATAAGGCATTCAGAGCCATCGCTTCGCTGAAGAAAAGCGAAAATACTACGATGAGAACGCGAGCGATAAAAATGAATATTTGGCCAAGGAGGCTACATATATCTCGGGCCCCAGGCCCAACAAAAGGAAGCTGCTGTACATAAAAGAAAGATATAAAAGTCGATGCTCGGCGGAAATGAGTACGAAACCTAGGAATCAAGCGGGGAGAAGGCAGACGATGAAGAGGGAATGGGCTTCGGCGGGATATCAGGTTCGAGAATAATAATTTGCAGAGAAAGACTCCTACGCCTCCCTCGTCACTTGGGAGATCGAGTTCAGTCAAATCACGGGTGAAGCGTTAACGGCTTTACGCTGGCAGGCGCAGGAGGCCCGAGCCACGGCAGTCCCTCGGTCTACTAATAACATCATCCCGAACAACCAGGATATTTCTTTGGTGAAAGATCCAAGTAGCAATCCGCTGACCTCCTCATTAGCCCATGCAGTAAATTCTGTCTCAGGCCTCCTGGCGACGTCTGCGGCGCCACTGGCCTCGCCACGAGCCACGGCCAGCTGCGCTACTTTATCACACGGTCGCCGTGGCCGCACGCGATTCCTCTTACAGAGACTCCGCGGCTCGCCCCCCGGGATGTAGCGAGCTCCTCCTAGCAGATGCGAAGCTCGTGCTGGGGAGGGCGCAGCCCATCCCAGGGTCTCGTCGGATCACTCGGCGCAACTGGATCTCACCGGACCTTTTCAAACCTTCAACCTCCATGCTTCTCGAACTTCATCCTCTCTACTTTCTGCCCGGGCACGGGCCGACGCGGTATGCTTTAGATCATATTTAAGTCTCTCCACCTCTTTAGTCATACGCTGCGCTTGTTCTTGCAGCTCGGACCGCTCAGAAGAAAGAGAGGCCGTCTTCGCCTTATAAATCCGGGCGATTTTTACATGCTTTTTGTTTAGTTTGGCCTTATCGTGAACCGCTAAATAGTGGCTACGCATCAAACATGGTGACGCCCGACACGGGATCGACTGGCGGACACTGCCTCGGATCACGGGGACTTACCCAGAAGCTGACCCACGAAGGGATGGTAGAGAGCGCGGGCGGTAGCTCTACCTCCCAGTCAAAATCCTTGGGACGGACAAGATCGCATTTGCCAGTTCGGCAGTAAAGCGAAGTCCTCATATTCTGACTTTTGATTCGGTTTTTCTCTTGACTCTTCCACCCTTGAGGAGGTGGCTTAGCACTCTCGAAGGCGGATTCAGACGTGTTAATAGGCATAACGCCCGGCCCGGTTGCTCGACGGCTCCATCCAAGATATTTTTTGCCTTTGCAGCAGGCTTAGAAATGGGCGGAGAGCTCATGACCACAGGAGGCTCGGCCGCGACGGCTGCGCCCACTCAGGCTCGAGACGAGAAGAAGGCAGAAGGACGCCCCCAGTTTCGAACCTTGGCCGGCAGGTCGATCCTCGGAGTGGGCTGATTTTACGTTTCACACTCGAGGGGTTTCAGGGGCAGTGCCTGGCTGGACCAAAATCTACTCCCTAGTAGGAGTGGCTGCGGTAAGCTAATGGGAGAACTCCCAGTGGTGGAGGATGAGAGCCTCGAAGCAGTGGAACACGTAGACCTCAAATTAGATGGATGAGATTGTAGATTTTTTGTATTTCAAGTGGGAGCGAAGCGGACGACCATGCGCTAGACTACGACATTATCTTCAGCACTAAGGTCAAGTCGAGCACCTGGGAAGCATAAGAATAATGCAAAATCAGAAATATTCAGCAACCTTCACACAAGTTATACCGAAAACAGAGCAAACACTCACAAAGATTATCAGGGGTGGTCCAAGCCACCGGAACACCCAGAGTGTCGTCCTTGTCGGAAGGATCATATTCCCAGTTGCGACCGCTCACAAAGAAATAGCGTCCCTTCCACGACCTATGGGAGGAAGGAGAAGATCGAGAGATCTTTTCCAGAGGAGCTCCGAGCTGGAAATAAGGGAAGCCCTCGGTGGTCTCCTTTGGTCTAAAAGATAGAGCAAAGCCCGCAAGCTAGGGACGTCGAGCCTACTGTCCTAAAGAATTATCGGCCCACCAAAACTCTGTGGATTGGGAGCGAGTTAGAAGGACATACATTGAAATGTTGTGAACCCCTTTCATGAAAATTAACGTGAAATGAAAACCATTATCAAAGCGACCTCGAAGAAACATACCATCGAGCAGGCTACATAAAATTGAGGAATGTCGGTCCGTACTCGGGCCTTGAGTGATCGATGCGTTCGGCAAAAGGTAACCCCATGCGAAGGACTAACCTTGCTAGGTCCCATGATCATAGCATGTTGGACGATTTAAAATGTCGACCCCCGGGATATTTAATTAGGTTTTATTTTCCCTTTGTCTTATCGAGGGAAGAGGAGGCGCCAAGGGAAACGTTCGAGGGAGTTCAACCACAGTAGGAAACGTAGGAAGCATCCTAACAGATCGAGCCGGCAACAAGCGAAGAGTCATCGCGAATCATGAGGAAGAAGAGCGACCCGGACCCATAATAATAAAAACGAAATCCAATCAATCTAACCCTAGCGCCTCGTCGTACCAATCGAAGAGAAACCAAAGAGGTAGAGACGCAGTGGTCCAGGGAATAAGATGGAAGAAGCTACAAAAATGCCAGAAAAAGACTCTACACAAAAGGGTCAGACAGAGAACTCTGAGCAAACAAAAATCTGAATCCTTGGGAAAAAGGTTGGAGGACCGGGAAGCCTGGGGACAAGGAGAGTGAAAGAAACTAGAAGGGTAGGAAGCAGGCGCGCCAGAAGTGTCATTATCACAAGATATGTGTGGCGACTAGTATAACAACCTTGACCTAAGCAGGACACGTGAAATTGCATCCAGTGCAAAGCTTGATACAGCCCTTGCCCACATTACACGTTACCCCAGTGGGGAGTATGATAGGGTTTGAAAAATGGGCTCGCGGACCCACTCCTGACTGAAAGGAGGCGTGACCTGATGCGAGCCCCTCGGCCCCTCGGTGCCATTTCAACGAAGCGAGTCCGTAGGCGGAAGGGCCGGTCTTGGATGATTAGAAGGTCCATATCCTGATGAGATTGTGTTGCGTCTGAGAAATAGAATAGCGCAACGAATGTCGATATACTAAAATCGCCAAATCTTATCAATAAAGGAAGGAAAATAATAGAGATCATCTACCGGTTGGATCTCCTCGATGAGGAAGGAGATTATCCCAAATAAGCGACTCTTTTAAATCCATTGCAAATCCGATCTTGATAAGAAAAGCCCATCTGATGGTGATCTGATCACAGTACAGCGGGGACATCTACTATAAATACGCAGCCACCCGTGACGAAGATGCGCACTCGAGACATACTCATACGCAACACATTCGTCCTCTAAGCAGTCTCTATTTTCTCTTAGAAAGAAACCCAGCTTAGGCGTCGAGTAGCGCGGCACTGGCTCGCCGACCCACTTCTTCGCCTGCATTTTTACGTGAGTGCCCGCGTCAGCCCTGCGAATCAACGCGATATAAGCGATCTGCCTGACCGGGCCAGTCAAGCGCTTGCATCCCGACCCACAGACAATCGGGTCGTGACCCCCTGCGCTCGGCCTAGTTCGGTTAAAAAGGCATCATCATCGTAATCACGCCCGGGTGTTATTGAGTCCTAAAACCCTATTTACCACATTTTGTTGTCCAAAAACTCAATTCTCATCCCATTTATATTTCATGAAATGCATGAATTATATTTGGAATCCTCGATGGAGAACCAAATTAAGTATGTATGTGAAATGTTTGGAAATTCATACTTCGAGTGAGCATGCGGTCCTTAACTATGGAAAAAAGTTGTAACCAAGTTATCTGTAGTAATGTTTAGGTAAAAATAAACTCAAACCCTTTTCCATATGACCCAATTGCACAGGTACCACTTTAATATAATACAAGAACTACCTTAATATAATGCAAATACTACCTTACAAGTATCAGGTACTACCTTTATAGAAAGTCCCTAAACCCCTATTTACCGCATGTTGTTGTCAAAAAACTCAGTTTTCATCTTATTTATATTTCATGAAATGCATGAATTATATTTGAACTCCTCGATGGAGAACCAAATTAAGTATGTATGTGAAATGTCTGGGAATTCATACTTCGAGTGAGCATGCGGTCCTTAGATAGGGAAAAAAGTTGTAACCAGGTTATCTGTAGTAATGTTTAGGTAAAAATAAACTCAAACACTTTTCCCTATGACCCAAGTGCACAGGTACTACTTTAATATAATGCAAGTATTACCTTAATGTAATGCAGGTAGTACCTGATAATGCAGGTACTACCTTACAATTATCAGGTACTACCTTAATAGAAAGTCACTAAACCCTTATTTACCACATTTTGCTGTCAAAAAACTTCAGTTGTCATCCCATTTATATTTCATGAAATGTATTAATTATATTTGGACTCCTCGATGGAGAACCAAAGTAAGTACGTATGTGAAATGTTTGGGAATTCATACTTCGAGTGAGCATGCGGTCCTTAGCTAGGGGAAAAAGTTATAACTAGGTTATGCAGCCAGTAATGTTTAGGTAAAATAAACTCAAACCCTTTTCCCACAGAGCCAGTGCACGGGTATTACTTTAACCTGTCACGAGAGTACTATCTTAATGTAATGCGGTACTACCTTACAAAATATGAGTCTTACCTCGATAGAAAGTCTCTAAACCCCTATTTACCATGGTTTGCTATCCAAAAACTCAGTTGTCATCCCATTTATACATGAAATGCATGAATTATATTTGAATTTACTTTCGATGGAGAGACAAAGTAGTATGTATATGAAATGTTTAGAATTCATACTTGAGTGAGCATCACGATCTTTATATAAGGGAAAAGTTGTAACCCGAGGTTATGCGCGTAATGTTTAGGTAAAAATAAACTCAAACCCTTTTCCTATGTGAAATCTGCAGTCTTTACTTTAATATAATTTATTCCGCATGCCGGTAGGAACAATTCTAAATCAGCAAAATTTATAACTTAATACCCCCATTCACACAAGTAGCATTGCTACTATAAGTATGTGAAACTCAAGATAGTCCATAGGGATGGGTTTTCTTCGTATAAATGACTACTACTCAGATTGACACCGGTGATTGTAGTTTGGATATTGGGATTATGATAAAAAGGGGTTGGTTTTAATGGTTATCACTAAAAATAAAATAGATTAGAATGTGGAAAGGGGTCCCTTTAAGTATCAGGACATTAGGTTTAGGTTCTTTAGGCAAATGAGGGGGTTCCCAGGTTGTTACCTCGCATTGGAGAGGATAACATATAATTATCTCCAAAACCGAATCTTCATTTAGATATAAAAACCAACCCTCGTTACGTATCTTTGAAAATGGCATTCACTGCCCATTAATGCTCTCAGTTAGTGAAAACAAACGTCTCATTGACTCACATTCTAATGGCTCATAAATGATAACTAACGAATGTCATTGGATCTAGCATTAAGCATTCATTGAGCCTTGAAAGCTTACCAAATGTTAACCATTCAAGGTGACTCGAAGGGACTAAAACCTAAAGTTGAAGGAAACGTGTGACCAGTGAATACTGCGTGAAAACATGGAAACCCTTAGTTTGCCTTAGGATCCTTCGCACATTGGCGCACTTGAGGAGGAAGGGGTTTTAGCCACTCATCCTCTGAGAAATCATCCTCATAGGGTGTTTGGCCAGTGAGAAAGGAAAAAAAAATGAGAGAAAATGAAAGAAAACGGGAGCTTGTTCGGCAAGCCTCCCAAAACTTCAATAATAAAAAAGTTACTTAGAAAGTGTTCTTTTGGGTATTATGGAGTATTTGAGAAGAAAACAAAAAGAGAGACAAAAAGTAAAAAAGAAAGGCAGGCTAATTCGCAGTAAAAAAGAATGTGTTATTGATTACTACCCAAATAGTGTTGTTTCACACTCTTAATACTCCGGGTTTTGAGCACTTTTTTTGTAGTAATCCCGGTCAATTGACCCAGGTTGGCGCGTTAAGGACCCTATGTGCTTTTGATCGGAATTTTATGGCAATTTTTGTAGTTTTTACAGGCTATATATATTGAAGATAGGGATCTAGCTCAAGTATGAAGAAATCAATTGGAACTCAGAGTTGTAGAACCTGAAGTCAAAACCATAAGCAAAAAGCAGATAATTGCATAAAGCCCTTGCCAATTTCTCAAGGGTTGCGAAATTTTGCAACCCCTCTGAAATTTCACAGCCACTTGCGAGGGTGGCAGGGCTTTACGCGGTATACGCGCTATGTTACGCCTTCAGGTCTGCGGCGTAGTTGGTATTTCTTCATGCACGCTCAGCTACTCCTGCTTTGAAAAGGTACCATAGATTTGATCAAGCATTGCTAGGTAACGTACCAACTTAAACTGGCTGGTGACCCACGCGAAAAGTGCTCCAACCAGGTGTTAAAGAAATATGGAACATCACTTTATTTGGGTAATGTCAACAATACTGAAATACTACCTTAATGTGATGCGGGTACTTTACCTTACAAGAGTGTCGGGTACTACCTTGGTGAGATATCTTTAGAAGCCCTATTTACCACGTTTTGCTATCTATAAACCCAGTTGTCATCCCATTTATATTTCATGAAATGCATGAATTATATTTGAACTCCTCGATGGAGAACCAAAGTATACGTATGTGAAATGTTTGGGAATTCATACTTCGAGTGAGCATGCGGTCCTTAGCTAGGGGAAAAAGTTGTAATCAGGTTATTTGTAGTAATGTTTAGGTAAAAATAAGCTCAAACCCTTTTCCCTATGACCTAAGTGCACAGGTACTACTTTAATATAATGCAAGTACTATCTTAATATACTACAGGTACTACCTTACAAGTATCAGGTACTACCTTACAAGTATCAAGTACTACCTTAATAGAAAGTCCTTAAACCCCTATTTACCACGTTTCTTTGTCTAAAAACTCAGTTGTAATCCCATTTATATTTCATGAAATGCATTAATTATTTTTGGACTCCTCTAATTTATTTACTTGAATCACAACTTGAAAGATAACAATTAATTTCAAAGCTCGATGAATGACTGCAATTGGATTATTTCTAAATGAACTAATTGAATGACAAAACCGTTATAGTTGTTGATTCTAAGAACATATATCCACCATTCAAAGTTAAGTGCCTTTTCTTGAACACCATTCTATGGCAACCCTAGGCACAAAATGAAAAAAGAAGGCAACAAACAGGAAAAGATTTACCTTTTAAATGGGTAGCAACCTCATATCAGTTTTCCAACTTCTATAATATACAGTGTAATAGAGTTTCCAAATGTTTCTGTTATCCAGAAGAACAAAAAATGGCAACTGACATTTCTGTGACCAATTACACTTGCATGCTTCTGGTGCTCCCATTCACCATTATCACCGTGCATCACCCGATGTACATAACAACTTTATCATAATAATAATCCATTTTCTTCTACAAAACACAAATAACCTGATGTAATTCAACATATATAATGTCTTGAATATATATATATATATATATATATATATATATATATATATATATATATGATTATAATGTAGTTAAGCCTTGTGTCCAGTTTTGTTAGTGTTGCGCCATTAAGTTCTATATATTTGGTCACATAAATTCCACAGTCATGCCTATACACGTAAATTAATTTTTCCATTTTGTGAGAAAACAATAAGTAATGATAATTGTGTTGTCTACAAACATCTTTGTTAACTTGAAATATGTTGAAATAATGTTACAAATTTTCTTACTGCATAACATCCGGGTAGACATGCTCAAATATCCTTATGTCCATATATGTATGCACATCATCGGCCTTCAAGCATTGTCCTAAAGAATGTGACAATCTTTTGGAAGAGCCCTTTATGTACTTGCCACGGGTCATTGACAACGAAGATAGTAACTCAACACGCTTTGCGTGAAGGTTAATTATGTGTACATGCCAATGAGTATCCACACATACAGGCAAAAATAACTATAATAGTGAATATATCATTCGTTAGTTTGATAATGGATTTACAAACATATAGCATTTTAAGATTATACAACATTCATACCTTTTTACAAGTGCCTGAGGCAATGGCTATAGCGGTTGTGGGGTCAAGATAGTGTTTGGAGCGATCTAGCAACAATTCTTTTTTTGCTTGTCTAGGAATTTGATCAAGAACCACCTATAACGCAATTTCGTAAAATGAATTAGAACATGTAAAAAACCAAGTTTAACATATATTGTTGTTAAAGTAATATTGGTAAACCATCGCGAATGAAAGATCAAAATAGTGATTCACTTGTGATGGTCCTTGTTGTGCATTCAGTAAACGACAATACATTCCAATAACTTGCATATGGATATAACCATTAATAATGACTGATAAAATAATTGAATTGCTTTATAGAGGAAACATAAACCATGTGATATACGTACCACATAATTGACGAATTGATTGCCTTCTAAACTGCCATCATCTCATCTTTGGGAGGTGACAAACATTTCATACATTCAACATAATACCTCCCTATTACATCAAATAGTAGAAAAAAATGGCGTATAAAACACAAAATTGTATAAAAGCATCACAATTGCAACGATATTACCCTTCATCATCAACGCCCAGGATCTAAAGTAGGGAAATCAGCTCACAATTTTGTTTAGGAAGGCTAGGGTACTCTTACGCATTGTTGGATGAAAGGTGATTGCATGCTACAGCTCTCTTGACGAGTCTTCGTGCCATCCTCTTTTCTCTTTTATTAGTTGCCACTCTCACCGACGAATTTCCTGCATCATCTTTGGCATCTATTTCAACGCATTTTTCTATCTTTGATTAAGGCGCAGAGACAGATGAACAATCTTAAGTTGTTGGAGCGTCATAATGCGGTGCCATTGGCTCTGTTGTAGCTCTATTCCCATCATCCAACTAAGGTTCATTTGTTAGATGAGGAATATGTTATTGCATTGATGACATCAAATTTCACAAAGACTTCCACATCAAAGTCATTTGTTGGAGCCTCATAATGTTGATCGGTGAGGATGTAGCCCCAAATTCAACAGCAAAATCATTGTCATGATATGCATGTGTTGGTTGAGATTGAATAGAGGGAGAATGAATGGATGGTATTGGTTCATTTTGTTCTCTTCCTCTATTGTTTAAACGTTCTTCAAGTGTGGTGAAATCGCGAATCATTGAGGACATCAATTGTAAAATTTGTTGTGTTGATTGACGAAGACGACGTTGATTGCCCTATCAAGTTAAGAGAAAGAAAACCTAAACTTGAATACTTATAGTATAAGGTCATGACGATTAATTAACCTAATGCAATTAGATCCTTACTGTAAGACCCCCGAGAAAATCTCAATTTTTTGGAAATAGGGCAAAATCATAATTTCGGTAAAAATTCGAAATTTTTATAGATATCGGATGATGAAACGGACTTCACGAAAGTTGGTCGTGCATGAGGAAATCCCAGATGCAAGCGTCGAATTAGTCGAAATTCTAAAATTGATAAAATTTACCGCGTTTTTGAGGCACAAAGGGGTATGGGTGGCGTAAAACGAAGCATGTGATGTGACAAAAGTCACCTACTCGTACTCGTAGCGACACGTGTTGCATGAGTAGAGATGATGAAATGGGCTGTGAGATAGTGCCAAGTATCAAAAATCCAAGGAAGGGGACATAAGTGGCATTATTTAAATTCTTAATGAGATACACAAAAGACAAAGCAGGGGAATAGTGGTCTTCTTCCTTAAGGAGCCAAAAAAACGTGAGGGAGAGGAGAGCATTCTGAGGAGGCTAGGTTTTGTGAGTTTTTAGAGAGGAGGGAGTGACTTCTCTGCAAGATCACGTCAGTCAGTCGTCCAGTTTCTTCGGACGAAGGAAAGTTACTTTACACGGCGAGGACTATGCGTGGGCATCGGTTTCGAGGAGTTTCAACAAACTCCGTGAGGTAGGGGTTTTATCCTACTTGTTTTACCCCTTGTTTATGTGTTTTGTAAATGCTTGAGTTGATTGAGGCCGTGAGTGGTCGTTTGATGGTCGAGACTTAGGCAAAGTGTGAAAATTTAGGCTTAGTTTAGACGGTCAGTAGCGGTCATATGGAATTTATTTGGGCACCTTGGGTCATAATTTATACAATAAATTGTGTTTTAGTGTGCATGAGGCCGGGAATGACCATGGAATTCGGTTCTAAGTCGTGATGTGTGTTAGTGTTTGCCACGGACAGTGTTATGTTTGGGACTGTTAAAAGCAGTCCGGTTAGTAATTGGACAACGTCCATGTGTGGTGTGTATGAAATTGGTTGAAATGAATGGCTTGAGTTGGTTGATTAAATAAATTAATAGGTTAATGCATGAATGTGTTAACATGAGCCACAATTATATAAAAATATAATTGTGTGTGTAAGCCATTGGAAATGGAATAGTGTATAGTTCAAGTGAGCTAATTTGGGTGTTGGTTGATAAACATTAAATAACATGTGGTTTGAGTGCAAATTTGAGAATATTGCATAATTGATGTTATTGATTAAAATAGAGTAACATGTTGTTGTGATTTAATTTATGTCAATATATGCATGATGATGTATTGGCATGTGTTGTATAAATTGTGTTAAAATGACATAATACATTTCATATGCACTGGGGTAACCTAGAAATTAGGTGTGTATGCATGACATGAAAGAAAAAAAATAAAAACGAACATGGTTGCGAAAGGAATTTCAATGGATGATTTTTCGGAGAATGGTGTTGGGAGATGGTCCTACAATTACACGTCGGAGGAGCCTATGTATTGTTTTGGGAAGGTTCTCAGTACATTCGCCTCGGAGGAGTAGTCTATGTTACTAGGGAAGTCGGTAGAGTGTTTCGAACAGGGTTTTGTTTTGAAAACAGTGTTTTCTCATACATGGTTTAGGCAAGTGTGAGGGAGTCGGTGAGGACTCGAGACATGGGTTTTGGGCATGTAGGCATTCAAGTAGGATCACGTATTTACTTGAGTGTGTGTTTACATTGGATCATTGCATATGCACTTAGGTGGGAGTAACCCATTTAGCAGGGTAATTCCACTGCGGGCGATAGCTCACCATTTGTCGAGAAGAATATTATTTCGAATGCGGGGAGCGTTGAGGAAGGCGGCTCATCTTAGAGGCCGATTTTGAAGAAAGTCGGGTTGTGGCTTTGATGTTTTTTGTATAACATGTATTAGAATTGTAATTTTAATATGCGTTTGTATTTAGAGAAATGTTATAACTCTTGAACTATTGGAATATAGTTGAGTGTATTTTGATGAGTATTGGTTTATGGGCTGGGGCAATTTTACTCGGATATGGGTCTCGCGTCACGAGGCAGTGTAGATTTAGCGGGTTGTGAGTTGTCGACTAACACCCGGTTTTTGGGCGTCAGGCTTGGTATCGAGGCTTAGGTGCAGTATCTAGGACTTGGGGGATTTGGGCTTAGGCCATGATCTTAGAGTGTAGAGCTTAGGTAAATGAAAACCTAGGGCTTGAAGGACTTGAGCTTAGGTCATGGTCGAAAGGTGTAAAAACATCACCACTTGGTGGCTTGATGTTAGGGTTAGGTATGTGATTACCTAGACAATCACGGGGACGAGGATTAGAACCATGCATGCCTTGTGTTTTATGCGTGATTAAGATTGTATAACATGTTGATTGTCATGTATGTTGTGTGATTGTTGTGTATGTATGTGTGAATGGTGTGCATAACATGGATTGTTATGTGTTGTGTGATTATTGTGTAGTGAGTAGCACATAGGAAAAAAAATAATAATAATAATAATAATATATGATGTGAAGAAAAGATTTTTCTAGGTTTTATAGTGTGTAAAACTGAAGAAAAATGAATAAAATAAGTTTTTATAAATTTATTTGGGTGTTCTGGAAAATGAGAATATATATATATATATATATATATAAAAGCGGTGCGGGGTGGGTGTTTTCATTAGCATGAAAAAATGTGTGGAAAAAAATAATAAATAAAGAAGCGGTCTGCGAGAATTGGTTGGGGGCTCTTTGCCCCAGCGTAATCACGATACAATGGAAATTGTATCATGACATAGCCTTTTTGGGCGTGCAATTTGGGTTGGGAAGCGTGTCGTGATCTGATGAATTGTATCGTGGCGAAGAGAACGCTTGGGTGGTGGAGTGGATCACGATACAATTGTTGGCTATCGTGTGTGAGAAAGGGCGTCTGGGCTTCTGTTGGGGGAATCGTGTCACAATGCAAAGCGTATGTCGTGACGAGCGATGAGGAATGGCGGCGTATCAGCGATACAAACGTAGAGGCCTGTCACAGCGCAACGCAGTAGCGGTAGGGCCCAGTAGCGACCGCGGGGCCATGACCGCGGCCGTGCGCTTGCGACCGGTAGGCGCGCGCTGTTTCCTGACGAACCAGCCACGACACGGTGGTCTTTGGGCCATGACCGCGGCCGGCCGTGCGTGTAGCAGGCGCGATGCGTCGCGACGTATCGCGTCGCGACACAGTGCGGTAGGTGTGCACTGTGCACGGAAACCAGTTTTGGACTCGATTGCATTGTTTAGCGATCCTTTGTTTGGGACACTATTAATGAACACTGTTCATGAGTAATCTTCACAAAATTTTTTTTAAAAAAAAATAATAATAAATAAATTTTTTTGAAAACTAAAATGAAATAAAATTTTGTAAAAATGAAATTTTCAAAAATGAAATTTTTGTTGTTAAAAATGATTTAATAAAATAAAATTATGTCTTGCATTATCTATAAATGCAAGGACATTGTGTATGAAATGTTTTATGTGTATGAATAGTGTCTGAAATTTGTGTTTGAGCCTTAGAATCTTTGCTTTGAAGTATTTTTGCCATTTGACTTGTGTAGATGGCTAGTCGAGGCGAGGGCGTGGGGTGTCCACGGAGTGCGGTGGGCTTCCACCGATGTTGATCGGCGAGGCTTTTCTTTGAGGCTATAGGTATTGCGACTCTCTTTGCTGTGCCTGAGCCAGTGTAGGAGTGGTCGGGAGGTCAGGAAGTAGCCTCAGGAGGTTCGGGGCAAATCATCCTCAGGCATTCACGGGGAGATCCAGATGGTGGCAGACCATTGGCACATGTAGGTCGAGAAGGTGTTAGAGGCTATGGAGATTACCTCGACACGACCGAGTTAGACCGGCTGGCGTTCAGGCTAAAGGGTGAGGCCCAAGTATGGTGGAACTGGGCGAAGACCTCTAGAGACTGCCAGAGCGATGACATGGGCGAGTTCGGGGAGTTGTTCATGGGTAAGTATTTTCAGGATGCTGCGGGGCATGCGAGGCTCGAGGGTTCCTAGAGGCAGACGGGACGATGGCGTGATGGATTATGTGTTTAGATTCACGGAGAGTTGGCAGTTTCTTCGATGAGTTACGTGGCGTAGACATGGCGAGGTTAGAGGTCGAGATGGGTGAGTTTGTCCGGTCGGGCGAGTTGTGGGACTTCGCCTACGGGGATGTACTTTCGTGGTTGGAATTTATGATCATAGAGAGAGAGATCGAGGATGGGTAGACTCGGGATCTGCAGGTGTTAGTAGCAAGAGGAAGGAGAGTGATCTTCTTCTAGTTCGGGGAAAGACGGGGGGGCTTCTAGTTCACGAGGGTTCAGTCGCGGCCGTCAGACGAGGGACGGATCGAGTTCTTGCCGAGTCGGAGTTGGGCGGATGGTGTGCTGCACCGCCCGCGGCCCACGGACATATGAGGAGAGGATTGCCCTCGAGGGCCGGGATCCCGGGGTTTCGGGGCCAATGTGCCGGTCAGTCGGCGGTAAGACGGGAGAGGATCAATTATATTCCTCCGGCTGGCCGGTCTGAAGCCCAGAGGAGCCGGTTTGTCTCGGGGGTTGCACGAGCACCTCCGTTACGGGCGGGCGAAAGGAGGCCGGGTTATGGAGTCGGGCGGAGGACGGGGCCTGGGCGGGGACATCGGGGTTCGGGGTGTGTCTGCGCCATCGCACCAGAAACTGCGTCGGCCAGTCGGCCGATTATACGAGTGCGTTTTGCTATCTACTTCATGGGCGAGAGTGTTATTTGATTACAGTGTCGCATTCATTCATTGTCTTTGCATCGGTTGGCGATAGGGATTGGGCTTAGAGGTTGAGACCTTGGAGGAGCTTTTGTATGTGAGTGCTCCACACAGGGATTAGGGCGAGATAGGGATGATATGTCGTGGTTGCGGTAGAGTTCTCGGGGACTCTCTGCTCATAGTGGACTGGATAAGCTGGACATGTCGAGTTCGATGTCATCGAGGGGATGGATGGCCCTAACGACTCACGCGAGGTCGTTATCGATTGAAGCGTAAGAGGATTGTTACTACCGCAGCAGGCGGTAATCGTGTTGTATTTCGAGAGACCAAACGCTGATATTTTGCCCCGAGACGATTATCACGAGTCAGTGTCGAGGATAGTTGGCCGGGTTAGGTAGCGGGCGCCTGTAAGACAAGAGTGAGACGAGACTTAGATCTCTTTGCCCGTCTGATTAGTATACCTAATTCTATTCCCAGCGTAGAATTATAGTAAATGCAGCATTGTAATCTTGTAGGAATCACGGTCGTCTCCACAGTGATCGATTCGGTTGATCGATAGGAGCTATTCTCCACTTAAGTATGATTTAAAGAAAGCGTAGTGTTGTGTTGTTTGATTGAATGGTTGATTGGTTTTGAATGTTTTTTAAATAGAAAGGCAATTCTTTGGGATTTTAGGGTTCCACTCCTTACGATCGGGTAAGTCCACCTCTTTATTTTATAAATTCATCTAGGAACCATTGATAAATGGTCTTCGATGGAGGATTTATCTTTAAATGCTTTTGGAAAATAAAGATGATCAAGTAATACTAAACACTTGTTCTCAGTTAAAATAGAACCTTAGTTGGCATTATGATCCAAGCACAAGCGTGTCTGGATATCTCGTTAACACGTTGTCGAATTTGTCGACTAAGGATTCAAGCTTCTTACACAAGTGATCGATATTACCTGATCCATTGAAAATCGAGAGGAATTGAGGGACTTTACCTTGGTCGGGGTGGGAGTTTCCCAGTCATGATCCAATGGTAGGGGTTTAGAACTCCATAAAATTTATATGAACAATTAAAGTTGAGGAACAATTAATCCTTAAAAAGCGATTACCTTGAAGAAATCGAGTGCTTGTAAAGGCGAGAATGAAGAATATGGAATGCTAAGATCTAAAGCAAAATAAATATTTATCTTTGAAAGATTACAAACTCTTGAATCAAAACTTCACAAAAGAATGGAAATCTCAAATCTGGATCCTCTGAGTACCACTCGAAATTGGAGAAAAACTCTTAAAACTGAAACCACAGAAGTGAAGAACTCAAAACTCGAGAGAAAAACTAAAAAGACTCCAAGATCCTCTAATACTTGTGTCCTCCCTCAACATAGCCCCTCCAAGTGATTTTCCCATTTTTGGTTAAGCTTCTGCAGAAAGTGCCCTCCGCGTCAGGATTGAATTCTTGGACAGATTCCATGAGTTCCGTAAAAGTTCTCTGGGTGGGACTTTAAGTTCTCTGGGGTGGGACTTGCTTGCTTGCCAGTCCCTCACCGCAAGTTCTGGGTGGGACTTGAAGTCTCTGAGTGGGACTTGTCGGCTGCCAAATTTCCGACCAAGTTCTGCAGGTGGGACTTGAGTTCTCTGGGTAGGACTTGTCCTACGGTGCTTTCCTTCAACCATTTGGGGTTCGAAACCGTCGTTCTCACCCACATCACATTGCTTCATATTGGCTTCCAGGAAGGCTTGTCCTTGTGCACTTCACGTTTTAAACTTGAAGGCACGCACAATCTAAAAACAGAAGAGATTAGAGTACTTGTTCTTATGCGAATGTGAGTACATTGTGATTTAAATGTGTTAGATTAAGTTATAATTATCACTCGATTGTGTATTCATCACCCCTGACGCATCTTGCTAGTCCTAGCAAGATTTAGATCGAACTACTCACTAGGTATGAAAACAAAGTAGCTCGTCTGATCAAGCTTTGCAAAATCTCAAAATAGCACTTATGGAGTAGAGCGTTTCACGCGTTAGTATGCTGACATGACGATTGCTGACCACGTTCTTACCTGATGAACATTATAACACGTTAACACAAAATTTGGTTATTCAAATAAGGATTATGGGTTTAAAGTGTAAGGCCAAGTCAATACTTATAGTGGAAGCTGTAATGGTGAAATAAGATGTGATCATATAACATAGAACATGTAACCATCATGCATAAAGTCGAAAGGAGCAGAGAGAAAACATAAACCGAATCAAAGGTCTTAACGGTTTGTAATGACCATGGGTGTAATGTGAAAGAAAGGGGAAAATCAAAGCGGGTGTTGGCATAACATGGCCCCAAGGTCTACTACCGTTGCCCGACACCACTCTAGAAACGATCCCAACGACTGCGCGAGTGTCGCCACTCATCCTCGTCGAGGAAGAGAATCGTCCTCGTACACAATCGTCCAATTCATGCGATTCTCCCTCTAAATCGGAGGTAGCATCCGCCATCGTGGCTCTCCTGAGAAGATCTTCTCAAGTCTGGAGAGGCGTCGGTCTAGGCTATACAGCTGAGATGCGAACCATCCAGCAGTCTTCGCTCCATCTCTTGAGGCGATATTTTCATGAGTCTTTGGAGCGTGGAAGAAATGGTCCGGTGGGAGGGGCTGAGAGGCAAGCGGGGGCGTGGTCTAGTGGAAGTACGCTCGGCTCTTCGCCGAAGTCTTAGTCGTGATCTGCTCCTGCTTGGGGTATCTCCCTTTTTCTTTAAGCGTTCCCCTCGTCACTTCTTCTACCATCTTAGTCACAAGTGAGAGACGGAATACTCCGGTTTTGAGCGAATATTGTAGAAACTCTCTCATCGCGCACCATATGACTAGTGCATAATCAATAAGTTTTCCAGTCCTTAACCTCATTATAACAATGAATACGTTCTTGGCTGGGGTACCTGGCTCATTCGACCCGAACCGCGATTGTGGATAGATCTTGTTCATAGGGCCGTATTCGAAGCTTTAACTTTCGGGAACAAATTCTTGTCATAAATCCATTCATGGGTCTGGGGCCAGGTGCATAGCCTCGATCGAATAGTGGGCGTAATCGATAATGGCCGGTGGATATGGCGTCCGACCGCGTCGGGGCGAATATAGTGCAAGGCGTATTGCTGTCGAGTCGGGGTGACACGAAGATTTGCTTTCCCATCAGCGAGTTTCCAATGCAGGAGTCAACCGGTGATTTTCAGCTAAATTGGGTAGAACTCCGAGACTCTAGAAGGTAAGTATCGCGATCACAGAGTGCACGAAGTGTATTTATTCTGGATAATTACACGATGGGATGCGAATATAAGAATGTTTCAAATTGACGCCTCGCATCGGAAACCTGCATTCGCCGTGGCCAGACCCATTTCACACATTACTCACCCTCGAATCTTGGTAAACTGGCCTCTATTTCTTCATCGACACTCTCGGATAAATCCTCACTTTACGAAGAGGATATAGCACATTTTCCTTTTCTCTTTTCCCCTTTGTTTGGGTGGCATCGGGCTTTCTCTTCTTCACTTGCTCGTTCCATGGGGACCTCGATGCCTTCCCTTTCTGTATTCTTCGAGACGTGCCATGGAATTGGCAATGATACTTGATCTTGGCCCGGATGAGCCCGAAATAAATCATCATATCGGTACCACGTCTCGACCCGACAACGGGTGCCTATGTACATCTAATAGTGGTCTCACGCCCACGTATAAGGCGTAGCCTCCCGTCCGACAATCACGAGAATAATAGCAGCAAATCCAACCCGCGAGGTCATATAGCGAAAGAGATCCATGATAATGGGGAGTTGTAAAGCTTACCACGTCACGAACAACCGGCTTGTGGGTAAGCAATGCGGAACTTCCGGGCAGAAACCACAGCGAGGCGGCCCGGAGGCTTGGGAGTGTGACTCTAGAGGAACACAATTAGGAGCTCTTCTTTGTGTTGGGTGTCAAAAAGCAAAAGGAATATGAAGAGGTGCGAGATTTTGGGTTAAAACCATCTTCCCAATTTCGCGATCCTACCCAGGTGGACTTTGGGTTCTCGGTCAGGACTTACCTAAGCAAATTTTCTTAACCTTTTTTGAATATACTCTCTCGTAGACACCATATATATATATATATATATATATATATATATATATCTTTCTATATATATATATATAGCTTTTTCACTTTTGGGATGGTAGTGCCCGCGTATACGTCTTGACTGTTATTTGCCTTTCATCAGGGTTTTACGCATGTTTATTTTCTCTTGTTGGAATTCCATAGCGTTGCGTTTGTAGACTTACTTTGTAATTCATTCTTAGGTTATCTTCCAAACTCTCCATGAGAATCCTTCTTTGTTCATAGTCCAGTTCCCAGGTTCGAATAAACCTTGACAGGCGGCTGAAATGGGTGCAAGGGTTGAGACCTTTACAAATCCACGGGTATGCACGAAATGATGGCCTCTAATCATTTTCCACTTATGCGAGTGTTAAAGTAAAGACTATGATGCATGAAATTAACATGACCAGCTAAAATGATGCCTGATTGGAAACAATCTGCGACGAATCGGAAATTTTTGGCCATAAGTCGTGGTTTTGGGTGAGAAGTAAAGTAGGTAGAATACGAGGGAAGCAGGTTCACGAGAAGAATATAAGTCTTGTTAAGATGCACATGCGATAAGATGATGTGGAAGTATATGAGATCAAACGGGTATGTACGATTGCATGTAAAGCGTAATACTCGAGCCTTAATTTTGAAAAATTTGTGCCCGAACATATAACGAGCGCATAGTTACATTCAACCCTTGACCCACTGAACATATAACGAGCGCATAGTTACATTGACAGTGACCCGAACATATAACGGCGCATAGTTACATTCAGCAGGTGTCGCCTACCATGGCGACAATCCTCACAATGCATTAAAACCGCACCGCAACCTGTTAGATCATAAGCAACGTTCACCTGATTTGCTGCTTTTATGTTATTGTGAAATAAATAGCGATAATCAAGCAATAAATAAGCAGGCAAAACAAAAATCGCAACAATTTGGGTGCCACGTGGGTTTTGGTAGGCGAATACGAATCCACCAGTCTGTGCTCGTGGGGGGAGAAATGCTCAAGGAATGGTTTAGGCGTTGGCCATTCACCTTGAAGGAGTTCCCATTGTCAGGATTTTCAATTTCCACGGCTCCGTATGGATAAACCACCTTAACGATGAAAGGACCAGTCCAACGAGAGCGGAGCTTTCCAGGAAATAGATGCAATCGGGAACTATACAGCAGTACTTTCTGATTGGGTTTGAAAGTTTTCCTGGTAATAGACTTGTCATGTGGGAATAACTTGAAGCTCCTTGTAAATTCGGAGCTTTCATGATTCCCTCATGACTCTTTAAGTTCATTTAAGCGCGATAATATTTGCTTACACCTTGAGTTAGATCGAATTAAAAAGTTAGAATAGCCCGATGGCAGGTGTTCCATCTTGGCAAATGGCAAGCTTTGCCATAAACTAGCCTATGGGAGACATACAAAACGATTTAAAGCGATGCGGTATGCCCCGAAGAGCATCGGTAAGGCGGAGTGACCAATCTTTTCGATTCGGGGCAAGCATCTTTTAAAATGTCATTTTATCTCCTGATAGCTAGCTTCGGCGACCATTGGTCTATGGTGTGGCCGAGTGGATACTTTATGGGTGACTCCATATTTCTTTGCTAGTTTCAGATCGATTGCAAAAGTGGAGTCCACCATCGCTATGTGCAGGCGTTCCAAGCAGAAAAATATGTTCCTTTATAAATTTCAAAACAACCTTATGATCCCATTGGTTCCGTTCGTTGCCTCGACCCACTTGAACCAAATCGACGGATAATAAAATGTAGGGATAGCCACAAGAAGGGGTAAAGGCCCCATGAAGTCAATACCTGACAATCAAAAATTTCAATAATGATTAGAATTGGGGTAGAGGCATGCAATATTTAAGCACATAGACCCTGCCGTTCATTACGGCATTGAGCACGTGTTTGCGAGAAATCAAAACAATCTTTAAATAAGTGGGCCCAGTAAAACCCGACTTGCAAAATCTTGCTCTGCTGTTTTTCGGGCGAGATAATCCTCCTAGAGGCTTGAATGGCAAAAGTTAAAATAAATTACTGCTCATCATTAGATTTTATCTTATCATTATTTGATCTGGACCAGTATTTAATGGAAATACAGATATCAAATAAGTATTTCTTAATATCATCCAGGAATTTCTTTTAATTGAGAAGTCCATTATGGCTAGAATACGGCCGGTGACTAGGTAATTCACTATGTCGGCATACCATGGGCAGTAATGGCAGAGCAAAGAGTTGTTCATCGGAAAACATCACTATGGGTATGCCATGGGAGTTGGATTACGGAACTAATCGAGATAAGTGGTCGTGACCCGTTCTCGACCCCTTTTTATCTTTAATGGTCAAGTTAGAATTCTTGACGAGGAGTAAAATCCACCTAGTTAACCTTGGTTTCGTATCCTTAGAAACGAAGTACACTTGAGTTGCATGATCTGTAAAAATGGTCTGCAGAGCCAATGATATATGACTGAATTTTTTAAGAGCAAAAGGCAATATTTGCTAGAAACTCTTTTACGTGGTTGTGTAGTTACCCAGCCTAAGCGAGTCTAGTGTCTTCTTGGCATAGTAAATGACAAAAAGCCTTTTTATCCTCCCTCATCTCAACAGGCTCCTATGGCATAATGCTCATCGCACATGAGTCTCATCAGAGGGAGTGCATTCAGAGCCGCATGATTGAGTGGTGACACTAGCATGTTTGAGCTTAGCAAAGCAGAGTCACAAGCTTGTGACCATGTGAAGGGACATCTTACATGAGCAAAGTACATAAGAGATTCGGTATACTTAAAATCTTTATAAACCTTCTCACAAAAACCCGGCTATGGCTTTGAGAGATGACCTTATGTCTCTAACACTATAGGAGTAGGGAGGTTGGAAATCGGTTCAAACTTGGCTTATCAACTTTGATTCCTCTTTTGATGTGCCTGGCTGGGCAACAATTCCTTGTGTTACCGTAGTGACATTTCTCCCAATTGCTGAGATTTTCTCTTTGGCACCTCTCGAAAGCTTTACGTAAGTTCTCACAAAACGACTCCAGGCAGAGAGTCACACAGCGAAATCATCCATGAAGATTTCCAATATGATTTCTATCATGTCACCCGAAAATTCCCATCATCGTTGGAATGTTCGGGTGCATTACATAGTCAGGGCATTTTCCTAAAGGCGAAGGTACGAAAGGGCAAGTGAATGTAGTTTTTCTTGATCTTCAAGCTATCTCAATTTGATTGTGCAGTACCCATCGAAAACAATAAAATTCATGCCACGCAGCTCTCTCTAGCATTTGATCAACAAACGGAAGAGGAAAATGGTGCTTTCTAGTACTGCGTTAAGCTTACTCATGACTCTGCACACTCTCCATCACGAGTGACACAGGTGAATGAGCTAGATTATTTTCATTTAGCGGCCTCTTGTGACTCCCGACTTCTTAGGAACTACCTGTGTTGGACTAACCCACTTACTATCTGCAATAAGTTAAATAACCCCTACATCCAAGAGCTTTAAAACTTCCTTCTTCACCACTTCTTTCATTTATTGGGTTCAATGGGTCTCTGTGGTTGCCTGAGAGTTTTAACTAAACTTCTAAGTGAATTCTATGTGTGCGAGATCAGTTTTGAAGATTCCTTAATATCTGGTACATCAAGCCTAAAGAGTCTGTGGGTTTCAATATTTCCAAAAGTTGAGTTTCTTGAGTCACTTGAGGGGAAGATATGATTCTTGGAAAAGTGTCATGCTCCCACTAAGAATGCATATTTAAGATGTGTTGGTAAAGAGTTTAAGCTCAGAAAGCTTAGGTGGGCTTCTCACTCAGAAGGCAATGTCCTCTCCTCATTTGGTGGCAAGAGTTCAAATTTGGAGTACCCACACCAATTAACTTCAAATACATCTTTATGCTCGATTATAGAGTGGAGAAACTCGACTCCAGTGGTCGCTTCCTCATCGATTGTTTGTGGGACGTGACTTAAGAGGATCATGTGCAGAGACCATTCTCTCCAGGTGTTTTTGTACCCACGGAGTCAAATCATATTAATTTCACCGTCTCTTCTTCATCCCCCGTTCCTTTGATTACATTGAAAATATTGGTCTGATCATGTTCCCGAATGAAAGTGTCATTAGGCCTCACACTACAATGTATAATAGTGGCGGTTGCGAGATAGTCGACGAAATTCGCTAGGGCGAGTTCCTTGGTTAGCCATAGTGAGTGTCAAGCACCACAAAATCGGCCAGGGAAGTAATTTATCCATGGACCGGGGCATCCTTCATTCCTAGATTTTGACACTGCGGTCGATAATTGGAGGTGATATTGGTTGGCTCCCAATTCTCCCAACCACAGGTCCACATATCTTGGTAAAATGACTGATTAACACTTGCCCCACTAAGTCCGCTAAAGCATGCCCCCGACTTTGGATTTCCAACTACTATAGAAATAGTAGGACTACACGGAGTCTTTGTATTTTGAGGCAGAGTTGTTCGAATTAAAGGGACATAAATTGTTTAGTCATGAATGCCTCCTTATTGACACTAGTTTCCTTTTTCACAGTGCAGTCATGAAATTTAGCATATGATCGCTGGTTACCGCCAATGGCCTCTAACAGGGAATGTCGATTTCACACAGCGAACAACTCATAAATTTAAGCATGGTTATTCACTTTCTTTGGTGCTCTTAGTATGAGGTATGGAGATTTGGAGGATATAGTTAGACTTATCTTCCCTACGGTTACTTATCTTTGTCATTTGTATTAGGGACACTTGAGGTGTGTCACGATTTTCATCCTCTCTAGCTAATTCACTATGAGACTCTTGTGATGGTTCCTTGGTTGGAATAGTTTTGTCGACTGCACCACTCAGGAAGGGTAGTGTAGCCTTCTGATGCTGAGTACCTCGGAACCTAAACCTCCACCTTGTTTTGACCTGGTTTTTGGATGGAGTTGTGATGGAAATTTCCTTTCTTGTTGAAGGTTACTGTAGATGGGGTTAACACGTTATAGGATCCATAATTCGGGCTTGGAGTTCGAGTCTGTGTTTGTAGTTCTTTGGGTTTATGCGAGGCGGCGCTGACTTCTTCTCCTCCATACTTCTCTTATGCTGGAAGTTTGGTAAAAATTTGTGAGTTTTGATTCCCTTGGTTCGGTGGATGATGACCTTAGTTAGATTTCTACGCTAACGAAATCCTTGGGGCCTTTATTACGAAATGGAGGAATGGAATTTGGAAAACCTTGAGTTTGGATAGTGAGGGCCTTGGTTGTTTGGCGGAGTTAGGTGGGAGTCCTCCCTCATTTCTCCAGCTAAAATTAGGATGCTTACCCGACCCCGAGTTGTGTTTCGGTATGGGAGTTGAAGGTTTCACTTTAATTGAATTACTAAGAGGCGTTCGGCTTTGTTCGGATTTGAATGGCTCCACCAGCGAGGAAGACTGGCGGAGTTAATGGTCGAGTGTGTAGGGTCATCGCATATAATGCATGGTTCCTCACTCTAGGTCAGTGGTATCAAGATTTGAGGTACACTAGTTACCTCGTTCACTCTCTTCGTCTCTATGGCCTCTAATTTCCTTGTCAAATTGGCAATCTTGGCTGTGACTCATCATTCTCTCTCTTAGGTGGTGGATTCCACCACCCGGCCAGTGTGCTATGCACTTTGCGGTGTCTAAAGAAGTGTTTGTCTCCCAGTTCGAGCGTTCTGCGCTATAGTGTCAAAAGTTGAATTGCCTCTGGCACTCTTTTTCATAAAATTCTCACGCACACATCATTTGGATTATCTTTGTTTATTACCTAGAGATAATCCTTGATGAAAGTAATACACCAAGAATTTGTCTGACATCAGTACGTGATGAGGGATAGCATGGAGGAGATCATATATCTTTCCCATACGGCTTGCCAAAGGGTTCACTGGCTTTCGAAAGTTACAGATTGCTCGCATGAGGGCATTAGTACGTGTAGGAGGGGAAAAACTTATTGAGAATTCATTCCATGTTTTCTGCAGTAAAGATCGAATTAGGTGCGAGGAATGGAACAGTTTTAGCTTTCTCTTTAAGAAAAAAATAAGACAAGCAGAGATGTGTGGAGAGGAACCGGTGGAAGGAATACAACTGGAACATCCTCAAAATCCCTCATGAATGAGTAAGGATTCTCAGATTCGAACCCTTGGTATCGCAATAGAGACGGATCATTTAGGCTTCATCGAATTGGTTGGCCTCATCGGGAAGGCGAAATACAAGGAATTTGTACCGTGGTCTCTCTGAGGTTAAATTTCTCGAAAGGGTTCTTTCTACATTAGCGAAAGGCGGAAGACTCCTATATTGATTGTCTTTGAAGGGTTACCATTTCCTCCCTCCACATCGGGTTTATTGGGATGTAGCATGGCCCCGTGTTGTGGAGGCTCATGGGAGTCTTCTTCAGTTCTCGAGGATTATCCATTGGAGGTAAATGTTATCTTGAGACACTTGGCTTATATTAAGTTTCTCAAGGTTTCTAGGGATACGATTGACTAATCGGTGTTTCTCGTTGCGACCCAGTTGACATACACTACACTTACTCTGTCAACACTAAGATTTCTCGATATGAAAACAAAATAAAAGAAAAATGGAGAGCGTCACCCAGGATTTGCAATGCATTACAGTACCTCCTAACTCTCTTGAATCAACTTGGTTGGTCAGCTACTCCGACCAGCGGCATCAAAAATGCTTAGTCACGATTAGTATGCCTAATTCTATTCCCAGCGTAGGAATTATAGTAAAATCCCAACAATTATAATACGTGGGAATCCACGGTCATCTCCATGAATTAGTACGATTCGGTTGATCAATAGGAGCTATTCTCCACTAAAAGTATGATTTAAAAGAAAAGCGCCCAGTGTTGTGTTGTTTGATTGAATGGTTGATTGGTTTGAATGTTTTAAATACGAGAAAAATAATTCATTAGGATTTTGGGGTTCCACTCATACGATCAATTAAGTCCACCTCTTATTTTATAATTCATCTAAAGACCATTGTCAATGGTCTTCGATGGAGGATTTATCTTTAAATGCTTTTGGAAAATAAAGATGATCCAAGTAATACTAAACACTTGTTTCTCGATTAAAATGAACCCTTAGTTAGCATTATGATCGAAACCTGGCGTGTCTTAGAATATCTCGTTAACGTTGTCGAGAATTTGTCCAAGCTAGGATTTAAACAACTTTCTACACAAGTGATCAATATTACACAATCCATTGAAAATCAAGAGAGGAATTGAGGGACTTTACCTTGATCAGGGTGAGTTTCCCCCGTATGATCCCAGCAGTAGGGGTTTAGAACTCCATAAAATTTATATGAACAATTAAAGTTGAGGAACAATTAATCATAAAAACAGTACCTTGAAGAAATCAGAATTAACTTGTAAGGCGAGAATAAGAAGAATATGGAATGCTAGAATCTAAAGCAAAATAAATATTTATCTTTGAAAGATTACAAACTCTTGAATCAAACTTCTAAAAGAATGGAAATCTGAATACGGATCTCTGAGTACCACTCGAAGTGGAGAAAAACTCAAAAACCTGAAACTAGAAAGTGAAGGGCTTCAAAGAAATAAGAAAAACTAAAGACTCCCAAAAGATCCTTTAATACTTGTGTCCTCTCGCACATAGCTCCCTCAAGTGATTTTCCATTTGATTAAAGCTTCTGAGAAAGTTACCCTCACGTCCGGATTGAATTCTTGGACAATTCCCGCAAGTTCCATAAAGTTCTACCGGTAGGACTTTAAGTTCTACCGGTAGGACTTGCTTACTGCCAATTTTCTAGCAAGTTCTACCGGTAGGACTTGAAGTTCTCTAGGTAGGACTTGTTCCGCACTCAAGATTTCGGTAGTTCTGGGTGGGACTTGAAGTTCCCTCTTGGTAGGACTTGTCTCCTGGTCTTTCGCTTGCTTGGTAGGGTTCCGGCAGTCATTCTCACACATCCACATTCTGCTTCATATTAGCTTCGAGCTTACGTCGCAGTGCATACGTTTTAAACTGGGCACGCGAAATCTAAAAACACGAAGAGATTAGAAGTACCTGTTCTTATGCCAAATGTGAGTACATTGTGATTTAAATGTGTTAGATTCCGTTATAATTATCACTCAATTGTGTATTCATCATACCTCGAGTAGTTTGCGAGTATGTGGATGTTTTTCGATGATCTCTTAGGGTTCTCCATGAGAGGGTTGTGAACCCGGTGCGAGTTATACCTTGATGCGTCGCCCGTCTCCTGTGACGGTTCAGATCGGCACCGGTTGAGTTGCGGAACTGAGTCCGGCTACGGAGGCTACAGGACAGGGTTCATTAGGCAGGAAGCACTTCACCATAGGGCACTCCGATTATATTTGCGAAAAAGAAGGACAAGACCCTTGACGTGCGCGTTGACTATATCAGAGGTGACAGGGTTCTGTCAAGAATGAAATCACCATTCTTCAGATGATCAGGCTTTGTTGTCAGGTTGAGAGGAGAGCGAGTCTACTCTCCAAGATAGACCTTCTATGAGTTACCATGATGGGTTGGGAAGCGGAATATCCTGAGCGAGTTTTGGGACCCGTATGGGCACTTTGAGTTCTGATGATGCCATTTGGATTAGAATGCTTGTGTGGCATTCATGGACACCTCATGCATGGATATTCAACTTCCATCTAAGTCAGTTTAGTAGTAGTCTTACATTGGATGACATTTTGATCTGCCTCTTCAGTCAGTGAACATGATATCGCGGTTATTTACGAGTTCTTGAAGACCATCGGTTGCTCAGTAAATTCGATAATCTGATTTAGCTTCTTGGGGTGGGGTGCTTTGGGACACGATGGTGTCGGCATCGCTGTCGTGGACTACAGAGAAAGTTGAGGTGCGGCTTGAGGTTGGGGAAAGGCCAAAAGTCAGTCTTCGAGATCTAAGTTTAGCCAGGGACCAGGATGAGGTGCTCGGAGATTATTGAGTTTCTCCGGGTGCGTACTTTGTCAGTAGAGAATTCGAGCAGGAAGGAGTCAGTTGATGGATAAGGCCGAATCTTTGGGAGAAGTGAAAAGAGTTGAAGGGTGACTCTTCAAACTCTATCTTGATCCCATTTGGACCAGGAGACCAGTGGCAAAGTGTGTTGTGTTCGCCCCTCCGAAACGGTAGAGATGTGTTTAAATCGCAAATAGGAGTAGCCTTATGAGGTTTCTGTCGGTGTAGAAGAATCTGTCAGTAAATACGCACCACAGTAGAGTTGGCGACATAGTCTTCGCCTTGAAGATTTGGCACCCCACTACTTGCTATGGCGAGAGTTCGAAACTCGGGCCGTGCGTGTCTGCACCGCAAAATGGAACCTCTATATGAAACCAGCCGCAGAATGGATGATTCACTGAGACTGTGAGCTTCACTGCGTACCATCTGGTAGCGTCATGATGGCTTGATCACTCAGTTGATCACGAGAGCGTTGGCTGAGTAGCTTCTCGAGGAGTGGAGGATGCGAAGACCGTGTGGGGCGGTTTGAGTACGATGCGTGAAGCGGAAGCTGGGGTGCGTTGGGGAAGTTTAATGGCTACACCATCTGCGGTGAAGCGAGTGATTGGTCGCTGTGGCGGGGATTTGAATCGTGTCCATGAAAGGGCGGTGCGATCAGTGCAGGTGGCGAAATTTGGATGTTCCCGGTCGACCGGAGACAGAGGAGATTCTCAGGGAGTTTCACTACTCTCGATTTGCCGTGCATCTAGGTGGCACGAAGATGTACCAGGATCTTCTTCGTTCGGTATTACTGGAGTGGAATAAAGAGACACGTAGGGGACTTTGTTTGACGATGTCTCCGCATTATTCGGCGAGGTTAGAAAGGCGACTGAAGCCCGCGGAGCTCGCTCGCCATGGGGTGTTGAGTGGAGGTGGAAGCGCGTCCGCGATGGATTTTTGTGACCCGCGCGCGAAACGCCACTAGGGGGCATGATGCGGTATGGGTGATGTGGGCCGACTCACGAAGTCGGCACATTTCTAGCGGGTCGCGGATGACGCTTCACATTGGAGAGATTACGTAACTGGCGCATTAGAATAGTCAGGCTACATGGGTACCGGTATCCATAGTGTGGATAGGAGCCGAGGTTCAGGCAGCAACATGAAGGGTTTCAAAAGGCTATGGGCTCTGGCTGACCTTAGTACATCTTTCCACCTGAAGGCCAGATGGTGATGGGAGGACTATACAAGTGATAAGAGAGGACTATCTTCGCGAGCATGAATCTGGATCATAAGGTATTTGGAAACATTGCCTCATTGGGGTGCGCAACAACAGGTTATCAGTTGAATATACGAGATGTTTCCACTTATGGGGCAGCCATTATCATGGAGCCATGGATCTGGGTTATGTTAGGCTTAGGAGTGAAGGAGAGAGAACTCCATCGGATTCTGGGTTGGGTCAGAACACCTCCCAGAGAAGGTGAGCTTGATACGACAGCGTCTTCTCACGACTTAGAGTGATGAAGAGCTATCTCGAGATGTCTTGTCGACTATAGAGAGTTCGAGGTTGGTGATCACGTCTTCTTGAAGGTGATGCCTAAGAGAGGAGTGGTCAGGTTCGGCAAGCGAGGGAAGTTATCGCTGAGGTTTATTGGGCCTTTCAAGATACTCGAGAGGGTGGGCATAGTAGCGTACCAGTTGGCGTTACCGCCCACCATGTCAGGTGTCCACGAGGTATTTCACGTCTCCATGCTTCAGAGGTACACTCCAGATCCAACTCATGTAGTGGATTGGGGAGAGATTGAGGTTGACCTTGATGGGACCTTCGAGGAGGGACCAGTGTGCATCTTGGATAGCCGTGATCAGGTTTTGCGATGCAGGCGAGTGGTGGTGAGGGTGTTATGGCAGCAGCATTGGAGTGGAGGAGTCAACGTGGGAGCGAGAGGACCTGTGCGGGCTATCCCTTCTTATTTAGGGATGAAGGTACGTGGTGTAGTCGTTAATACTTAAATGACTAATTTACATGCATGGTAGAGTGCACGTTGCATGTGCATGTGAGTTGTTGTGATTGTCCAGAATTTCGGGACGAAATTCCTTTTAAGGAGGGGAGAATGTAAGACCCGAGAAAATCTCAATTTTTTGGAAATAGGGCAAAATCATAATTTCGGTAAAAATACGAAATTTTTCTGAAACGAGGACTTCTCTGGAATGAGTCTAAAATCTAAGCCACATGAATTGAGACGGTCATAATTTGCCCCTTTTTCGAGGCATCGGGTATCGGGTGTCGTAAAACGACATGTGATGTGACAAAAGTCACCTACTACATGTACTCATGTGACACATGTTGCATGAGTAGAGAGATGATGGAATGGACGGCCAAGATAGTGCCAAGTGTCAAAAATCTAAGAAAGGGGACATAAGTGACATTATTTAAATTCTTAATGAGATAAGACAATATAGGGAATAGTGGTCTTCTTCCTTAAGGAGCCAAAAAGAAAATGTGAAGGAGAGGAGAAACATTTATAGAGGCTAGGTTTTTGTGATTTTTAGAGAGAGAGAGGGGGTGACTTCTCTCCCTGAGTCCGGTCGTCGGTGGTGGTTTGCTAAAGCGAAGGAAGAGATTGCTGGCGGACTCTGGCGTGAGCTTGCCAGGTTTCCGAAGGAGTTTCAACAAACTCAGCGGTGAAATTTTATCCTACTTGTTTTACCCCTTGTTTAAAGTGTTTGTAATCGAGTTTGATTGAGGCCGTGAGTGTACGATCGATCCCAAACTTGGAATCGAAGTGTGGAAATTTTTTGAGAACCCGTTTGGGCGATCGTGGCGGTGTATGGGCTGTTTGGGCGCCTTGGGTCTCATTGCCACAATAAATTGTGTTTTGGGTGTGCATGAGCCTAGGAATAGCCATGGAGTCAGTTCCTGAGGAACCGTGTGTGTTGAGTGAGCTTGAATGACCTTGTTTACGTTTTTGGGGCTGATAAAGCAAATTGGGTTGGCTTGAATTGGACCAAAAACACATCCATGTGTGGTGTATGAAATTGGTTGAGGAAATGAATGAAGCTGAGTTGATTGATTAAAGAAATTAATAGGTTATGCATGAACCATTGGCGCATGAGCCTATAAAAAATATAATTGATTGTGTGCTTCATTGAAATGAATGATATAGTTAGTGAGCTAATTTGAGGTGTTGGTTGATAAACATTGAATAACATGTGTGGTTTGAGTGCAAATTGAGAATATTGCATAATTGATGTTATTGATTAAATAGAGTAACATGTTGTTGTGATTTAATTTATCAATATGCGTGATGATGTATTGGCATGTGTTGGCATAAACCCGTGTTAAAATGACATATACATTTCATGCACTAGGGTAACCTAGAAATTGGATGTGTGCATGACATGAAAGAAAAAAAATAAAAACGAACATGGTTGCGAAAGGAATTTCAATGGATGATTTTTCGGAGAATGGTGTTGGGAGATGGTCCTACAATTACACGTCGGAGGAGCCTATGTATTGTTTTGGAAGGTTCTCCAACACATTCGCCTCGGAGGGTAGTCCTATATTTTTACCGAAATTCGGTAGTGTATTTTCGAGAACAATAGGTTTTGTTTTGAAAACGTTGTTTTCTCATACATGGCTTAGGCAAGTGTGAGGGAGTCGTTAGGACTCGAGAATAGGTTTTGGGCATGTAGACATTCAAGTAGGATTACGTATTTACTTGAGTGTGTGTTTACATTGGATCATTGCATATGCACTTAGATGAGGAGTAACCCGGCAGGGTAATTCCACTACTGAATAGTTCACCTTGCCGGGAATATTATTTCAAGTACGAGGGAACGTTCGAGGAAGCGCGGCTCATCTTAGAGGCCGATTTTGAAAAACAGGGTTGTGGCTTTTGATGTTTGGTATAACATGTATTAAGTATGGTACAATATGTGTTTGTATTGGAGCTATAGTTGGGTGTATTTTGATGAGTCTTGGTTTATGGGCCCAAGAGGCCATTTTTACTCAGATATGGATCTCGCGATACGAGACTTGTAGATTTTCCGCGGGTTGACCAGGTACGTCAAGCGGACACCCAAGGTTTGGACGATCACACACAATAGTGGAGTCATCAAAATGTCCTCTCTTGGTGTGGATATTGGTATGGGCTCATTTGCTCTAGAAAATGGAGGTGCATGATTGGGTTCATATACTGCTTGATCAAATTGAGGTGGAACTTCTTGCTCAATTTGGATTTCACGAATTTGTATTTGTAGTACGTCAACATTAACAAAGAAATAATAATTTAAGATATATTAAAAGCTCTGAAGTACGCCGTAAATATTGATATGTGTTTAACTGTCTTACATCGATTTGCCTATATCCACAAAACATTGTAATTTCATTAGTTAGTGGAGTCGTCATTGGTCATTCTAGATGAACAAATGGCGATTTACTTTATAGGAGCATCCACCGTGTCACATATGTTTTTGACAGGGTAAAAAATCACGCAAAATTGAGGGGACAAATGGTACTCATTATAAACCCAGTTATAGCACATTATAACAACAAACATCAACTCTGAAAAAGTGGAATGCACATAGGAAGAGTAAACAACCACACATGTATATGTCATTTGCCACTCACGGAATTTCTTGATTCCATTTTCTAAGTATTGGAGCACAAATTTGCTCCAATTTCTCTGTACATTAACCTCACCATCCCATATAATGTCCCATAAGTCATGTATGCCCTCAAACTTGCTGTTTGGTGCCAAAATCGTTGCGCATGCAAAAATAATGAACACCTTATGAAATTCATTGCCGACTTCTAAGTCTATTAGACTTTCTTCCAACATATTAAGCAAATATACCCGAGATGTTAATCATGCCGTTGAATGGTGATAAATCCCACGGATCACCTAATGGGATCTCATGCATTCATGACAACATCTATTGTCCGCATCAAGGAGTGCGATCTCTCTCCAATCTTATACGATGATATGCACCATGGCCAGTGTGATATAAGATAGTGGCATAACTCGTAAATCTCGGCATGCAAGTTGTGTATGAGTCCTGCTTAGGAACCCCTAACCAACTGACTTATGCTCAGGCAATTGATGAATAATAGATAACTTCTTCCCCGAACAACAAGATTTGGGGAGCTTCACCTAAAGTTACATACAAAACAAACCAAACTATGCACGTTAATAAGCAATCTTGTTAAATCAGTTATTAATGTCTCATGTTACAAAGAATGATATGAGTTATATCTCATCACCTTATGCCTTGCTTACGGAAGATATTGCTTACTTTTCCGTCAAAATTTGTCCATGCTTAATAAAACCTGGATGATAATATATATAAAATTGCATACACACATTCATGAAATGAATATTAACATAGCGCACACATAAGAGAAACATAATTCCACATAATAATATAGTATTTTTTAACCTAAACTTCTATAAAGCATGCCACATAATTTATAATACGTTAATTAACAAAAGAAAACACAAACCAAATGGAATGTGTATGGCTTGATTCCTCTAATATGAAAATCAACAACATGAATCATGCAATGTGACATGTTTCCTATTAATGCCTAACCATATCGCATCGTGAGTATTAATAAGCTTGATCTGCCGCTTATCTTGAAATTGTGACTCAATGCACTTTTTTCTTGGTCTTCCAAGAGGCCTTTTAACTCAGGGTGGCTTTAAAGAGAATAATACATTTCCTATGACATCTCAAACAACACCATCGTCTTAGACTTTTGGCATGTCACGTGTCTCAATACCATGAAAAGTGCTTGAGTATGCCAATTGTTGTGTTGGGGATTTGAAGATTTCATCAACAAAATCCACGACATTTTGCCCTATGGAGAGTAAAACTATGCATGCATGATCACATGGAATGCCCGACATTTGCCAACCACGACATGTACATGATTGTTCCTTAATGTCTACATTCAACACTAAATTACCTACAATCTGGCATAAAGATTTCCATGAATGAATTTGACCGAGTAAACCTCCCATTTTGCAATATTAATTTTTACTTTCTCTTGATTTTCGGCCTTTATGTAGCCTTCCATGCATTTGACTACGACTTTATGTAACAAGCATTGCACCCGACTTAGTCGCTTATGCTCGATAATGAAGCTACAAATGGAGTGATGTCGTTCATTTTCTTAACTAAGCATTGAAAAGACTTCGGCAAGATTAGTAGGTCATTTTGTCCATCTTTTCTTGAGAATTCGACATGGCCAATGCTCGAGGTTCATTTTTGCTTTCAATCCATGCCGAGGCAATGATTAAGTTATACTTTAAGTAATTTAAACATGTGATAATTGGTCTCTCCACCCTTGCATAGGCAATTTTATCTAACCATTCAAGTACACATTTTTCTTCCTCTTGTTCCCCCTTTGTGTTATGCTTGTTAAAATAGCACTAAAGTTCTCCTTAGTGACGATAACAATAAGAATGATTCTGCCTTTCAAATATATTTCGGTACACTACGAAGAAGACTGGATGACTATCGATATAATGACAACCTCCGCTTCTCCTAATAAATTTCTTTAGAATTCTGCAAGAACCATGACTGACCATCATAATTCTCACGGGCGCTCGTAACTCCGTGCGCTAATGGAAACATGTTGTCGTGGCATCATAAGATGTAGAATAAGGCACCATATAGAACTACTCATGTGAGATGAGTTAGCCGCGTGATTGGTGACACCCCATCAAAACCCTTGTATGGACACATCATGTGCGATAAGCCGGTTGTTCAAAATTATCACCCGAGTAGGTCAACTTCGGCGATTGATCTGCGGATTACTTTGGACTATTCGCTCACACATCCAAGGCAACAACTTATAGTAATTATTGGGTTGACCATATATTCTCTCCTTAGCCTTCTCCTTGATTTTCCAGCTTGACAATAAGTCAATCTCATGCCATGTTCTCTGACGAAATCTTTACAAATTTGTCATGGTGGGTGTACTCGAGTGGCGTCGAATAACCTCATCAATGACCTAGCGACACGATTAGATCTCACTGCGGTTGAGGTGACCACATCATCCACGATATGGCTATGCTTTCATTTCATAATGTGTGCACTTGGACAACATCGGGCCACCTTTCTTAGCGACAAGTTGACCTCCAGTTGGTCGCGTATATAACGGTAATGTGCTTTTAACTATTTCTTTTATAGTAGTACCGAAATCTCCCTGATAAAGACAGTAGGTACAAAGCATCCCGAAATGCATAAACATTTGGAAACGTTTGTCCACTGCTCATAATTGCATTTTTAAATCGCCTAGTACTACGTTGAAGGACATATGTTTCAACTTCTTTATTAGACAACCCATAAGACTCCATTATTTGGCCATTTGCCGAAATACCCATTGACAAGTGCAGATTTGGAGTCCCATTTCCATGAACGTGTTCATGGTAGAACCCACAACCAAATTATTGGAATTAGCGTTAATAAGGCATGAAGCCTTTAGTTATTATTGAACATATATTTTACAAATTAAATGGCGATTCCATGACAATGATGAGTTTAGCAATATACCTCGGTAGGATGCACCATTATTTCGGTGATCGGCGACATGTATACGGCGATAACGTCGTGAATACGAACATCTTCATCGATTCTTCATCATCATTTAGCAACGCATTAAAGATGGATCAGGGTATGTGTAGTGAAATTTCACAGGCTGGTTCAGCACTCAACTTAGCCTGAGACTAATGAAGAGCAAATTTGTGGAGTATAAAATATTGCATTCACCAAAATATTGTAATGACTTGTCCACCCTCATATTCAATTGACTCATTGTATCCTTCACCATTTGCCCACCTTCAAAGGCATAATGGAACATTTCGTTCTCCATCTTCTTCAAATTTATACTTATTGTTTGAGACACATATACAATTTGAAGGTAATGCGTTCCCGATTAAACATATGGGATATAAAAAGTCTTTAATGTTAGATAATGTTATTAGATCATACACTCGTTTTTTTTAATTAACGTATCTAAATGACATGCTTAATATCACAATAATAGGTAACACAAGTATGTATGTAGAATGACATAGAAATACGACATGTGTCATAAGATGGGAGGGGTTATGTATTTGCTTTATATGTTTCTACGTATAAATGCTCTTGGAGGAACAACAAAAGATAAAAATTTCATCATATCTTTATGGGTTTTTAAGCTATTTTGGATCTCAAACCCAACTCTAATGAACTAACTTTTAATCACAAAATGCATAATCATAATTGAGTAAGCAAAAAAAAAAAAAAAAATATATATATATATATATAACTTATATATATACTGCTATATAACTATATATATATATATATATATATACAACATAAACTAATATATCCATGGAGAAACATTTCAATGAAGAATGCGAAATGTATAAAAAGCTTTGCAATCAATCTAAATAGAAAAATGGGCAAAAAATGACTCTAGCTAAAATGTTTATCCATCTCATATGGGTTCACATCACTATGAAATGACCTCTGATAAGAAAATATAAAAAAGAAATTCTTAATAACACATACAAAGACAAATTACACAGAAGCTTTACTACATTCATATTGTGGAATGCCAAATTGATGCTGCCAGCTCTTGGCTAGCAACAAATTAGGAAATTTAGTAAGTCCTCATTACTGACATCATGCCATTATCTGTTCCATATTTATAGTTGATGATAGTCGTCAATGATAAAAGGGCACTTATGATTGAATGAATGTGTTTATATCAATTATCTTCACTTTGATGCTTACCATTTCCTCTTTATGTCAAGTTTATTCATAAAGAATTCAAAAAATTCTTTCCATACTTTGTTGTTACCATTCTTTCTAGATTTGTCTTCTTAGAGTTTTAGAAACTTGTTGCAGGTGAGGGTTGACCATATGGCTACTGCTTTGTCCTAGACTTTTAGATCACCAATAGTAGACACTTTACAATCTCTTCCACAACACCAACATGTATACTTGTGCTCACGTTTTCTCGTATTATTATAATAACTAATTATTATTATTATTGTGTGTAGATCACCATGGCCATTGCATTTTGTTTTTTGTTTTTACTTTTAGATTTTCTACTCTTGGCCTTCCAGAAATTTGTTTCCCTCTCTTTTTAACATTTATTTATGAATCTATATTGCAATGTATTCATTAACTTGTTTTTCATGCAAGTGTGCTTTGCTTACACGAGGGGGTTTTTCGATGAGGAAGAAATGATACAACAATAGGAGAGGTACATATCTTCTCACCATTGGTGATAAAAGACTCGTGAATCACAATGATGGAAATTGACTGATTTTTGTAGTTTCTTACATGATGATGCGGTTGAATAAATCTTATGTGGACATATGCAAATGAGTGCGGTTCCAGTGGAATTCTATAACTTTCAAGCATGTACGGGGTATTAGCATTGTTATAACATAAGAATTACACAGGATGCTTGCATCAAAAGTCTGAATCTATCAAACAGTAAACAGAAATACAATTCACGAGCAACAAACAAAACAAACTCTTAAATTTATTACTTTTTGATAATTTTAAAAGCCAATGTTGGGTTTTCATATCTAATCAAATGCTTAACTACGGTGGGTAGAAATGACAAGCTACAAAATAGAAACCCAAATAACCATAAAAAAAAAAAAAACAAACAAAACCTGGCAAACACAAAGCCAAATAGAACCATTAAACAATGTTTTTCTATTACCTTCGACTTTCAAATATATGAGTTTTTGGCCAATATATGATTGTTAGTTCCTCCTTACGCGAATGATGAAAACACCGTGAAGAGGTAAATGAGTCAGTGGGGTCTCGGGTTAGCTTAGAAGTTGGGAAAAGAAACTAAGCCGGCCTCAATGCGGGTTCGGACTTGGGGATGAAGACGAAGCTGAGCACGTGACAATATGATTTATTTTTTCCACCTTAGCCAGAGATCGGACCAAGCAGACAAGAAGTATAGGGTTAGGGCTTTTCTTCCTTTGGCTTATCGTAGAGAGGAAGGCAGAAGGAGTTAGAGGCGAAAAACATTGATATAAAATGTTTTCTTGTTTTTATCGTGGAATACTAGTTGGATTATTTAGAGGGGGTTTCGGTATTGTTTGCCAATTATCCTTTTGTTCCTCAAAGACAATTTTTTTTCAAATAACTTCGGCGATGCAATTGAAATTCTTTGTACCTGTTGGCACATTTTAAAATAAAGAGCCTGATACATACTTCCCCCAATTATATATAGTATTCTCCAAAACCAATACAAATTAAAAAAAAATTATCAAAAAAATTTGAAAACCGGAAAAGTGCCCAAGTAGTAATGTCACAAACCAGTTGATATACACATCATCGAAGTCATAGTCAATGACTATGATTTTGAATTTTTTTTTAAGTTAAAGCGATAGCTAGTACAATGCTTTAACTTTAAAAAAAATATCTGTCGTATCGTTGATTACGGTTTTAACAAATCTAAAGTGCGTGTGACATGGTTTTGTATATATATTTTATGTTAAAATCATAATCATTGATTGCGGTATTTAACTTTTTTAAAAAATTTCATTTGAAATTACAAATTATATTCACTTGCATCCAAGTTACAACAAATTCATTACACCTACATTACAATCAATTCATCCAAATTAACCCATTTGTATCCAAATTACAATCAATTCATTACACAACAAACTTTGATTTCAAATATAAACCAAGCCACCGACTTCCACCTTCCACCCGCATTACACAACAAAATCATTTATAATCCAAACCTTGCACTTAGATTACACAACAAAGTCATTATTGAACAAAGTCATTTCAAATCCAAACCTTCACTTGGATTATAAAACAAAGTCATATAACTAAAAGATTGTCTCTTGACAATTACAAAAAATAAAAACCATAATTCAAGCAAATACATATCAATGAGTGTCACATGATTGAGACTTTGTCTTTTTCTTAAGAAAGCATAGAAAACACGGCTATATGATCTGGAGGGGCATGTGCAATTTGAAATGGAGTTGATGGAGACGAGAGAGTTGATGGAGGAAAGACTCGATGTGTATGTGGAGCGTGATGTAGCCTAGGTGGACATGCACTCAACTCTATAACAAGGTTAACCATGATGGTATCAATGGGTGGCAATGTAGGTGATGGTAAGGTGGTAGGTGGTAAGGTGATATATGATGTGGTGGCGTCTAAAACTGGTGACACAAGATATGGTAAACATGTGGCCCCTAAGGGTGGATATGTATGTGATAATAGTGGGATGACAGGGATGACATGTGGAGCGGTAGATGAGGGTGGTGTGAAACTCTCGGTTTCAAATGGGGCAGATGATGTATATGGTGTGACATGGGTCTCATATGTAGATCGACCACCAGCCGCCTACCAACTTCACCACTGCATGCCTCCGCCTGCCTCGGATGGCATCTAACGCCGGTGGATGACATACTAGATATGATGAATGGTCCATACGACGTAGATGCCTTCTCATCATGTCAGAAATGCGATGCTCATCTCCAATACAACGAGCTGAAAGTAGCCGACCGGATCTACTAAAAATGTCAACCATCCCAACGATCTAAAAAAACAAACCAAACATTTGTAAATGATTATATATTCATTAAAATTTGAAAATTAATTGAGAATTTAAAGACTCTTACCAACAACTTGGATGTTACGACTGTATTATGATACCTCATTTGATCCTTATAAAGTTGTGATGTGATCAAACATCGTGTAATACATCGATACCACTCAATATATGGTCATGAAAGTTCATAATACCAACTATAGGAGATGATGTGACGATCTTCTCTGTAAGCGTAGCCCATAATGCAACGTAATGTGCATGATATGTCTCCTAATCGTACTTAGGTCATACTCGTTTTATCAACATAATGTAGTTCTTGCTCAGTCGAGCAAGATGGAGGCATCCCCTCATGAATCCCAAACCGTAATACTCACTTTGGTTGATGTTACTTAACAATCTTAAAGTATATGAGTGGTGACATCATCTACCAAATCTCCTGATCAGCTAAACATATAGTTGGTAGATGGGCAACCGAGTCTCCAATGCATGGTTCCCATAACACCTACAAATATCCACTTTAAGTCAATAATGTTAATGTGATTATGACTAAAAATAATACAGATTAATCTACAATTGCATTATCATAAGTCTGTGCATCTAACTTATCTCGATATAAGGCTAGCACATCGGATGGGTTATCTGCCGATAGTAAGTACTCTCCACGTACCACTAATGGATCACATGGCTTGCTTCGGCCTCGATCGGCGATCCATAGTGTACGCCTGGCTAACGGCTCGGCTTCCATTTTCCGATCCAATAATCCATGGTGTACACCCTCGGCTATTAGAAGGGCTGGTGGTTGATCAAAATCAGGTTGCACCACATGGAGTATCTCCATGGTGTACACGCTCTGCGATAAAGGTACTCTCCACATTCACCCTAATGGATCACATGGCTCAGGCTCAGGCTTAGGTGGTAATCCATAGTGTACACCCTCAGCTAGTAATCCATGGTGTATGTAAGAACCCGATCGTCGCCCTGTACCTGACCCGACTCGATTAGTGGATCCGAACCAAATATGGGGAAACGCGGTCCTCACTTTCATTTCCAATCCAAATACAAAAAAAAAAAAAATCAATACAAATGTGAATACATTTTCAATACCAAATGCATTTCAAATACTCATTGGGTATACATAAGTATTCATTAATATTTTTGGGAAACCCAAACATTTTGCGGAAGGCTCATCATTTTAGGATAACTCCCACATTGTACCATCATTTACAAACCCATTAGAGTTTTCAATATCAAAAATATTTACAAAATAGAATTAGAGTTTAACTTTTTCAATATACTTTATACAAAAAGAGTCAATTCAATTTCATGCATGCGTGCGCGGAGTTTTACTTCTCCTCTGAATGGCTTTGACGTTGGCTCTGTGCTTGTGCAGTCTTCACTCTTGTACCTATTCACTCGGTACCTACGCGTTGATAAAAACAACACGCTAAGCATTTTCATGCTTAGTGGTTCTATACGGTTCTATTATCTCTTCATTTCATTTAAATTGAAGCATGCAATATTTATAAACAATGATTTTGTACAATTTTCAATGACCAATGCGGTACAATGCGTATCCCATGTATTTATTCAATAAATCAATTACAATTCATTGGTCATCTCAAGTTATGCATTTTCATAGGCAGAAAGAAAGAAAAATAATAATTCAAAGCACAAATCGTGCACTTTTCTATCTCATTATCATTTTGCCCTTATCGAATTTAACCTATATTTTTCGGTGCGAGGATAGCAATCCATAGGCGCAGATCCAGCTAGGCGCAAGCCGGTGCCACTGGTAAAAAATATGTATTAGTTGAGGCCACTACGAATCTTGTCTGGATGAGCTACGGATCGACATGCCATAATAGTACGTTTGTTCGACTCTTATTGGTATACAATTATCCTTAACTTTCGAATTCCTAACGGTTAACATTTTTAAGGGCATTAAAATCATTCAATACATTACAATAGTATATATATATATATATATACATTTGTCTAAATAAATTTATTTATTTTCACTTTCATGCAATTTTCTTATACAAATTCGTTTCACAAGCAATTATCTCAAATCATTTAAAACAAATCATTTCAAACACAAATCAATATGCACTTTATTGTCAATCATTTCCAAAATTCAAATCATTTCATATTTATTCAAATATTTAGAAATAGAGAGAGAGTTTGAGAACAAACCAAAAATCGTTTTATTCCAATATTCGGAATCTCTACTTCAATGCGGGCTTTCCTCCTCGTCAACCCCTATTCAAATACCATAATAATCACATATTAGTTGGTTATTCTAGGAGTTTTATTTTCAGTAGGAATTGGGATAAATGCTGTTTGATAACCAGACTCAAGGTATGGCATTTCAATGCCAAGCTAGTCCAATAACAAACTCAGGATCACCACTATTTTTTTCGATTTCTAGGGTCTTAACTCCGTAAATTGATAATGGTGCCTTCACTAATTTGAATCTATGGTTCTAAGGTTTCTTCTCCAATTGGAATCATCCAATTTGGATCACCCAAACTGAAGTTACGGCATTTTAATGCCAAAGGCGGTCGATGTGCCTCTCAGCTGGATCACCCACTATTTTTCAATTTCTGGGATCTTGGTATTCCATAAGTGGTAATGGTTCCTTCTACTCATTTAAATATATGGTTCTAAGGTTTCTTCTCAGTGGAATCATCAATTTGGATCACCAAACTCAAGTTATTGCATTTTTACATCCGGACTACTCTAATTTGCAAAGCGAAGTCAGTTGTTCTTACATATAGCTCCACTTTGACAAATTTATGGGCACTTTGAGGTGGCTGGTATATAATTCCTTCAAGTAAATTATTCCCCTAGAAGTCTATTTTACCCATAATTTTGAATCACTCAATTTGGATGAGTGAAGCTCAACTTATGGCCAAAACACCATAACAACACCCAAAACATAACACACCCGTGAGCTACCCGAACTCACATTTAAGCCCATATTCGAGAGCCTTAGAGCTACAATTTGCTCATGGTCCCTTCTATACATTTCTAGCCCTATCTCTTAAGGTTCTTTAACAATTGGAATCACTTCATTTGAATGATTATAACTTAACCTATAGCCAAAACAAGAACAGGTTTTGACAGCATTTTCATTGAAAACCCAACATTTCCATGTTTGAGCAGTACACAGACTGAAGTCAGCAACAATACTCTTGCAAGACTCAACCCAAAACAACCCCCGGTTTGGCACCAATACAAACCTTTGCTTAAGTTAGAGCTTCCTAGTCAAAATCGCAAAAGGAATGAAGTTAGGGGTTTGATTTCTTACTGTGAATCTTTTGAATATTCTGCGGGTTCAACGTCTGCTTAGAAGCAGAAATGGGAAAGATTGCCACAAAACTTTATCTCTATCTCTGCCTAACTTCTCCCCCCTTTTTCTCCCCTCTTTCTCAACGTTTTGCTCTTAATGAGCTACAGACCAAAATTTTGGTCTTTAACCTCATTTTCCTCCTTAAGCCTTGTTTGGCTTTTCTCATTATTTCATTTCTCATTTTAGCATTTAAGTCCATTTTCATTAGATCCTTAGGTCCTTATTTTACATTTTACAAATTTATTTTCTCACAGCTAAAATTACAGGGTTGTATATATTTTTAAGTTCTTAAGTTTAAATTCTAGAAAATTTTCATTTTTATTTATACCCTAAGCATGTTACGAAAGCGTGGGGTATTTTTAGGGCGTTACGAGTGTACACCCTCGGCCCCCTAGAGGGAGATTGGTCCGGTCAGAGTGGGTTGCCCCACATGGGTATGCTCCCGATATCCTTAGACACATAAAAAGCAATATTATATTATCATACTAATGATTGGCTCTTAAATGAATGTCTGTGTTTTAAAAATAAATTATCAATACCTGTAACAATGTCATACATCTTGAGATTTCAATAGCATGATCCAAACTCACTCAGCAGAACTCTCAATATAAGTATGCTAGAATAACACTACTCCAACTATATGAAGATAGAGGTGGCAAAATTGGCGGGCAGGTGGGCTAATCGATCGCCCAGAAATTAGGCGGGGAGTGGGCCGTCAAATTATTGGCCGAAAAAACCGGACCCAGAATTTGGCTAGGCCCTTAAATTTTTTGCCTTGAAAAGACATTTATTGACAGGCAGTTTTAGGCGGTACGGGCCTGATAAATTTTGGCGAAAAAGCGGACCCAATTTTATTGACCTTGTTATTGACTTCAGCCCCTCCCCGATTGCCACCTCTATATGTGAATATCTCTATCAGAATCTCATTAGTAGTGGAAGAAAATGGCTAGACATGTATACCTTGCTTGTATGAAAACGAAGGAACCTACTAATGCTTGGGATGGCTTGTGCCTGGCGTATTTGGGTCACATCATATGTATATTGGTGGAGTTGAAATTGTTCGGGAACAACCATTGTGTCAATGCTCCAATCCTCAGCTTCAGATGTGGTGGGATCACACACGATGACTCATGATAACATACTGACAACCAATCCAAGTCACATGTGTTAGTGACTAGTGGTCGATGGATACGAAGTCCACGGATGATAACAACATCCTGTTACGTGATCATCATCTCCTTAATTGACAAGTGGAAGGTGTGCTTCTCGGGACGCCATCTCTTAACGAGATTAGTGATCATATGTCAATTGAGTGTCCTATGTTCGATGCTCCATTGCATGAAACTAGAATGTCGAATCCACGTAGGCGAGATGCGGATCAAACTACCATTCCTGCATGATCTTTGACATATGTTGTCGTCGGGTGTGTAAAACCCGGGAAAAATGCAAGTTTTCTGAAAAATGGCAAAGCAGCAATTTGCTCTTGTCAGGGTTGAAAACACAGTACTACAGATCTCGGATGAAGAAATTGACTTCACAATTTGAATCGTCTTGCAAAATCTAGCTACTTAGTCGAATTTCGTTGGATTATGAGACAGTATAAATTTCACGTATTTAAAGGCACGGGTGTCGAATGACACATGGAGTGGTGCCACATGGCATGAGAGCCATGTGATGTGGCATTTGCTACCTAGTGCATGTGTCCATGTGACACATGGCACATGGATCACAAAATGTGAGAGGAATAGGAAAGTTTTCCTCTCACTTTGATCAAACCAAGGAAGAGAAAAGAATTCAGTGGAGGGAGAGAAAAGAAAAGGAAAAGAAAGGAAAGGAGAAAAACAAAAGAAATGAGCAAAAAAGAAAAGAAAAGAAAGGGGAGGAAGACAAAAGAGAGGAGGAAAAACAAGACGTGCGTGGGAAGGAGAAAGGAAAAAAAAAAAAAAAAAGGAAAAGGGCTCCGATTCCTGGTGTTCGACAGATTAGAGTGGATTAGTTCGAAAATTAAAGTTGGTGGTCTACTGTGAGAGCTACTATTAGAGTGCCAAAAACAAAAGATGTAGGGGTTTCTCCTACCTTGGTTCTCATAATCTCTGGGACCGTAAATGGTGGGTGTGGTTCGTGACCATGGGACCGGGTTTTTCGGACATGTGGGGTGTTTTCGAGTGTTTTCAGGAGTCAAGTTTGAGGATTGCTTCATGTGGCTAGTTATAGTGGATTGTGACAGTCTTGAAATTTGTTAAAAATAAAATAATAAATTAAACAAAGCGAAATTTTGGACCGAATCGGAATTATTTGGCCAGGGTATGGCGAGGATTTATGGCAGGAATAGCTATTAGTTGTGTGGACTTGTTACGTATTATTGAATTTTCTAACATGATATTGTTGTAAATATGTTGATATATTGATGTTACCCATATATATTAGCATGAATTGATGTAAATTATATGCTTTTTGAATATAATTATCCATGGTACTAACATAAAATGAGCTATAAATTGTTTCATGTAGTGTTCATTGTACATGTAACATGAGATAACATGCAGTGACATTTTGCATTGCATATGCACGGGAAACATGGCATTTCATGGATGTGAGTGCATGGTTAGTAAATCGATGCTACGTTTGGTGTTTGATTGGGTGAGCTCAATAAAATGGACAACATCCAACAGAGTCGCACGGTTGTATGAAACGGAAAATATGTGTTGAATATTAGCAATAAGGGATAGATCCTCCCTCGGGTGAAAAACCCTCCAATTATGGTCAAACATAGTCCCCAGTGGTGAAATGCTGTAAATGTGTATGGCTTTGCGGAGTCCGGCAATGAGACACCAAAAATCCGCTACCCACAAAAAGGCATATGGATTTTGAATATAAAATTATCATTGTGATGTATCATCCAAAAAGTTTTTGTTTATAAACAAATGAAATTTATTTTGAAAGTTATCATTGGATGTCATCCAGAATGACGCTTTTTCACACTTGGCATATGCATGTATAAGGGAGTAAGTAAGGACTCAGGACATGGGGCATGATGAGTTTCATCATTCGCTGGCGTAAGCCATGGTAGAAAGCGCATTTTTACTTGGAATGTGTTGAGTGCGTGAACATGGCATTGCATGTCTTAGGTGGGGGGGTAACCCTTGTAGAGGGTATTATCTATTGGGTGTAATACCCTTCATGGGACAACGCTTTGGTCTGAGGGGGTCGATGGTGACAGTGCTGAGACGAGGTTGTGATTGCGTATAAGGCCGACATGTAGCCTTGATAAATCTTTTTGTAAAAAAATGCTTTGGACAAACTAGTTATAACAAGTGTTTTGTATAAAAGAATTATAATTAAATTCTTTTGGACTATTGCCAATATAGTTGGGTATATAATTATGGTAAGAGGGTCGTGATCGGACTGTATTTAAGCGCATTATTCCCATATTTTTATTTAAATATGAATGAATGAGTCTCGGTGAAGGGACATATAGAGGTTGTGTTAAATAACTCGGTGTCCACGAGTAATTGGTACCAGTCCGGGACCAAGACTTATGTGCGAAATGACCTAAGGTAGAAATTATGCAGGTTGACGGCTAGTCAATGAGACCCCCTGGTTTTGGGGCGTCACAAGGTGAGTAACGAAGCAAACTACAATTTATAATGAAATCAATACGAATGTTGTGCATACATAATAATTCAAAAAATGTATACACGTGTAAAATCCATACATGAGTAGCATCGACAATGTGAGACTTATGTCTGTCTTGTAAAGCCCAAATATATCTATCTAATGGATATGCATCATAATGTCCTCTGAATGCCATATTTGTAGCAAATTCTCGATTTTTAGAATTTCATGTGCATAAGGAATACAAAGTGTTATTCTAAAAAATTAAAATTTTGATAGAGTTTCCCACTGCATTGATAACATATCTGATATAATCCGCCTTGACAACATGTGCAATCAATAATAATAGACAAATAATTACATATGGATGATATCGTAAGATAGTACCGCAATGGTCTTTTACATCCCAATTATAAAAAGAAGTTTACATTGCATATTTCGATCAACTCAATTCATATTTTTACGAGAGCGATTGTGGCCAAGTTGTTTGCATAAACCACATGTAATATAAGTATTTTCCTCCCTAACGTCTATTTCATTATGCAAATAGGTTGATTCAGCATCTATGCGTTTCATTGACTCATAAAGCATAATGGTTGGACCATCATAACGAGCCCACTCATATTCATTGAAGATGAGATGGAACAAGGTCACTCATGTATTATAGTATGCTTGAGTATTGTAGTATCCTGAACAAATGCTAAAAAATCAATGGACCGAAACTAACATGTTGATGTAATATGGCTGCATGGAAATACATATATAAGTATCTTACTACATGTGCATTTATGGTCATGTAAATTGAGTATATGTCATTGAATAGTCCCCGTTGTTAATTTCAAAGCTAGCCCATACAACCACAATTTATCAAAAAAGTTATTAAATGCGTGAATGTGTTCCATCAAAAGAAAAAAAAATGATAGATAAGTATTAAGTTAAAAATTTGTTAACATATAAAAAGAAAAAGGATGGCAAATAAAAGAAAATAAACATACCAAAGCTTTTTATACTCTTGTTTATTTAATGTGCAAATTGGTCATTTTTCTAAATATGATGGTTTTTTTTTCACCAATGTTTTGAGAATTGGACTAAAGTGCTAGAGCGTTCATCATTTCAAAAAGGTAATAGCATAGAAAAAGGGGGGTTCCCATGTTCGAGTCATAGTGGAGACAATTTATTACATTGTAACTAAGGTGTTTAGTTTAAAAAAAAAAAAAACCAGACTAGATTGGCTAGTCTGATCGTCAACCGACCACCTTTTGGTTTGACTCTATCCCATTAGTCGTAAATGTTTCAAATTGGAACTGAATTGTGTGAACCGATGGTTAGATCAATGAACCACCCAATTTTAGTTGAATCGAGCAATTCAATCTCTTAATCTTTATGTATCATAAAGACCCTCAGCTTGCATCATCCATGTCTTCCACGTGTCTACCTATATGCTTAATAAGTCTTCATTGAAGATTTCAATGCTTTCCAATGCTAGCCGTCAAAGTCGGGGAATAATGATTATAAGGGGATTATTTCTAGGGAGAAGTATGTTTCAGGTTGTTTATTTTAAAATAAAAGGGATATAGGTACAAAGAATTTTAAATACATCAGGCAGTACATTTGAAAAAATAATAATTGTCTTTGAGGAACAAAAGTAATGAGTAGGTACAAAATTCCTAAAATGCCCCTCTTAGTAATTCAATCACTATTCCAATGGGAATAAAAAAAATCAGAAATTCTCAAATGTTTGTCAAAATATATTGAAACCCTCTTCCCTTTGACGAAAGTGCGTAGGTACTAGTCTAATATAATGCAAGTACTACCTTAATGTCTTGTAGGGTACTACCTTACAAGCATCGGGTACTACCTTAATAAGTGCCCTAAGCCCTATTTACCCTTGATTTCTTTCTCTTAGTAAATCGACTACTATTCTAGCTGGAATAACAAAAAACAAGAAACATCAAAGGTACTAGTCTAATATAATGTTTATGTCAAAATATATTGAAATCCCCTTCCCTTTGACGAAAGTGCGTAGGTACTAGTCTAATATAATGCAAGTACTACCTTAATGTATTGTAGGTACTACCTTATAAGGATCAGTACTACATGATAGAAAGACCCTAAGCCCTTATTTACCACATTTTGTATAATCTTCCAGTTCTCATCCATATATATTTTATGAAATTGGTGAATTATAGTAGGACTCCTCGATGCAAAACCAAATTAGGTACATATGTGAAATGTGTAGGCATTCTTCATTTGAGCATAGAGGTTCATACGTGGGGAAAGAAGTGAGTGTCCGGTTATCCTAGTAATTTTATGTCAAAATATACTCAGATACACCTTCCCACTTTGACCCCGAGTGCATGAGTACTAGTCAATATAATGCAAGTACTAAGCAATGTAATGCGAGATACTCTTATTACAAGTGCCCAGGTATTACCTTAATAGAAAGGCCACACAGCCCACTATTTACCCCATTTTGCTTGTCAAATACTCAGTTCTCATCCCATTTATATTCCATGAATTGTCTTGAAACTGTATTGCAAGGGAAAGACTTAAAGAATGACAATACACTTTGGCTTGGTTTGCATCGTGAAATAGAAGATTGTATCACGATGTGCATTGTAGCCTCTCTTCATTCCAGCTATATTCGCGATACAATTCCTTGTATTGCGATATAACCTGCCCGACTTAGTGAATTATATTGCGATATAATAAGAATTATATCGCGACATCTTTCTCTTAATCTAGTGGTTTATGCGTCTGAGAATAATTGTGTCGTGATATAGATATCTTCGACTTATTGATCTTCGCTTGGCTTGTATTGCCAACGTAGGTGTATCGCGACATTATGCTTACTTTCCTTTGCTTCGGTGTATTGTGATATAGAATATTGTATCGCGATATGACTCCCTTCTGACTCGGTGGTGTATTGCGATATAATAGAATTATATTGTGATACCTTTCTCTTCGACTCAAGTGGTTTTATATTGCGATACAATTATTTCTTATCGTGATACACTTCCCTCTTGATGCTTGTGATCTTCACTTGGCAGTATTGCGATAGGAATATTGTATCGTGATATAACTTCTCCTTATTCATTGACTTATGTTCGCGATACCGAGTTCATTGCATTGCGATATAACTCTACGGCTTCGGTGAATTATATTGCGATATAATAAAATTATATTGCAATATAACCTCCAACCAGCTCCATTGACGCATTGCGATACACCTCCTTGTATTACGATATAACTCCTTTTCAAATTCAGTGACTTGTATTGCGATACAATGTATCACGATATACTTTCTTCTCCTCCTGCATTAGTTATCCCACGATACACTCCATTGTATTGCAATATTCCTGTGGCCGAGATGGTTTATATTGCGATACAAGGTTCGTATTGCGACTGAAATCCCTTTAGTTGCATCCATTATATTGCGTGTAGTAGAATTGTATTGTGTCTGGTCTTTGATGCAACCATTATATTGCGATATAGTAAACTATATCGCGATCTATTCTTGTGATATTTTGATTTCTTTGCTTTTCTTTGCCTTTTATTTCTTTTTTTTCCTCAGAATTTTGCAAAACACAAGTTTGCTAAATGTTCATCTTTCTAATTAAAAATCAATCAAATATATCTAGAGTACGAAATGGATTGAAAATTAGATTGATTTTTTGTCAAAGCTTTTTCCCCGAATAAGGACCTCGAAGCTCATGGAGTAAGAATGCCTAAACATTTCACATATGTGAATTTGGTTTACTGTTGAGTCATGATAATTAATTTCATGGAATATATGGAGATGAATTAGTGTTGGCAAGAAAAATATGGTAAATAAGGGTTTAAGGCCTTTCTATCAAGGTAGTACTGCGATCCTTGTAGGTGGTACCTCCCTGATACATTAAGTTAACACGTGCAGACTAGTACTACGCACTTTTGTCAAGAGAAGAGGGGTTTCAATATATTTTGACATAAACATTATATTTAGTACCTTTTGATGTTTTCTTGTTTTTTATTCCGGTAGAATAGTAGGTTGGATTACTAAAGGAGTAAGAAAATTGGTAAATAGGGGTTTAGGGCATTTATTAGGTAATTACGTGCTTGTAAGGTAGTACCTACAGTATATTAAGGTAGTACTTGCATTATATTAGACTAGTACTACTGTGCTTTCGTCGAGGGAAGGGGTTTGATATATTTTGACAACGTTTGAGAATTTTATTTTTATTCCCATTGGAATAGTGATTGAATTTGTAACACCCCAAAATATACCCTAATAGTTTTTGAACATGTTTAGGGTATAATAAAAGTAAAAGTATATTTATCCGGAATAAAATAAAGATAAAAATAAAATAAGCAAGAACTTGAAATTAATAAAGCGGTAAGGGTAAATTAATAAATTACCAATTCATGACCCAGGGTCATAATATAATAAGTTCATATGCCCAGTAGGATTTTGATAAATTGAATAGAGAAAATAAAAATGAAAGTGAGGACCCAAAAGGGTAATAAAAAAGAAAGATATTAGAATAAAATAAGGGAAAGAGTGTGGAAGAGACAAGTGGCTTGAAAGAAAGAGGGAGGAAGTTTCCTCCTTAGAAAGTGAAATAAAAAGGGGATAAGATCAAATAAGGATATGACCAAAAATAAATATCTCATTTTGGTCTTGGGAGAAAGAGATAGCAAAAACGGATAAGAGAGAAGATAAGAGAAAGGAAGAAGAAGAAGAAGAAGAGAAAAGAAAAGAAGAAAGAAGGAAAAGAAAAGAAGATCAATTATGAAAGCTATGATTTTGTGTAGAAAAGTATGGATACATGTCTTGGAGTTGTATGGGCCAGGATTTTTATAGAAAAATATGGTTTTGTATGGAACTATGATTTTGTGTAGAAAAGTATGGATACATGTCTTGGGTTGTATGGGACTTGTTAAGTTATGTATGGAAAAGTATCGATGTTTGTACAATAGTATGGGTGTGTATAGTTATAGGTATAAAAAGTATAAATACATGGTTTGGAACCCTCTATCTCGTGTATGGTTTGGGTTTGGAAACTCCCAACCTCATTTCTGGTTAAGGTTGAGTTGAGAAGAGTTCTAAGGCTCCTATGGGTGTGTTTTGGAAGATGCAGTTGCAAATTAAACCAAGAAAATTCCCTATTTTGATCATATGCAGTAGCCGGATCTTAGAACAGGTTTTTGGGCCAGAAATAAAGGGAATTTAGAAGTTAGTCCTTCTAGTAAATTGTAGCCACATCAATGAACTTGATGTTAGGCTTTTGAATTTCTTGATTTGGACCTCTGTAGACCAAGTTATGGTCCTTTTCACCAGGGTTAGCTTCCAGTTAGATGGTGGTCGGTTCGACCAGTTCGGGTCAACTAGCCGGACCTTAGAACAGGTTTTTGGGTCAGAAATAAAGATAATTTGGAAGTAAGTCCATCTTGGAAATTATAACCACATCAGTGAACTTGATGTTAGGCTTTTGAATTTCTCGGTCGGATCTGTTGACGAGTTGCCAGTCTTTACTCTTGATCCGTAGGTGAGATGTTAGCCATAGAATTAGATCCGGCGGTCGTGAACCTCATGCGGCGAGTCGGCCAGACCTCATCTGTAGAAGGTCAGCAGACCTCGTCTGTAAACTCATTTCGTCTGTGAAACTCAGCTCGTCTGTGAAACTCGGCTCGTCGATTCGAGATTTGAGTGCGTTTGACCTCCCGACCCGGAAAGGTCGTATCTCGCTTAAAGTCTGAACTCCGATTAGTCGATTCGAGATTTGAAGTCGTTTGACCTCCAGCCGGGAAGGTCATATCTCAGCCGATCTGAACTCCGATTCAGAGTGTTCGCTGACTTTATCGACCCATTGAGTCAAGAATACATTCATATACCTGAGGAGGATATTGGTGTCAGACGAGGTGTTAGAACAAGCTCAACGAGGTCAGCTCATTTCGGCCAGTTCAGTCCTTTCATTTGGAGTTAACTGCGTGTGACCTCCAGCTTTGGAAGGTCATGAATTCCTTCAAATCGAACTCCGATTTGGGTGTTCTTAGACTCTATGGAAAAGCCCATTGAGTCAATAATGCGTGTCGCCTGAGAGGATATTAGGTGTCAGACGAGGTAGTGACGATCACCAGGAATCGGAGTCATCGTCGATTGAGTTTGATTACGTTTGACCTCCAACGTCAGAAGGTCATAACTCCTTCGTCCGAACTCCGATTTGGGTGTTCTTGGACTCTATGGAAAGCCCATTGAGTCAAGAATACATTGATATGACTGAGGAGGATATTAGGTGTCATCGAGGTGATAGATCGATCTCGTCGATGAAACTCGGCTCGTCGATTCGAGATTTGATTATTTTGACCTCCAACTTCGGAAGGTCATAACTCCTTCGTCCGAACTCCGATTCGAGTGTTCTTGGACTCTATGGAAAACCCATTGAATCAAGAATACAGCCATATATAGTATGATAAAAGGGGAACTCATATTAGATCCATAAATAAGGAAAAACAGTAAGCAGATATGATAATCATGGTATATCATGCCTAATATAAGATAGATACAAGTATAAGATAGATAAAAGTGAAATATGTGTAAAATTGCCTCCGTATGGGGTATAAGTTATGTAACTCCTATGGGAGTTAGGATAGTCTGATAAAGTACAAGTAAAACGTACAAGTATAGAAATGTATTGGTATATGTCATAAGATACGAATAAATATAATAAAGTACATGAAGATATAAGTTAACAAGATATAAAGATGTTGAGAATGAGTGCTTGCTTTTGAATGATAAGCATGTATAGATTATAAGAATGAGTAAATGCATGCATGATGATAGGATATATGCAAATGTTATATGCTAATATAGGAGATGAATATATGATATGAATACAAGAGTTAAGAGATGGAATATGAATAGCTAAAACATGAACGAAATGTGATATGAAATAGACATATATGAAATGATATACATGTATTGTGTAAAAAGAAATAGAGAGAGCAGTAATATGAAGCTACGAGATATGAAAGCGAATCTGATTAAAGTAATGATAGTATATATTGCATATGCTGTGTAAATTATATGTATAGAACATATAATCATGGGTATATATGAGTATAGAATATGACATAAGTATATGATCGAGTTATATGTAAATGTGTAAAGTGAGATGAGATATGAAAAATGCAAAGATAGAATAAATGAGGTATATATCATATGATTCTGGGAATGACAATAATGATTCGGAAATATGAGATATGATTGTCTGCTTAGAACCTAATAGAGGGATAGATAGGCATGCCTATTAGTAAAAATAAGTCTGCAGCATACATATACAGATATCGAGGCCCCGTTTGGGTCGATGACATATATCCCGTTTGGATCACGGTCGCCCCGAAAGGGTCACCACAGCGCCTTTGGGCCCTCATGGACCTTTGTTCCAAGCCGTGTTATAAGCGCCGGGCCCTCATGGACCCTTGTTTACGTAAGACTCGAGAAATTCCAATTTTAAGGTAAGGGCAAAAATCGTGATACGATTACAAAATTGTAATTCGGTTAAAAATCGAATTAATTCTCTAGATCTCGGATGGCGAAGCGGATTACCGCAGTTGGAATCGTCTCATGAAATCTAGTTAGCACGTAAAATTTACGTAATTTTCGAGATAGTGAGTTGACCGTTTTTCGAGCATCGCGTTTAGTGTAAATAAACGATTTTAGATCTTGACGAAAGTCACATATAACACGTACTCATGTGCCATAAGTGGTATGAGTAGAGAAATGATGAAAATGGACGACCGAGGTAGTGCCGAATATCGATTCTGGTAAAAGAGGGACATAAAGGTCATTTTTGGAAAGTTTAAGTGACTAAAAGACAAATTAGTGAATAGGAGTTGTCTTCCCCACTTAAAGATAAGAGCAAAACGTGAAAACCAGATTTTGGGGGATGCAGAAGCTTTTTTTTGAGATTTTCTTTATAGAGAAACTTCTGAAATACGCGATCACGACCGTTAGGTCTTCGGTACAAGAAGAAAAGAAGCGCTCTGCGCGGAGGAGCTTCAGCGATAGTGCAGGACTATGGAGTTTCCTCAAACTCCAAGAGGTAGGGGTTTACCACTGTTTTGAGTTTTATTCCCATTTAAGTGTTTTTATGTTGGTTAGTTTGAGGCCTTGAACGGCGTTTGATCGATCCCGAGAACTTGGAGACCGAATTTAGTGAATTGTAGAGCCAAAATCATTCATTTTGTGACGTGAGGGGGCTGTTTGGGTGCCATGTTTGATGATTTATTGAATAAATTGTGTATTGATATGAAAAAGGCCGGGAATGGGTCGTGTGATCGGTCCCTGAAACATGGGACCCGAGATTGATCTGAATTTTTGGGAGCCAAGGTGCGTCGTATTGCTTTGGGGGCTGTTTGGGTTGGTGAATCATGAAATTATGAAATAAATCATGCTTTGATTGGAATGAGGCCGGTAATGGCCGTGAAATGCGGGTTCACAAAGTGAACCGATGAATGGATGTGTGTTTGAACCGTATAACCTAGGAATAGTGACATGAAAATGTATTTTCGTGAAAACATGTGTTTGGATAAGTAATTTGAATCGAATTGCTTGTGTTTGATCATTAGCCCAAGTGAGCTAATTTTGATGTTTGAAATGATAATTACATAACATGTTTGTGTGATTTAATTTTTATGTGAATATATTTGTGTTTTATATATTTGCATGTGATTAAATTTGTATTGGAATTGTACACATGCATTCCATATGCACTGGAACATCCTAGGACTATAGGGTAGTGCATGAGATGAGTCACATAAATGGTTGGAGGTAGTCTAAAATATTAATTATCGGAGGTAGTCCACAAACTAAAAATATCAATCGTCGGAGCGGCCCAATTGATATTCATCGGAGGGTAGTCCACAAACAATTAATATATCAACTGTCGGAGCGGCCCAGTTGATATATACATGGAGGGTTGTCAGCTAATAAAACAATGAATTCTCTTCTGAGGCTTAGGCGAGTGTGAGAGAGTCGGTGAGGACTCGGGATACGGAAGTTGGACATGTAGACATTAGTAGGATCATGCATTTGCTTGAATGTGTGTTTGCTGGAACATTGCCTTTGCGGCTTGCAGTTGGCGATAAGCCGTTTAGGGGCGATTCTCCTATTGAACGATGGCTCATAGTCGTGGGATCAGCGCTGCAGTGCGGGGAGCGTCTTGAGAGGCAGTTAAATCCTTGAGGATGTTTTAGAGAAGAAAGTTGGGATGTGGCTTTGAACAATCACGTTATATAAATGTATTAGAATGCTTTTCATTTTAGTATATATTTGTATAAGAAGTAGTTTATTAACTCTTGAAACTATTGGATATAGTTTGGATATATTGTGATAGTATTGTATTATGGGCCCAAGGGACCGTTTACTAAATGTTGGGATTATATTGGACTGTTTTGGACGGTATGCGCGGAGTCTTTGTATTTGGGTGAGGCTCTCCGTGCAAAGGAGACTCTGCCGATTTTCTGAAGTGGCGTCGGGTGGCAGAATCCACTTGTATTCAGCGGGTTGTGGTGGTCAAGCGGACCCGAGGGATCGGGCGTCACGACTTGGTGTGAGCTGGGTATCTGAATGCCTGGGGGCTGGGGTTGGGTATCCATCACCACTAGGTGGTTTGATGTGGAGTATAGGTATATGGAAACCTATAGATTGAGGATTGGGGCTTAGGCCATAGTCGAGTAAGAACATCGCCACTAGGTGTGGTTCGATGCTAGGTATAGGTATGAGATGACCTAGGAAATCACGGGACAAACTGAGACACTACATCATGTGTTTTGTTGTTTGATAATTGATGTGTGAACATGTGAATGTTGATGAATGGTGTGTATACCATGTTGTATGTGTTGTGAAATGTTTGTGTGCTTAAGTGGTTAGCACATAGGTGTTGGAATATGTTTGGGAGTTTTACGATTATTGTAAAGAAACTGGAACCAAAGTGAATAAATGAAAATAAATTGGAAAAATTTATTGGGTTTTAGAGTGAAGAAATTCAATTTTCAAGGTTTGCGAGTGTAAAGCGAAGATTAAATAAAATGAATTTTCACAAAATTTATTTGGGTTGTTGGAAGGTGAAGAAATTTTAAAGTAAAGAAAATAAATTTGATAATTTATTTGGTTAGAAGGAGGAGAAAATAACTTTCTAGGATTTCTGAAGATGTGAAATTGAAGAAAAGTGAAGAAAATAAATTTTATAAATTTATTTGAGTGAAAAAGTTTTCGGTGAAAAAGTTGGAAAAAATTTATAAATTTATTTGGTTATGAGGTGAAAATAATTTTTCTAGGTTTATATGATGTAAAATTTAAGAAAAATGGGTTAAATAAATTTTGCCTCTAAATTTATTGAGTGTCGAAAAAAAATGATTTTTTGTAGAGTTTTTCATTTCTTTGAAATAGAAAAAAAATAATAATTATAATTATAATGAAAAAAAATATATGGTGCAGATTTGGAATGGGCTACTACCCAATTGTATTTTAAGAAAATGGGAATTGTATTGCAATACAGGATTTTGTATTGTAGTGAGGAACCTAGGATGAATTTGAAAAGTGTTGCAATACCTTTAGTTCATCATTACGAGAGATGAAAAGATGAGTTGTATTGCAAGGCGCGCATTCATATTGCAATACAATTGTGACAAGCAAGGGAAAAAGGCTAGGTTGTGTTGCAATACAACCACCAGCCGACCCGAGGACACGGTGCAAGAGTGGCGCGGCACGAGAGCGGCGTTTGGGGGCGGCCGGTGCGAGGGGCGTGCCTTTGGTGGCATATAGTAGCTGAAGCGAGCATCTGTGATGCGACGGGCATCTGATGGCACAGTGAGCATCTGTGGCACGGAGGCATCTGATGATCTCGGTGTATTGTAACACTGAAGGCTGACGAGCATCTGATGAAGCTCATTTGTATTGTGACATATAGAAATTTGGCTTGGGGCATCTGAGTAGGCTAGGAATTTGTATTGTGGCATATAGAGAGGTGAAGCAGGCCTCTTGATGAAGCTCGGGTGTATTGTGGCATATAGAAGGAACGACGACATCTGATGGCTAAATTTGTATTGTGGCATATAGAGAGGGTGGCTTGGGCATACGATGGGTTGGTGTATTGTGGCATATCTGAAACGACGGCGTCGGTGAAGCCATTTGTATTGTGGCATATAGAAGGTGGCGACACCACAATGAGCTGGTGTATTGTGGCATATAGAGGTGGCGAGCACATAGTAGCTGAGCGTGTATGGCATATAGAAAATTTGAAGTAGGCATATAGTAGGCTCGGTGTATTGTGGCATATAGGGTGGCGAACACGTAGCGGCAGACGGGCCTGTGCGATATTTCATGGCTCTGGCTTGTCACGTCACTGACCTAGGTTGGGGTGTCTTGCTGGTGCACTAACTCGGTTGGATTCCAATCTTTGTTCTGAGTCACTAAATGAACCTTGTTCATCACAAAATTTTCGAAAAAAAAATTAATTAATAAAAATCAAATAAAATCAATAAAATGAGGCAAAATTTTGAAAAATAAAATTTCTGAAAAATAAATTTTGTTGATAAAAAATATTTTAAATGCATAATTGGTACAACGCATTACACTGTAAATGCAAGGACAATGCACTCTCTGGCAATTTATGTGTATGAAGGGTGTCTGGCGGTGTTTATGTGGAATCTGAGGTGAAATGGAAACGTGTGCCATTGGTTGTGATGATGGCTAAGACGGGGCCGGGCGTAGAGGCGTCCACGAAGTGGTCGGGGACCACCGGTGTTTTGTCGCCTTTGGAACTTTGCTGAAATTTGTAGGTATTACGATGGGCTGCATCGCGCAAGGCTGGTATAGCGGTAAACGGGAAGATCTGGTAACCTCCCAGGAGGTTTAGGCGCATCATCCTCAGGCGTTCACGGGGAAGAGATCAGGTGGTGGTAGACCATTGGTTCATGCGGGTCAGTGTTAGAGGCTATGGAATTACCTGACGTGAGCCGGATTAGACTAAGTTTGCGTTCTGCACAGAGAATGAGGCCCGAGATATGGTGGAAATGGGCAAGGACCTCCCAAGACCTTAAGAGGAGCCGTTATATGTGAGTTCTCCCCTGGGGCCAGGCGAGAATAGGGATGATATGTCGAGGTTGCGAGTTGGAGATCTAGGGACTCTACTCACACGATGGACGAGGATTATGGACATGTCGAGGATTACGATGTCATCCTTAGGATGGGCCCGGATGATAGCTTACCGGGATCGTTGCTCGATTGTGAGCATAAGAGTTCTGCTTTATCACGCGGAGGCGGTACTCGTATGGTATTTCGAGACATGACGGGTTGCAGACGGTATGAGTCCAAGGTCTTCGGGCAGTTAAGCGGGTTGGCTAAGCGAGCCTGCTGGAGGGCGAGGAGGTCGAGACTTGGATCTACCTCAGTGGTGTGCGAATATGTGGATGTTTTCGGTTTGCACGGACTACCTCCACATAGGGGATGTGGGCTTAGGTATTGAGATTACACCTGATATTTCACCCATCTCATGACTCCATAGGATGTCAGGATTGAGTTGCGGGAACTCGAGTTCGGCTACGGGAGCTACTTGAAGACCCGAGGGTTCATTAGGCCAAGGCGCCACGCTGTAGAGCTCAGGTTGCATTTGCGAAAAAGAAAAGAACAATACCCTTTGTGTATTGACTACGGGCAGTTGACAGGTTACGATCAAGAATCGGTACCATTCTTGGGGATCGATGAATTGCGATCGAGTTGAGAGGAGCGAGTCTACTCGGGAATGAACCTTATGTGGATTTACCATCAATTTTGAGGGTTAGGGAGACAGACATCCCTAAGACAGCGTTTAGGACGCGTCATGGGCACTTTGAGTTTACGGTGATGCCCTTTGGATTGACGAATGCGCCAGCAGCATTCATGGACCTCATGCATAGGGTATTCCAACCCTATTTAGATCAGTTTGTCGTAGTCTTCGTAGGTGACATTTTGATCTACTCCCAGTCAGTGGGAGCATAGTATCACTTGAGGATCGTTCTGGTTGTTAAGAGACCATCGTTGGCACAACTAAGATCAGTAAGTCACCAGGTTTTAACTAACGAGGTGAGATTTTGGGACACGTGGTGTCATTTTCAAAGTGTCGGTCGACACAGAAGGTTGAGGCAATGATGAATTGGGGAGAGGCCAGAATGTCAAATCTTAATCTGAAGTTTCTTGGGTTAATTAGATATTACGGAGATTAGAGAATGAAATTTGAAGTTTGTCCATTAAGGCGAGATCTCAGATTCACCTATAGGACATGGACTCCATAGTTGGGGCGTACGACCATGAGAGAGAAATCGGGGATACATGGAACACTCGGGATACGGTGTTGGTAGCAGAAGGAGGATCGACCTTCTTCTAGTTCGGGAAGGCGAAGACTACGCTTCATGAGTTTCAAGACCGGGACCGGGATCGGGCGGTTGGTCGAATGAGGGCGGGTGATATCTTATTTTACTGGCGCTTGGCTGGGCATATGAGAGGATTGCTCCTAGAAACCAGGATCAGGACTTTGGGGCAGTGGTCAATTAGGCGTAAACGGAGAAGTGCCGGTTCATTCCTCACACCCCAGATGCGGGTCAGAGGAACCGTTTCGATTTAGGGGGTGCCTCTGACACTCCCGGCGACCTGAATGGAGTCGGAGGGGCGGAGTGGTGGGTCGGGGGTTAGGGACCGGATCGAGTTGCGGCGGGCGTAGTGGACAGTGGGAGTGGTAGACCTATTGGTTGTTAATGTCGGAGTTGACATGGATGGTCGACAATAATCGGGTTGTCGATGGTGAGACCTTAAGCTAGATTCGTCATTTTCAGACACGACATTGGATTTGGGCTTAGGTTAAGGCCTTTAGAAGCCCGGGTATAGATCGTTCTTCCGGATGTAGGGTGAGAGTCGGCACGATAGGTCGGGATTATGAGTGAGAGATCTAGAAGTTACGCTCCCACGGGTGGACCCCAGGATGGGTGTCTGATGTGGCATTATTCGTTCGTGTGCAGTGTATCGTCAGTCGGGTGTGGGTGCACGGTACGGTCATTCACCACTCTTGGTGAGTGAGGGTTGAGTTTGTCCTTGAGATTACGTCCAATGAAGACTCTTAGTTATATTCAGTAAATGAAGAATAATTAAAGTGTGTTGGAAATGAAAGCGAAAAAGTCGTAATCCTCGGGTGAGAATCACAGGTTAGGGTGTAAGGGCCGGCGGGTAGATATCAGAATTTACTGTGAGAATAACAATAGGCTTGAAGTGTAAGCTAGAAGAATTGTATTGCCCGATATGAAAACACACGATTTAAATTATCCACATGGACTTAGAGTTGAGTGATAGAAGTCGGGAGTGACTCGAGATGGCTGCGGACGGGTTATCATGTAGACTTAAAGTTGAATGATAGAATTGCAGGCATTCAAAGATTTGGATACCCATTGGAAATCGCTTTGGGTGTTGTTGAGGTAGGCGGGGGAGCTCGGGTATACGGATGTCATTAATGACATGGACTAGGTTGGTAGATCCATTGGATTATGGTGGTGTGACCTTAGGAAGGTCATCGTTTACACAGTAAGGGTTGTGTAGGGTTATACGTTGTGCTTGGATTATATACATGTGTTAGGGTTACTTAATTTGCGAGCATAGTCTGAATCATAAGGGTAATTTGGAGAGGAACGTGGCCCTTAGTGGACTTAGCCTGCGGTGATGGTTATCGGGCGGTATCACGGATGTGCAGGTATGAGGCATTGGAGTGAGCCGTGAGTCTGGTCAGGTTGGACCGGTGGGAGAGAGGCTCCATCACGGGTCTTGATCGATTAGAACACCTTTGAGAAGGTGAGCGATCTGTGTGTCTTCTCGAGCTCGGGGCGAAGCGGAAGAGCTATGCTGATGTGCGACGTCGACTCTTAGAGTTCGAGGTTAGTGGTCGCGTTTTCTTGAAGGTGATGCCTAAGAGAGAAGTGGTCGAGTTCGGCAAGCGTGGGAAGCTATCATCGAGGTTTATTGGACCCTTCGAGATACTTGAAGGGTAGGCCACGATTCGCGTGCCGGTTGGCGGTGCTCGCCCGGCATGTTGGGGTGTCCGCGAAGTGTTTGCGTCTGTGCTCGGAAATACCTCCGAATCCGGCTCATGGTGGATTGAGGGCCAGGAATTGAATTGACCTGGATGGGACCTTCGGAGGGACGGTGTGCATTGTGTGCCGTGGTCGGGTGCACGGCCTTAGGCCGTGAGGCTAAGTGAGAGTGCTATATGGCGGCCTTGTGAAGTGGAGGAGTCGCGTGGGAGCGCGAGACACGATGCGGGCCACTGCCGCTCTTGTTCAGGGATGAAGGTCTAGTTTAGTCGTTTAAATTTTAAATATTTGTTTACATGCGTAATTAGAGTGCCGTTGCATATCCATGTGTGTGATTGTGATTGTCGAAATTTCGGGGCGAAATTCTTTGGGAGAATGTGGGCCAGAAATTCAATTTACAGATCAGGGCAAAATCGTAATTTAGATTAATTGTAATCTCGGTTAAAAATCAGTTAATTCTCTATATCTTGGATGATGAAACGGATTGCACCGTTGGAATAGATCGTGAAATCTAGTTAGTACGTAAAATTCGTAATTTTAGAGATAGTCGGAGTTGACCGTTTTTCGAGGGCATCGTTTGGTCTTAGTAAAATGATTTCGATGCGACAAAGTCACATATAACACGTACTCATGTGCCATAAGTGGTATGAGTGAAATGATGAAAATGAATGACAGAGTAGTAGAATATCGGTCACAGTAAAGGGACATAAAGGTCGTTTTTGAAGTTTAAGTATTTAAAAGACAAATTAGTGAATAGGAGTTGTCTTCCCCACTTAAAGATAAGAGCAAAACGTGAAAACCAGATTTTGGGGGATGCATAAGCTTTTTTTTGAGATTTTCTTTATAGAGAGAGAAACTTCTCTCTAGAAATACACGCGATCCAACCGTTGGCGGTCTTCGGTACAAGAAGAAGAACTGCTCTACGCGGAGAGGGCTTCGCGTGGGTACCGGATTTATGGAGTTTCCTCAAACTCCAAGAGGTAGGGGTTTCTCCCTACTTGAGTTTTATTCCCATTTTAAGTGTTTTTCGATGTTTCAGTTAGTTTGAGGCCTTGAGCGATCGTTTGGTCGGTCCCGAACTTGGGACCCGATTTAGTGAATATTGAAACCCCGAAATCTGTAAATTTGTAGCGTGAGGGGCTGTTTAGATTTTATGTTTGATGATTTATTGAATAAATTGTGTATTGATGTGAAAAAGGCCGGGAATGGGTCGTGTGATCGGTCCCAAAACATGGGACCGAATTGATACAAGATTTTTGGGAGCCAAGGTGCAGCCGTAGCTGCTTTAGGGGCTGTTTGGGTTGGTGAATCATGAAATTATGAAATAAATCATGCTTTGATTGGAATGAGGCCGGTAATGGCCGTGAAATGCGGGTTCACAAAGTGAACCGATGAATGGATGTGTGTTTGAACCGTATAACCTATGAATAGTGACACGAAAATGTATTTTCGTGAAAACATGTGTTTGGTTAAGTAATTTGAATCGAATTGCTTGTGTTTGATCATTAGCCCCAGTAGGCTAATTTTGATGTTTGAAATGATAATTACATAACATGTTTGTGTGATTTAATTTTTATGTGAATATATTAGGTATTTATATATTTGCGTGTGATTAAATTGTATTGGAATTGGCACACATGCATTTCATATGCCTTTGGAACATCCTAAGACTAGGAGTTAGTGCATGAGATGAGTCTATAGAGAAAATGGTTCGGAGGGTAGTCTAAAATATTAATTATCGGGTAGTCCACAAACTAAAATATCAATCGTCGGAGCGGCCCAGTGATATTCATCGGAGGAAGTAGTCCACGCAAATAATTAATATATCCCGATAAATCGGACGACGGTGATATATATACATCGGAGGGTTGTCCACTAATAAAATAAAAATTCTCATACAAGGCTTAGGCGAGTGTGAGAGAGTCGGTGAGGACTCGGGATCTGAGTTGGACATGTAGACATTCAAGTAGGATCATGCATTTGCTTGAATGTGTGTTGCACTTTGGAACATTGCACTTAGGTGGTGATGGCCCATTTAGGGCGATTCTCCTCTTGAGCATTAGCTCACCCCCCGTGGGATCCCCCTTTTTACAGGTACAGGGAGCGTGCGAGGAGACGGTTCGTCCTTGAGGCTGTTTTAGAAGAAAGCCGGGATGTGGCTTTGGTGTCACGTTGTATACATGTATTAGAATGCTTTTCATTTTAGTATATGTTGTATAAGAGTAGTTTATTAACTCTTGAAACTATTGGATATAGTTTGGATATATTGTGATGAGTATTGTATTATGGGCCCCGAGGGCGTTTACTCATGTTGGGATTATATTGAATTTGTTTGGAATGAGTATCTGCTTAGTCGCATGTTGGGTAGAGCTCTCAGTTCAAAGGAGACTACACTCGATTTTACGAAGTGGCGTCGGGTAACTTGACATCCACTTGTATTCCAGCAATGAGTTGTGGGTGATCAACGGACCCCGGAGTTTTGGGCGTCGCGGTTTCATCTGATGAAGTATAGCGCCCGAGTATAAGTAGTTTCCTTTATCAGAAACCCCAGGTTTATGCGAGACGTAAACAATAAAACAAATGAAATATAGATAATATATGACACGATATGAGAAGCATAAGCGGCTGCTATGCGATGATGAAATATGAAGCCAGTATACAAGTACAAAAGAAGCGAGTGTCAATGATAGAAAATTATATATGAACAAGTACGATTACATGAAAGAAAGTAATATGAAAAGTATAACGAGGAAAACAATATATGAAAATAGTACATGAAGCAGTACATGACAGTATATGAAAAATAGTACATGGCTTGAGTATATGGTGTCTGATATGTAAGGAAATTAGTACATGATGACGATTACATGATAGCATTATATGCAAATGAACATAACAAATGGTATAGTATATAATCATAAAAGTCATATATGTATAAGAATATGACATGCACAAAATAGGATATGTAATATGAACCATTAGAAAGAGTATGTATCAACTGATAAGTACTAGAATAAGAAATATATGATAGACATACCTAAATGAATAGATGGAACATGATATGAACACATGCTAGAAATGCATAAGTGCTAAGAACGATAGAGATAAGTAAAAGATGACAAAACACAGGAACACAGTAAAAGTATAGATAGGAGATATGTCAAAGACAAGAACATGTGACATGCAATAGGAATGTAAATATGATAAATAATAAAAAGTTATATGAATTTGTATAGATATATGAAATGCATATGTATAAGGCACATGATAGTCGCGGAGTGGTGGTTATTATGAATATGTTGCATTTAGCGTAAAACCTTGGTGTTCAATACGAGTATAGGTACGAAGCGAAGGCAAGGATAGGACGGGACATCCCACATCGTGAGCTTGAGCTGGCTCGGAGATGGGTGCTCACCGCTTCTTCATGATCTCTAATGTTTTGTATTAGAAAAGGAAAAAAAAATTGTACATGTATAAGTAAATGAGACTCAGTATATGTATATAGATGTTGGGGACACCACTCGATTATTGGTGCTATATATGAAAATGATTTTTGTTATTCTACGTAAATTGTTTGTATAACGCGAGTCTGAGTTCGACTCACGAGAAAGAAACGAGGTCAATGAGTCGAATTATATGATCTGCATACTTGGACCGGTTCGGATACGTGTCGAGTCGGATTGGAAATGGGGCGTGACAAGAATTACTAAGAAGGCATTTAGGAATTTTGTACTGCCACTCATTACTTTTGTTCCTCAAAGACAAATTTTGTTTTTCAAATGTACTGACTGATGTATTTAAAATTATTTGTACCTATATTCATTTTATTTTAAAATAAACAACCTGATACATACTTTTCCCTTATTTATAATGTTTTAAAAATTGAACCGATGATTAAATCGAAAAGTTATAAGTTCATTATTTAGGACTGAATCGTTGGTCAAATCGTGATCGAACAGAATTAAATTGTGAATTGGTAATTTTTTTTTTAAAATATTGTTTTTCAGTCGTGAATTCTATAATAATTTATAAAAAAAAAATTCATAAAAATATAAAAATAATAATAATAATTATTAGAGTAATAAAAGAGGGAAACCTCATCGTTTAACAAAAAACAAAATAGAAGAGAGAAATTTTTGGCGCGCTCGGGCAGAAAACCGAGCCCTACACTACTCCCTGAGGAAATCGCCAGCAAAATCCATTGGGATTTTCTTCTCAAGGTACGTTTTGACTGCTGAAAATTTCCGGATTTCTGTTTGTTTCTGGGGAAAGTGGACAAAAATGGTTTATTTTTCTTCTTCTCAGTTTTTGGTTTGTTGAGCCAGGTAAGGGGTTTTCTGAAAAGTGGTGAAAATTAAGAGCAATTGAAGTTTTATTTATTTCGTTCCCGTTTTACGTTTAGTGTTTTATTTTGGTCGTTGAGAGTGAAGAATTCTCCGTCGGTTGCCGAGAAACAGGATTAAACGAGGATTAAAAGAATCTGTTTTATTTTATTTTATTTTTTAAATTTAATTACTTTAAGTCTCAAAGTTTTCGGTTGTTTTGGTTGCTAAGACAATAAAGGATTTTTTTTTTCTTGTTCTGAAAATGGAGAAAAGGAGAAGCACGAATGAAGTTCTGCTTTGTCGGTTTAAGTTTCAGGCTTTCTGCTTCTGTTGGTTGAGAATGTGAATATTTTTCTTTTTGATTGGTTTTGTAGCCTATAAAGTAAGAAAAAGGATGAGGCTTTTTTTTTGTCCTGTTTGGTTTCCTGCAATTGCATGAAATGAAGAGAATGAAGTTATTTTATTTATTGCCTTTTTTTTTGTGGAAATAAACAGCTTTCCTAGTTATGTTAGGTTTTGGAGACGATCTCAGAGGAGATAAAATGTAGTGACTGACTATGATATGTTTTATCCACTTTCAGGATGGCAACTTCAAGGGAAGATTCTTCTCAATTCGATATTTCCCTAGAGGTGCAAAAATGTTGTCCCATTCCCCCTTAGTGAATTCAATCTTCTTATATGGATGAACTGAATGATCCTTTTTTTGGGCGCATGCAGGAAAAGGACAAGCTCGTTGCAGAAGTGATTCGCTATGTCTTATTTAAAACCCACCAAAATTCAGGATGCCCAATCAAAAGAGATGAGCTTACTCAAATTATTACTAAGAATTATCGCCAGCGAGCTCTTCCTGCTTTTGTAATCCATGCAGCCAGAGAGAAACTATCCACCATTTTTGGCTACGAAATGAAGGAGCTTCAACGATCTCGACCTTCATCCGCCAATCAGGGTCGCGCTTCACAACAGAGTTAGAAGCTTTTCCTCCCACTTAATTTTTTTTTTATGGTAACAATTTTTATTGCTTCAACATAGTTTTCTGGTTGGGTGTAAGTAAATTTGATTCACATTGTTAACAGATGCTTGAGGTTTAAAGTTGCACCTAGATTCAATTAGTTTCAAGAATCATGGTTAAACTTAAAACTATTATTAAGGAATATTTAGAGTTTTAGACTCAAATAATTCATTTGAAAAAAAAATTATAAAATTAATTTTTAACCCAAACTAATGCCCAAAGTAGTGTGTTTGGTAGCGTAGAATAGAAGGTGTGAAATCTTTTTGCTGTCATAGATAAGCGGCATTTGATAAGTATGCCTGGGCTCATATAACATGTTTCTAAGCAATGATTTATAAATGCTAGTTGCTCATGCATCATATATTTAGTCAGATTTCAGGATAAAGTTAGTGAAATATAAATGAATTTATGCACAATTAACTATTTTGGGGGCAGATTTTTGACATGTTGGCTTTAGAACAATCAAATCGTACCAGATCAGTCACATATGGGTATATTTGTATGATATGTCAAACTCACTAGATCATGATTGATTTTGTTGTTACATTAAGTTGTTACCAGTGCATGTGGTTCTCCTGAACTGCAACTTCCACCACTGTGTTGTGTATTCACTCTCATTCCAAGGCCAGTGCCACCTTGTTAATCTGTTTTACCCGCATCATTTGTACAACATCGCTTGCCAATGTCCATGTTGCAATCTTGCTGCCAGCTTCTCTACTTCGATCATTGAGGACGCATTCTATCGCTATCTCCATGTATCAGCTCCCTTTTGTCTTCTGTTTCACCATTTAATTTGGATTACCCCTGGTTGCAGTTTGAATTCATTAGTATGCAGGTGCATGTAAAAGTAGACTGTTCTGAAAAACACATTAAATTCAGAGATTCTGCATCTAGTAAACTGTTTTGAAAAGATCTTGAAGTGGTGTTAAGAGAGGAAAATCAGTACCTAGAATTTGTAGAACCATGCAGATATTAATATTGCATGAGATCTTTGATAGTTATTGTTTTCAAGAAAAATCACTGATCTAAATATGACATGTTTTGACAGCAGATCATTGTATTGAATGATAAACTTATCTTTGTCTCTTTTCATGATTCTACAGTAATACATTGATCCCATTTATTTTAATGAGGAACCAAAAGGATCAGGTTGTGTGTGGATATGTTAGGTTCCACCACCGGAATCGCCGGACAGGTGGTGGCTGACCGTTTCTGTGCTTTCTTTTTCTGTTTTGGCTCTAATTATACTCTCATGATGCCTGTGTTCCAGGTATTGCCGATGCAAAATCTTATGTTATCATAAGTCAGCTACCTGCTGATGTGTACAGGAAATACGTCGAGGATGTAAACACAGCACACCTTACTGGATTTACCTTCGTCATTGTTAGCATTGTATATCTTGCTGGAGGGAAAATTGCAGAAGGTATGTTTCCTAATTTATTTATTTTTTGTTCCTTGGATAGGTAAATAAATATCATAATCTGCTTTCTGATCTTTTGGATGTTATTTCTATGTGATATGAATGCCAAGATACAATCTTGTTTTTTTTTTTGGCCTGGATGTATAGGTGGTTAGAACCTGAATCTGTTTGAAAATCTGGGGGTCAGTGCTGTGGATGTTCTGCTTTTCTGTAGATTTATTAAGGATGCGTATAAAAATTGAGTGGATGGGTTAGGGTGGCAATTCGTGTCCATGTGTTGTGTCCGGGTCGTGTCAATATATAGGTATTCCACAGTATTCGATAACCCGAACACGAAACGAATAATAATCGTGTTAAAATTAATAAATTCAAACACGATCCAATTAATAATTGGGTAACACGACATGACACATAATAACTCGTTTATTAGTTTGGTCATTTAAATTAATATGAATTATAATTAACCCATCAATCTTTAACATAAATAACATATGAATTATAATTAAACCTTCAATATTTAACGTAAATAACAAGTTAAACGAGTTAATCTATGTTAAATATTAATTTACTAATAATTAAATGGGTCAATTCGAATCAATTTCGTGTTAAGCAGATTGACACGAATATAATTTGTTTATTAAACGGGTTATACGAGTCAACACAAATTTGATTCAAATACAACTATTCTCAACCCAAACACACCAAAAACATGTTGAATTTGTGTTAAATTTTGTCAGGTCTAGAGTAGGGTTTATTTCTCAACTTAAGAACCACATAATTTTTGAAAGTCGAAATTTCGTTTGTTATGCTCTGCCCTGTTCATAGTTCATTACTAACTTAACAGAACCTACTATGGCAGATGGTGGCATCATGAGGAGGATGGGATTGTATGAAAATGAAGCAAACCATCCAGTCCTCGGAAACATTAAACAGGCGTTGGAAGCGCTTGTCCAGCAAAGGTTAGAACAATTATTTGATAAATGTGGATTTAATATGTTGTATGATGCAATTTAGTTTCAAGATTAGTCACCTGATTCTTTTTTGTTAAGCTCCCCAAAATCGAACTATTGTGTAGGTATTTGCAGAAGGACAAAGTGAACGGTCATGAGGGCAATACTTTATTTTACGAGCTTGCTGAAAGAGCTTTAGATGAAACCATTAATAAGAAGATTAAAGAGTATATATCACAGGTATTTTTTTTTGGAGAATAATAGGTCTATTAATGTGATACCACATAAGGTTATGGAATGGTACTTAAAGTTTGATATGTTCTCCCACCTATCAGACTGGTCTTTTGGGTTGGATTCTTTTATTGAGCTTAAGTGCCTATCATTGATATTTTTATTGAGAGTCGATACCTAGTAAAAGAAGGCTACCTCGTGCACCAAATGTGGGTTTAAAGTAAATACTAACCAGAGTATGAGCCATCTAGAATGAATGTCATTCGTAGATGTCCGACTTCTCAAGGGGTATGAAATAATATGATCTCATATTGGTTCCACATATGGTTGTTTAGTGGTACTCAAGCTTGATGAGTTTTTCCACCTATCAGATCGGTCTTTTGGGTTGAACTCTCTTATTGGGTTGGGATAACTATCATAATGCTTGCTTCTTCATGTTCATGTTTCATTTAAGCTGCCAAAATGAGTTCTCTTGGAGTGCCTTTGTAGAGTGTTTAAAGCCATTGTGATTATTTGGCATGTTCTGAAAGACTTTTGTGATGGCAGATTGTGAAGAATGATGGTGCATCAACAACGGATGTTGAATAGTGTCTTGTTCCGAATTTATATGGTATGCAGAAGAAGACTAATGTATCGGTGGTCCCATGAACCCCTCTTTGTTTGGTGAGGATTTTGGAGCTTTTATATGCATATGTGGGTTATTTAAATCAGAACCTTTAGTCACTGCTTGGTGCTAACCAATAGATCAACCATTGTGACATTTCTTGTAGAATCTTCTTATAAAAGATGAAAACAAAACAAAAAGGTTTTTGATGAGAAGATATACACCAATTAAATGAAAAGGAAAGAAAAAATATAGCTTTCTGAAACAATAAACAGGGAACAACCACTAGGAAGACAGTCCCACAATAATTTTTAAGATATATAAGCAGAGAGAGAGAAATAAACTTCAGATGAATTGCTTTAGAAACTCTGTAGCAACCAGCCTCCCTCTTGTGTTTACTGACAATTTCAATTCGCTGATCTCTTTGTCAATGTCCTGCAATATGAAAAAAATGTGGTTCAACAAACTCAACACAAAGATAACAGCAGTATCTGAACAAAAGAAAACCTTGGAAAAATAATAATTCTATTTTGATACACAAAGAACACCCTATTTTTGGGTTCTTTGTGTTTTCAAAATAGAATTGAAAAAAAAATCATTAGAGAACTAACTTGCCTCCATAAATTGGACGATAAAATCAATAAGTTTGTGCTTTTGCATCTCCTCACAGTGATAGTTTGTGATAAGAAAGCTAATGTCATAACCCTGCAAGGTGAACCACCAGAGAAACAAATGAAACTAGGTAAAAATTTGCATCCAGGAAACTGTTCTATGAAAAAAAAAAAAAAAAAAAAAAGAAATGAGAAAAGATGCTATGCTTATCAAAGAAAGAATTCAAGATATATAGGCTTCATAGGATCCTGATATTGATGTACAAGATGATCAATAACATCAAAACAGTATAAAAAAATCTGATTAAAGAATGGGTAAAAAATCAAACTCTTGCACATGGTAAGGTCACAATGGATGCAAAAAGAAATTTGTCCAAGTTTCGGGAGTGATCTTTTAGAAGACCCAAGCCTTAATCGCGATTTGGACTTCTTTTCCCCACTTTCATTGGGGCTCTGGGCATGCTTCGTATTAAGAGTTTTAGATCGAAATACTTTATTTGGAAAAAAAAATTATAAAATTAGTTTAGAAATCAAATTAATGCTTAAAGTAATGCATAATATCATTGTCATGGACAACAACAATTGGAATTATTAAATTGCCAAATGCCGCTATCCATGACAGCTTCTGAAATTGGGGGGGGAGAGAAATAGGGAGGAAGAACACGGGGACAAATAAAAGACTCAAATACCGCTGTATGAAGAAATTTAAAAATCAAATGCCGCTGTGGCAATTTAATCAAATTCAAATCCGTAGTTCGTGATTGCGACATTTGAATTTTTGAAGGAAAAAACGTTGTCAAGAACAACGGCATTTGCCAAACACACTAGTTTGGGTATTAGTTTGACTGAAAAACTAAATTTCTCATTTTTCCCCACAAACACTATTCCGGTCTAAAACTCTCGTATAAAAAGGAAAGACTGGACAATCATTTCTTCAGGGCGTAACGTGTCCAGATTTACCGTTAACAAATTCATGCATAATGAAGTTATTCCAATAAAAAATAAATTATTCTCATTATCAGTAGTACATGCCAGCATTGTTATAAGCCACAACTCCCAGCACATACATTTTTTTTTTATTTCTCCTTATTGATTGATAAAAAGGCCATTCCAAGGTAAACCATCAATCAACAAAGCAGTTCTTACTTAAAAGCATGAATTTAAACTGAATGTTCTATGCCAACTCATCAAGATAAGAGTCATAAGACCCATACCTGCACTGGTTTTCTCCTCAATACTTGAAATGCTTCTGCTCTCATCGACAAAAATCTAAGAAACTTCTTAGTCAGTATATTTTCTAGTTCATCAGACTGCTTTACCTATACAGCCAAAAAAAGATACGCATATAAGGAAACAGACACATTGTACTTCAGCTGGTATGATTCTATACGATGATGTACGCAATCCTAATGATAAGAAAAAGAAAGCAACTGATAACGATCTATTATCTCCCCAAATGCTGTTGGTGGAATGGTTTCAGTGGTAAACTCAATATGTAACCCATATTTGACATTCAGCGTTAATTATATTTAATGTAATAGAAAGTCTAGAAGGTGTCTGAGCTTTGTGCCTTGAGCTTCACCTTGAAGGGAAATCCAAGGGAAAAAGCCTCCACTTTTAACCCATGTAGCATAAGCTTGCATTAAAATGTTGTGCTCATAGGCTCCATACATGACTTCAAGCAACATTTTGTCCTTGAAAAAGAGATTTATAAGAAATACATTAAGGGCTTTAAGTAATAATTATTTGATTTCAGAAAAGGCTTAGGAAAATACTTTCCCCTTACGATTCTTTGATGCCAATATTAAGGTTGTACATGTCAAGAAAAAATACTTTTAAAAATAAGTAGAAATCTTAGGGACTTATATGCGACAATGCTTGAACTCAAAAAACGTCCCAGATAAAAATTCTTCCTCCCTCCTTGGCATAATTGAAAGAGGTTAACACTTTCATGCCTCTAGCAACTAATCTTTGACTCCCATCTTAAGATTGTACAACACAAGAAGGGAAATGTCATCAATTAAATTTATATTTGTTATAGTAATGTATATGTAAAAAAGCAGAATCTGAAACTAGTTAGGAAACTTCATAATCTTTCCTATAAGATTAAGGACACTCTTGTATATAAATATGAAGACGGGTGATCAATGAAATCAAGGAGTTATTTTCCCTTATTCATCTATGATCACATAGTATAAAAGCTTAGGGAGATTAGGTAAGGGTTTAGTCGTATAGTCAATTTTGGCGACCCATTAGGTGATCGTGTTCTATTTCGGTCATGTCACGCGGAATTCTCTGGAAGCACCCATCAAAGTCGGATACTCTCGTCCTTGACGACTTTTCCGATGACACCCTTTTCGGCAATTTTGGCTGTCATTGGGTGTTTGCAGTGAAGTTAATCCTGATGGGTCTATTGTTAGATTGAAGGTCCATCTTGTTGTAAAGGTTATGCTCAGACTTATGGAGTAAATTATTTTGATACATCTTCTCCTATACCTAAGATGACATTTATCAAGTTGTTTATCCCCTTGCTGCTTGTCACGATTAGGACTTGCATTAGTTGGATATAAAGAAAGTGTTTCTACATGGAGATCTTTAAGAGGAAGTTTAAATGGAGCAACCTCCCGGGGTTTTGTTTAACCGAGGCGAGATAAGGAAGGTTTGTCGTCTTCGGAAATCTTTGTATTGCTTGAAACAAAGTCCCTGTGTTTGGTTAAGTAAATTCAAGCGGTTGAAGAGAGATTTGTCTGAAATAGCAGTTCTGACCGCCCATCTTAAAAATTCCGATTAAATTGTCATTTTGTTGGTGGTATATGTGGATAATATTGTCATCACTAGGAGTGACTCTAAAGGTATATTGTCTCTTAAATCTATTCTTCATAGTCAGTTCCACACAAGATTTAGGAACCTTGAAGTATTTCTTAGGTGTTAAAGTCATGAGAAGTAAGCAGGGAATTATGTTATCTCAACGAAAATATATACTTGATTTGTTATCTGAGATAGGAAAATTGGGTGCCAAACCATGTAGTACACCTATGGCTCCTAATGTGCAACTCACTAAGGAAGGAGAAATATTCAAAGACCCCGAGAGATACAAAACAATGGTTGGGAAAATGAATTATCTTATAGTAACTTCGTAGATATTGCTTACTCAATAAGTGTTGTGAGTCAGTACATGTCATCTCCCACAATCAATTATTGGGTAGCTGTAAAGCAGATTTTATGCTACTTGAAAAGAGCTCCTGAACATGGAATATTGTATAAGAATTATAAGCATACCAAAATTGAGTGAGTTTCAAACGCAAACTGAGTAGGATCTAGGGAAGATAGAAGATTCACCTTAGGATATTTTGTCTTTGTTGGAGGAAATCTAATCTCATGGAAGAATAAGAAGCAAAATGTTGTCTCGCGAACTAGTGTAGAGTCAGAGTATAGAGACATGGCACAGTCTGTATGCGAAATCATGTGGATACATTAGTTATCATTGGAAGATGGCATCGAAACTTCAATACCAACAACATTTTGGTGTGATAACCAAGCTGCCATGTACATATTGAGATATATTGTCATTTTGTGCATGAAAAAAATTGTCATTTTGTGCATGAAAAAATCCAATTCAGGTTGATCTCTAAAGGGTATATGAGGATTGGAGAATAGTTAGGAGATATTTTCACAAAAGCCTCGAGTGGGGATCGACTTAGTTATCTTTGAAACAAGTTGACATGATCAGCATTTATACTCCAACTTGAAGGGGAGTGTTATAGTAATGTATATGTAAATAGGTTAAGTTAGAAACTAGTTAGGAAACCTCATATTATTTCCTATTAGATTAAAGACGTTGATATGAATGTGTAGACTTTTTTTTTTGATAAGTTATTTGGATATGTAGACTTGTGATCAATGAAATCAAGGAGTTCTTTTCCCTTATCTCTGATTACACTATTTCTGGTAGATCAAATGTGATATTTTTTTTGATAAATCAAGTTTGCACATAATAGGTAGCAACAACGGTTTTACGCTAAACACCTAATCTTTAACACCTGTGTGAAGAGTGTTTGAGTCAGGAAGGGGTAGGGCATCAAATTTAGAGTTTTGATAGACTAAATGAGCAAGTACAGTTTTGGTAGATCAACCTGCACACGCATTATGAGGTAACGATGTTATATGAGATAATGACTAAATTAAAAAATGCCCCATTAATCTATCCTTGAAATTAATTGGCAGTTTACACTTCACAGTTTCGAATCAAAGCTACGTAATAGAAGAAGAAATCAATTGGCAGTCTACATTTTTGTAGATCAAATTTTCATCATAAAAGAAGAAAAAGAAAAGGACATTAAGTTATCATGATGCTTTGTATGAGAATAAAAGCCTACCTCCCCCAACCCCCGCGCCCTCAAAAAGAAAAAACCTACCCCGAGAAAGAAAAAGAAAGATAAACAAATAATAAAAAAATCAGTTGACCATTCACAAGTGTGAAGGATCTGGAGAAAATGAGATGCCAAGCTCAAGAATTTTGGAGGATCTAGAGAGTCCAGCTTATGAATTATATTACGGAAGTTATTTGGGAATGCTGGTGAGTGCTAAACTCAAGACCCTTTGCTATTGGAGTCATTTGAAGACAATATTCTAAAATACTTTGAAGGTTTACACCTTAAGGCCCGCTTCAAGGTGAGCCTTCATAAGCCTCAACTCAAGATACTTGAGGCTAAAGCCTCAATTCATAGTTATTTAAGGCGCAAAAGCCTTTTAGAGCCATGATGCGCAAGGCACGAGTTTTTTTAAGTGAGGCGCACCATATGTCAAATATATATTTTATCATTCTTATGATGGTTGTTTCCTATTTTTACATGACGTTCTCACAATTTCTTGGCTCTTTTAGTTGATTTTTTGCTTATTCTCCTCTTCTATAAGGATTATATAGTAGGTGGGAGGGTTAGGACTTTTTTTGAAGTTGAAACATGGCTGAAATGGAGCAGGGTGAAATCCTGAAAACCAGGCATCTAAGGGAAAAACGATGTCGTTTTGGCCGTTACGGAATCCCGAAACGGCTTCATTTTAAGTGCACTAGAGTTTTGAAACAAAGGTACAACTCAAACAATGTTTGGTTGAAAATGCTAGGGCGGCCACAGGTGGTGGCGCCTGGGCTAAGCAAGCAGGCGCCCTTGATAACTATGAGCCTCATCTTGTTGAGGCACACAATCTTGAGGATCAAGCCTTGAAGTAGTTGAGGCTTAAGCCATATTTATGGCTTTTTATGCATGGACCTTTTTGGGCCTCAATGTTCAATGAATTTAATATTTTTGGGCTTATGGTATGCTATTTTTTAAGTTTTTGGTCCTAAAGCTTAAATTTTGGGTTTATTTTTTAACAAATAAGGCTTAACTAAATCTATTATACTAACGAGGAAAAAAGAAAAGAAAAGATCTAGAAAGGAAAAGGGAAAAGAGAGAGAGAGAGAGCTATCGCCTATTAGGTGTTAGGTTTTTGCTTTTGGAGGAGGGAGAATTTGCAACTGGAGTTGCTTCCACCCCTTACTACCAGTGAAGCCTAAACTTGCACCACTACAATTGGTGGATGAAGAAGAATGGGGCTGATGTTATTAGGAACAAACTAAAAGAGGATAAGAGAGCAATTGTCTGCACCCACAGTCAGAATGGCGGATCAGAAGCGGATTCAGGCGAGACTATATCTTGGGTTTTACACATTTTTCTTTTCCTCAGAAATTTGAACTTACTTTTATGAGTATACAAACAATTTACGTAATAAAATCATTTTATACAAAGAACTTCCAGGAGTGGTGTCCGTAAATCTATACACATATACCGAGTCCCATTTACATATACAAAAACTGTACTTTTACATTTACAAATCAGAGCGCGGGACATACTGTGATGAACCCCTACTAGTGTGTTGGCCCAACTATATGTGGAAGATCGCAGATGTCCTCCTTTGTACCTACACGGATTGAACACCCGTGCTAAGCTTTACGTTTAGTGGGAAACATATTTTATAACTTATACTGGTACATATGCATTTATTCTGAATCATAATAAACATATAACAGTAACAGATATCAGAATCTTCATGAATTCATATAACACATTTACACTACACATAGTATCCTTGTAAGCAACTATCTTTGTTCGGATCTACCGTAGGACGCATATTTACTTATCTCCGTAGGACACATACTTATACTTATCTCAGTAGGACACATACTTATAGATTCCTCGTATGAGATTCTGGAAAGCAGACCTTCTTGTGAGGTACTGTGAGTCTTGCAAAATTATACTTGTACTTCATATCTTATCGTGTACTACGGGCATATCCTTGTTTCTGGATCTTATACTTGTATTCACGGGCTTATTCTTGTATTCGAATCTTATTAACATATTTCGGATCTTATACTTGTATTACGGATCTTATACTTGTATCATGGATCTGATACTTGTATTACGGATCATATCCTTGTCTTACGGATCTTATATTTGTGTTTCGGAGCTTATTCTTGTATTTCAGATCTTATTCTTGTATTACGGATCTTATACTTGTCTTACGGATCTTATACTTGTATTTCGGAGTTTATTCTTTGTAAATTTCGGATCTTATACTTGTTCGTCACTCTTCTCGAATCATTTTCTTTCTTAACTTCGTGTTTTAGTTTTGATTTCACATATAGCTATACAGTACGACATTAAGCTGGCCAGATTCGGTTAGTGAATCGCATCGCATTTGTCGTTGATAGCAATGTGATCCTGCATTTCCATATTGCGTCTCACGCTATTGCATAGAAATTAGGCATTCACGGCGGTCGGTTGGTGAATCTGTCGCATTTTGTCATTCATTAGTAATGTGATACGCTACATTAAATAATACAATCTCACATATTACTATAGAAGTTGACATTCACGGCAGTTCGATTGGTGAATCATATGCAATTTGTCATTGATACTTAATGTGATCTCATTCAATATTACAATCTCACATATGGCTATAAGTCGGCATTCGCGATAGGTCGGTTAGTAAATCACATCCATATTTGCATTATTACCGGTAGCAATGCGATCTCACATAGGAAGCGAATCGAGCGTGCTGCCCGTAACATAAGTGTCGTAGCACTAACCTTACGAGTGCGAAGCACCGTCCTGCGTGCACTCATTTTCGTGTGGTCCTAGGTGTCATACTATCACTATGTCTTTAGAATACTATCTTAATTGGCTATCACTTGTTCATTCATGTATTTCATATCATTTGTTATCTTTTAAGTTATATGTGATAATAATCATATATAACCAACCACATTAATAATGTTCATGACATATTGCCTTTCATGTTAAATGTTCATGTTTAGTTCTTTCTGTTCATATCATTTATGTTTCATGAACACAACTATACATGTGCATTTCCTATATTTTCTTTGTTTCATATGCATTTGCCTATGGCATTTCATATACTTATGCGTATGACTATGTCTTCACATCATTCATATTCTTGTTCCTCTATGAATCTCTTTGCTTAGAAATTGGAATCATTAAATTCGTCACGTACGACTCAAATTATGACATTTTCTGCCAAACTAGTCATTTTGCCCATATTACAAGGATGATTTAGAATCTTTCATTTAAAAGTGCTTAACTCCATACTTGACAACCGGTTCTTTGTCTTTCTTTTAATTGGAGTCTTTAAGGGTTAACCTCATTAGAATCGCTGAATCAGACAGAAACTCAAGATATGTCTAAACAATGGAACTTCTCTATGTTAATAGAGACGAGAAATTGGCTTGAACATGTTTAGCTAATTAGATTATGGGCTAAGATAGGTCAGAATTTGAAGGTATCTATTTCAGGGAGATTTGTTCTCCTTGAAGTATAGTTTTTAACTTGACCCTTGGGAATCACTCAAATCGGATAAAACCATTGGTGCTGGCCAAAATACTAACTTGGTCGAAAACGGAACATTGGAGTCTTAGGTCATAAATTTTCGATCACCGATCTGGTCGAGCAAAATCAATATGAATCTACGGTACCACCTTTGTTTTAGTACCCGATCTGGGACTACTCGAATGCTGAAATGATGTTTTTCTTCCCTTTTCCATATTTTCCACGAATCAACTCGTCTTGCATCTGTGCATGAAACCACTCTTTATTCATCTTGTAACCTCTATTCTACTCAAATCATCTTTCAATATTTATCTTACACCAAAAACCCATCATGAATTCCTCCAAAAACAACTTAAAAATTGGCCATAAATCATACATAAACCAAATATAAATATTAGTTAGGGTTTGTTCTAAACCCTAACTCAATTACTTGCAATTAAACATGAATCTAACCTCAAAGGGAGGATTCCATACTCTTGATTCCATCTGAGAATTCATTCTAGGGTTAGGTTTCTTCTGACCCACAACCCACAAACATGTATCCATCTGAAATTCGAATGTCAAATTTCTCAATGTTAGATTCCATACCTTTTTGCTCTTCCTTTCTTCTTCTCCTCTTCTTCTTCTCTTCCTCTTCTTCTCTCTTTTCCTCTTCTCTTCTCTTCTCTACGTTTTGTGTCTCTCAAAAATGAGAGACCAATTGCTCTTATCCATATTTTTGGGGGGGAGAATTGTAACACCCCGAAATACACCCTAGCAGTTTTCGGACATGTTTAGGGTTTAATAAAAGTTAAATATGAATTTTTGGGAAATAAAACGAGAAACCCAGAAATTAATATGAGAGCAAAGGGTAAATATGTAATTTACCACTTGAGGACTTAGTGGTCATAAAAGGGAAAGACTAGGGGTTAATGTATGAAATGCAAATAGAAGGAGTTATGTGCTTAAGGGCAATTAGAGACTTAAAAAAACCAAAATGGGTTTATTTGTCTTGTGAGAACATGGCCTTAACTCAAAAATATGGATAAGAGCAAGTTGGTCTCTCATTTTGAGAGACCAAAAATGTAGAGAAAGAGAAAGAGAAGAGGAAAAGAAGAAAGAGGAAAAGGAAGAGAAGAAGAAAGAGAAGAGAGAAAGAGAAAGAAGAAAGGAAGAGAGCAAAAGGTATGAAATCTAACATTGAGAATGGATTCTTGGATTTCTTGCCATGGATAAACGTGTTTGTGGGTTGTGGGTTGTAGAAACCTAACCCTAGAATGAATTCTTGTATGGAATCAAGAGTATGGAATCTGCTGAGGTGGATTCATGATTTAATTACCAGTATTAGGTTAGGGTTTAGAACAAACCACTAGTGTCTATATTTAGTTTTATGTATGGGTTATGACCCATTTTAGAGTTGTTTTGGGAGGAATTCATGATTTGTTTTTTGGTGTAAGATAAGTATTGAAAGATGATTTGAGTAGAATAGAGGTTACAAGATGAATATGGAGTGGTTTTGATGTGTGTATTAAGTATTGAGTTGATTTGGATGGAAAAATATGGAAAAAGGGAAGAAAAGCAGTAGTTTTATGGGCATTCAGATTAATTCAGTGCTAAATGATTGTCAGTACCAGTACCATAATGATATGTGACTAAATGCCCAGAAGGTCGGTCAGGTACTAATGTGTTTCGGACCCGGTGTTAGTATTTTGGCCATAACTTGGTCATTTCTTATCAGGTTGAGTAGATTCAGTGGGTGGTTATTATCTTAGGAAATAGTCTCACTTGAAATAGATGCATTCAAATTTTGACTCTATTTGGCCCATAAATTCACTCAAAGTGGGGTTATGTTCAAGCCAATTTCTGGTTCGGTTTTGAACATAGAGTAGTTCCGGTTGTTTATCTTGAGTTTCGGTGCTCCGATTTGGGTGATTCTAGTTGGAGAAGAACCATTAGCACCTTAGCTTCAAAAGAGTACAAAGAACCAGTGTCAAGTATGGAGTTAAGACCCCTTAAAATGAGTATTTCAAAGCTTGCTCACTGGTGTAATAGGCAAAATGATTTAGCGGGAAAATGCCATAACTTGAGTTTGGATGATTCAATTTGAATGATTCAATTTCTAAGTAAAGTAGATTCATAGAGGAACAAGAATACATGAATGATGTGTGAAGACATAAATTGTCATACGGAATTACAAGTATATGAAATGCAGTAGAAACGACGGACATGTTGGGGAAAAATACTTCGAAATGCAATATGTATAGATGTATTCATAAAACATGAATGTGATATGAAATATGAAAACGAACTGAAACATGAACACGAAAATGAAAGACGATATGTCATGAACACATAATGTGGTTAAGTTATATATGATTATTATCATATATAACCAGAAAAGATAACAAATGATGTGAAATACATGAATGAACAAGTGATAGCCAATTAAGATAGGGTTCTTAAAGACATATGATAGTATGACGACCTAGGATCGATGAATGAATGAGTGCACGTTGTGATCGGTGCTTTGACACTCCTGCTAGTGCTACGACACACATTGCATTAGGCGAGGCACGTTACGTCTGTTCCATGTGAGATCCGCATTGCGCTCTTGAATGACAAGCGGGGCCGGGATTCACCATTTGAATGCATGCGTGAATGTCGGATACATAAGCCATATGTGAGATTGCAATATTGAATGTGAGATCACATTGCTACTGAATGACAAACAGGATAGGATTCACCAACTGAATCTGTCGTGAATGTCGACTTCTATAGTAATATGTGAGATCGCAATATGGAATGTGGGATCACATTGCTATTGAATGACAAACGGGACGGGTTCCTTGTGAATGCAGAATGTCATTACATAGTAGTATGTGAAATCCATAATGAAACACGAAAAAAGAAAGAAAATGATTCGAAGAGTATTTGAACAAGTATAAGATCCTAATCTGAGAATAAGCTCCGAGAAATCTGAGAGTATAAGATCGTAAAATAAAGTATAAGATCAAATGTCTAGTATAAGATCCAGAATACAAGAATAAGATCCGGAATACAAGAATAAGCTCCGAAACACAAGTATAAGATCCGTAAGACAAAGATATGATCCGTAATACAAGTATCAGATCCATGATACAAGTATAAGATCCGTAATACAAGTATAAGATTCGAAATACAAGAATAAGATTCGAAATACAAGAATAAGCTCCGTAATACAAGTATAAGATCCGTAAAACAAGGATATGCTCCGTAGTACACGTATAAGATCTGATCTGATATAATTTACGTAGTACCTGCGGTGCCTGGAGTAAAGGTCTAAGCTACGCCTTTCGTACGAGGAATCTATATAAGTATGTGTCCTACGGGAGATAAGTATAAGTATGTGTCCTACGAGAGATCTGAACAAGCATAAGTTGGTTACAAGGATAATTATGTATGTGTTATATGAATTCATGAAGATTCTGATATCTGTTATTGTTATATGTTTATTATAATTCAGTATAAATCGTGTATCTGAATTATAAATTCACTTAAATATGTTTTAATTTAAGTGTAAAGGCAGCCTTGGGTGTTGTCCGTAGGTACAAGGATGACATCTGCGATCTTCCGCATATAGCTGGGCCAGCACACTAATAGGGGTTTATCACAGTATGTCCCGCGCTCTGATTTGTAAATGTAAAAGTACAGTTTTTGTATATGTAAATGAGACTCAGTATATGTGTATAGATTTTGATGGACACCACTCCGGTGGTAGTTTTTTTGTATATGTAAATGATTTTTGTTATTACATGGGGTGTTTGTAACTACCAATTACAAGTTCGACTCACGAGGAAAAAAAAAAGCGAATTAAGAGTCGATTATATAGTCTCGCACCTTGAACTGAGTTCGGATCCACCGTCGAGATTCGGGCCAGGAATCGAAGTGTGACAAGTTGGCATCAAAGCCTAGGTTAGGTGTTTACAGTTAGTCTTAGATTAAGGGTTGTATACATAGTAATGTGTTGGCCTAATGCGGATGTCCTGTATATTGACTAGAATGAATAAGTACCAATCCAGCTTTGAAAGATTAGGACAGGAGATTTAGTTCTGATAAAGCCTTGTTGGCTCAAGTGAGAGTTATACCAAATTTGAAACAAATGATAGTAAATGCTCGAAAAAGTGATAACAAGTTACAAAAGATAGCTTAGTTATTAAACACTGGAGACAAGACTAATTATGCCATATAGGAAAATGGAAGTTTTGAATGCGGGGCATAGTACCCTCATCCTCTTCGATTCGAGGAAAAATTTCGAGGGCGAAATTTATTTTAGAGAGAATTATAACGCCCCGAAATATCTGCTAACGGAGTTTCGGACATGTTTAGGGTTTAATAAAAGTTAAATATAAGATTTACCGGGAAATAAAACGAGAAACCCGGAAATTGATATGAGAGCAAAGGGTAAATATGTAATTTACCACTTGAGGACCTAGTGGTCATAAAAGGGAAAGACTAGGGGTTAATGCATTTCATTTTCAAACATTTCATACATTAACCCTTAGTCTTTCCTTTTCTTCCACTAGGCTCTCAGTAAGTATGCCCTTTGCTGCCATCAGGCTAAGTTTCTCTGGAGCCACGAAGAACAAATATTTACTTTTATTAAACACAGAAAAGCTTTGAGTGACTAGGTATTACAGTATATAAAATAATTTAGATCTCGAAAATTTCTTTAGCTGAAGAGATGAGAGTGCTATGTACTGGCTGCGAAAAACTTCAGTACATATATGGCATGGTGAATGGCGTCTCGATGTTTAATAACTAAGCTATCTCTTTATGCTTGTTGTCATTTTCAATCATTACTATCATTTGTTTTCAAGTAACTCTCATTTGAGCGACAGAGCTCCACGTCTCACGTCTGTGTTGAGGCTGGATCCATGATAAATTCTGAGAATAATATAGGGACAGAGACTGCTCCGCATTAGGCGACTACAGTACTATGTAGGTATCAGCAATCTAAGACATCTAGGAATACCGCAGTGTGAAGAAAATAGGATTGTGGGCACGAGAAACCTTTTGTAAAAAAACTATATTTTACATGTAATATAAGAGAGTTGTAACTCGAACTCTTATTAATTGTTTTGATAAATTCGTATATTTTTCTAAAATATATAGGCATGAATGGATACTGGTGAATGGGACGCGATATGGTGGTATCCCGATATGTGATACCTAGGTATTCCATGCGTTGACAGGTTGTCAACGAGACCCCCGGGTTTTGGGGCGTCACAGGTGTAAATGGAGAAAATCAAACTAAGTTGAAAGAGTCTCGGGTTCGCCCTTTGCGAGCCCATTTGTGTAGTGAAGAAGATGTTGTTTCTTTGAGGCAAGGCGTTCGCCACGGCGAAGGCTGTGCCCACGACGAATGCTATTACTTGCCATGTGAATACGTGCTTGATTCATTAATCATGCACTCACACCCATTTAATGTAATGTCCTCAACGGTGAAAGGCCGTAAAAGTGTTTAAGTTTGCGAAGCTCGCGGTGAGACACCAAAAATCTGTTACCCACAAAAAGGCGCATGGATTTTGAATATAAAATTCATATTTAACTTTTATTAAACCCTAAACATGTCCGAAAACTGATAGGATATATTTCGGGGTGTTACAACAATAATATATGGTGATGATTCCTTAGAAACTCCAATTGGTGATAATGATAGTGATGCGGAGGAGTGAAGTCTAATTTGATAGAATCATGACTTTGGATTTTGAAAAGATAGAGGAACTAAATTAGACAATATAATGACAAACATTGAAAATTCTTACTATTAATTTTATGGTTTTCTTATTACTATTTTTGTATGTGATTTATTCAAGTGCTATCCATTTTTACCCTATTTGTTTTGTTTTCCCCCCTGTGAGGCTGATGTCTTATCATGTCTCAAGACATACGCTTTGCTCCCTTTTTGAGAAAAAAAATACAAGGTCATTATTTTTAACCTTTTTAAAACACCAGTTGAACGAAGGTCTAAGAAAAGGTTGGCCTCTTAGAAATGCAAATCTCTCTCCAAGAATAGCACTCTATCGAGGCTCACCAATCTATTTCTTATGGGATTTTGTAATGCCTTGTAAGGACTGGATCAGGCTAGAAAGAATTTAAAGAGATTGTTTATGAGGTAGAATCTTCTGAAAATACATCTTCTAAGGCGTTATTAGCAAAGTGATAGTGAAGATTTGCCGACGGGTGTGACAGCTTATGAAATTCACATGTTTTGGTACTCCGGATATTACTTAGATGATCAATGTTCTGCAAATTTGATCTAGAAGGGGAAAAAATCGGAAATTAAAGTATAAACTATACCACACAGTGAATCAAAATAAACAATAAAAAGCCCCCCATCTGATAGTTAAATATACTCATTGATAAAACCAAGTAGTGCAAAACTAAAAGCATCAAACCACTATTAAGCTTTGTAAAATGGAGCAAAAATATTAATAAGTGATAGCCTACACAGATAGTTTGATAAGCAGATGTAAACATTTCCGATCTTATGTTCTTGAAGTTATATATTTGATTCAGAAGCAATTTGAAACATAAGAACCATCAAATATAGTGATTAGGTTTCGCCTTGAGAACTTAATCCTTGAGGGAATTGATAGATGTTTCTATCAAGCATTTTCAGCTTCATTCTAGACAAATCCAAAGGCCTGCGATGGTAATTTCAAAAATAAAAATATAATCCCTTGAAATGCAAATGCTGTCCATAATTTGGATGTAAAAGAATCAAGTTTCTTACTTATAAAATAATAATAATAACAATAATATATTGGATGTAAAAGAACACAATGTACAACATTTATAGGCTCAAGAATATGTCGCCAATCATATAGCCTGCGTTTTTTTTTTTTTTGATAGATAAACAGAGCAGATTATATAAACACAAAAAATCGGATCCAGGTTGATCCATGTATACAGGGAGTAAACAAGGAGACCTTAGGCCAGTATAGAAAAGAGGGCCCACGAAAAAACCCACCACCCAAAACAAAAACCCTAGAAAATGCACAGAAAAATTATTTCAAGAGAGCACTCCTCCACCTTAACAAAACTGGCCCAAGAAATTAGGGTACTAACAAAAAAGGTTTTAAGTCTAGAAGCAGAGAAAGGTGTGCCAAGGTGTGCCATCGAAGACGGTACGATTCCTCTCCTTCCAGACTGCCCAGAAAGCTTTCTAACCCTCTTCCTTATGGGAAAGTTGGTCCATTCCAGCATCAAATCCTTAGGAGAGAGGGGGTAAACCCAATCTAAACCTGGGCAAGAGATGAGCCCCTTCCATAAACCCCAAACCGAAAGGCAGTGGATCAAAAGGTGATTCTCCACACAAAGGGCATTTGCTAGCCATTTGGAAACCACTCTTTTTTAGATGCTCCATGGTTAGCACTTTTCCCCACCAAACTTCCCAAGCAAAGAAGTACACTTTAGGAGGCACACAACCATTCCATAATATTTTCACAGGTGCAGTCCTGTCGGCATCACCTTCCAGTAGGCTTGCATTTGCCCTGACCGTGTACATGCCCTTTTTATCCCCCTTCTAGAATAATCTGTCATTTTCCTCCTGCTTGACTCTTCTAGTGTTAACCAAACACATAAAATTCTGGACTTCTTCGATTTCCCAGTCATTGAAAGGTCTGACAAAGGTGGGATTCCAAGCTCCTTCCCCCTAGAGTTGTCCCAGATATCTGCTACCTTAGCCCCTTTTGCTACGGCCAAGTTGTACAGTGCTGGGAATCTCTCAAAGAGAGGGCTCTCACCACACTAAGTGTCCTTTCAAAAGCTTATTATGTCCCATCCCCTTGGGAAAAAATACAGCCCAGCTTTAACTGTATGCTCTCCTTGCTAATCCCTTTCTAAAGACCCACCTCATGGCTTCCCCTTGGGATTTTATTAAACCAACCCCCTTCCTTAACATGATATTTTAGTTTTGGTAATCTCATACCAAATTGACCTCTCCTCCATAGCGACCTCAGATTTATTTGCCTAGCAATGCCCTGTTTGTAATATAGAGGTTTTGTATACCGAACCCGCCTTTCTCTATGGTTGAGCACACAATGTTCCAAAAAAAAAAAAAAAAAAGAATACGTCGCCATTCGATTGTTCAAAAGAAGAAGTGCAATCAACCATAAAATTGAAATATCAAGAGAGAGACGAAAAGGGCCAGGAACAGAGCGTTTTCTGCTTATTCCTTCCCAAAACATGATCTTCACCTCACTTATCATAGTTTTTATATCATTATTCTGGAAATAATGGGTTCAAACCCCTGATTGTCACAGCCATTTTCAGTTCAAACACATACTTTCAAGGAAGGAGAACCAACAAAATGCAGCAAGAATTTAAAGTAAAGAAGTGATATTAGTCTGAACATTTATGAAATTGCATTGCATGTAATATGGCATGTAAAACTCCCAGTGGAACAATCGATCTAATAGAGCAGAGATTCAAACCAGAAACAGGTGAACCAGAACTGAGAATCTTGATTGCAAATAATTGGGTACACTTTATCAATTAAACCATGCTAAATAACTTATTTCTGACAAACTTTCGACAAGTTCTCAGCCAATGCTTATGAGCAAGGATAAAAATATCAACAGTTGGCAAGCTTTATTCCAAATCTTTGAGTCCACTTTATCAATTAAACCATGACGAAGAACTTACTCCTAACAAACTTTCAATAAGTTCAATGCAATGCTTATGAGCAATAATGAAAATTGGTTTTGTATTTGTATATATGGGCAAGTTAGATTTTGAGTCATGTTGAAGCATGATATTCATATTAAACTAAAATCCTACAAGCTCGAGCTTTTAGCAGAGTTGGTCATTTAACATGTCTCGGAGCTTGGTTTGGCGAAGTCGCAGGTTGAATCATAACCTTTGCAATTTAATTCTCATGTTTATTTGAAAGTTCATAATGGACTCAAAACTCTCCATGTGCGTGGGTATGGGGCGTATGCGCGTGAGGAGGGTGTTGAAGCATGATATTCATATTAAACCCAAATCCTATGAGCTTGAGCTTTTAGGAGAGTTGGTCATTTAACAAATATATAGGGAAATATTGACAAAATTTTAGGCAAAAATTTCAGTCTACAAAAACTGATGGACAAACTTAAAACAATAATAGAAACATAGATAGAAGCTCTTTTAAGGAAGAAACAGATATATGTATAATAAATTCGTAATATAAGGAAATAAAAGAAATGATGATAAATTTGAAATCACATTAATAATAAAGTGATAATGTAAGGGGTGTTTTGAGAGGTTGTCAAGTGAGGTGTGGAGGAAAAGAAGGGTTAAAATTTCCATCTTTTATGTGCAAATGATTCCTTAGTCTTTTGTGAAGCCTCTAAGGTTCAAATGACTTATATAAACTGATTAGTAATGTGGGCTTGAGGCTATATTTGGTTTGAAATTAAATTTGGACAAGAGTGAGTCAATTCCAATGGGTGAGGGTGAATGATATTGATGATTTGGCTTCTCGCTTGGTTGTCCAAATAGGTGATCTACCTTCCTCTTATATGAATCCTCACGAGGCACCTTTGTTTTAATCTATAGCAGTTTGGGATGGAGAGAGAGGTTTCAAAAAAGATTGGCCACGTTGCAATGACAACATTTCTCCAAAGTAGAGAGAATTACTCTTATTGGAAGCACCTTGCCTAGTTTGTACATTTACTTTATGCCTTTGTTATGCATTCCAAGGCTGGTCAGATTGATATTAGAGCAGATCTAGAGGGACTATCTTTAGGGTGGTGGAGCTCTTAAGTAGGAAACCACATCTAGCGACATAGGATACTATTTTGAATGAGAAAGAAATGGGGTTAGTGTATGAAGCATTCTCCATAGTCAATAAGGCTCTTCTGAGCAAACGGACCTAGTGCTTTGCTTTAGAAAAGAGTACCCTCTAGAATCAAAATATTAGTGGAAAGTATAGGGAAGAAGAAAAGAGGTGGTGTTCCAGGGAGATGAGAGAGGGCCTTGGTGTTACATTTTGATTTGAAAAGTCATAAGGAAGGAGTGGGGTCTTATAAGTAGTAAGATCGCCTTCTAGGTGGATAATGGGTGGAGAAGATTCAAGTTCTAGAGAATTAGTGGTGTGGGATTGCATCTTTAGGTATTGGATATTTAGGATTTTTCTATTCAAGGGGAGAGAGGTTAGACTTTAGAGCCCTTATTTCTATATACCTTTCAATGATTGGGAAGTGAGAAGTGTAGAAAGATTTCTATCACACTTACTTGGGTTGAGGGTGTATTGATATGAGGAAGATAAGGTGTTTTGGATAGAGACAAAAGACAAGTTAATAGTGAAGTCACTCTACATTGCCTAGGCATTGGAGACATGGATTCCTTATCCATGGAACATCATTTGGAAGGCATGAGTGCAACCTAAGGTCAATTTCTTTGCTTGGTGGTAGGTGAGATGGAGAAAAGTATTAACTTTAGGTCAAGTTCAAAATAGAGAACGTGCCACATCCCATATCAGATAGGGGAGAAAATTCTTGATACTACATCAGTGTGAGCTCCTCTCAACCTACAAAACGCATTTTAAAGCCGTGAGGGCCCCTTGAGCTTGAAGCGGACAATATCTACATGGTTGGTCCAAGTTGTTACAAATGGTATCAAAGTTGATTCCTAATCCCGGTTTGGGGGTCTGTTCTATTTGGCCCGATAGGGGGTGTTTATCTGTTTGATGGCTTTGGCCTCGCGGTCCCATGGGTCACAACGAGGACGTTGTGTCTACATTCTACTAGCACATGAGACCTAGTCCCCTTACCTACTGGCAAGTCCCCTATTGGTTGCCGTTGGGTTTATACTGTTAAGATTAGTCCGGATGGCTCGATGGATCGCCTTAAGGCTCGTTTGGTTGCCAAGGGGTATACTCTGATATATGGCTCCAATTACTATGGCACTTTCTCCCCTGTTGCCAAGATGACTTCCGTTTGTCTTCTATTGTCTATAATTGCTAGGCTCTTGGCCTTGTATCGATTGGACATAAAGAATGCATTTCTCCGGCTACCTCGTGAGGGAGGTATATATGGAACAAGCTGCATGGATTTGTTGCTAAGGGAGTCCTAGTTTGGTATGAGCCGTTATTTCTTTATATGGCCTAAAGCAGTCCCCTCGAGCCTGGTTTGGCCGCTTTACCTCTATGGTACAGGAGTTCGGTATGACTCGGAGTACATCAGACCACTTTGTCTTCTATCATCAAACATCATGACAATGCATCTATCTGATTATTATGTGGACGATATTGTTATCATAGGCAGTGATCAAAATGGTATTCGGAAATTTAAACAACATCTCTTCAACCACTTGTAGACAAAAGACCTGGGGAAACTTAAGTACATTATGGGGATTGAGACAGTTCAGTCTAATTCTGGTATGGTTATGTCTCAGAGGAAGTATGTCTTGGATATATTGGAGGAATATGGTATGTTAGACTATCAACTTGTAGACACTCCTATGGATCAAGTCTCAAGCATGCACAGACGGAGAGCCTCCTAAAGAGATCGAGAATGTCGGCGGCCTAGTGGGAAGACTAAACTACCTCACCATCGCCCAGGCGGGACATTTCCTTTCACTGTGAGTGTAGTTAGTCAGTTCTTGCTATCACCATGTGATAGCCATTGAGATCTTTGTGATCCGTATCTCAGATTATATCGAAGGAACAACGATCTAGAAGTAGTTTTTTGAAAATAGAGTCACACCCGGTTGTTGGATATTGTGATGCGGGTAGGCGAGGGCTTGCTTTCTGGGACATGAGCTCCACTTCAAGATATTGTGTATTTATTGGAGGCAAATTAATATCCTGGAAAAGTAAGAAACAAGATGAAGTGGCCAGATCTAGTGTTGAAGCTGAGTATTGAGCTATGACTTTGACAACTTGTGAACTTATATGGCTCAAACAGCTTCTTCAAGAGCTAAGATTTGGGAAGAATAACCAAATGACGCTTGTGTGTGATAACCAAGCGGCCCTACACATTGCTTCCAACCTAGTCTTTCATGAGAGGGTCATTCATATTGAAGTTGACTGTCACTTCATTCAAGAGAAGATTGCTATGGGGATGCATAACTACTAGTTTCTTCAACTCGAGTGACCAACTAGTAGACATTTTCACTAAGTCTCTCCTAAGTCCGAGGATTCAGTTCATTTGTAACAAGCTTGGTGCATATTACGTATATGCTCCAGCTCGAGGGAAAGTGTTGAGAATCATAAGATGTTCTTAGAATATCATCTTATTTATTCCCTGCCTTTCTTGTACAATACTTATCCTTCCTTTTTGTACTTGATTTGTTTCCTTTTTTTATGTCTTCCTAATGTATATAAGCAGGTAGGACCTGTACTGTTTAATTCATCTACTCAATAAGAAAAACATCATTTTCTTATATTTCTTCACATACACCATTTGTTACCAATGTTTTTAAAGGCGAAAGCATAACACTAGGCGTTTTCATGTTTGTGAGGTGAGGTGTAAGCCTCGAAGTGTTGAGGTGTAAGCTTTTTGTGATCGCATATATAATTTAATAAATATTTTATAATATATTAAAAATAAAATAAACTAGCATAAAACTACTTTCATACTTCACATTTTTAGTTTTATGTTATTTTTAGTTTATATATAATTGTATTGATGTAATGTGTACCCCATGGCACATAATCTATTCATCTTATAACCCATAATTAAAAAATCATTATCTGATAAATCGTGATTTATTCGTATTTATGTATAATTAGAAAATTTATTATCATTTATTTATAAATAAATAATTCATTATTAATAATTTATAATTAGATAATTTATTATCATTTATTTATAATACATAATTCGCTATGATTTATTTACAAATGGATAATTTATTATTATTTATTTACAAATAGATAATTTATTATCATTTTATTTATAAAAAATAATTTATTTACAAATGTCTATGATTTATTATTATTATTTATTTATCAATAAACAATGTATTATAATTAAACAAATAAATAAATAAATTTTATCATAATAAATAAAAAATAATAGATAAGAGTCACATTATTATAATGTCTAACTAGTAAAAAAACTAGTAAGAGAATAAAATAAATATTAAAGAATTAAAAATGTGAAAGATAAAAGTTAAAAAAAACGTGTGAAAGTTCCCCACAAACCCCCACCTCCTTTCTCGCGTCTTTCTTCCTTGTGTTTTGTTTTCTTCTTTTTAGGCGTGATGGCTTCCCACTCCCAGGTACGGTAACCCTCCCCCTTCTCTCTTCTTTCTTCTTCTTTGGCTTCAAGCCTCTCTTCTATTTTTCTTCTTTTATTTTTTTTTTTAATTCCGGTCTCTTTTCTTTTTCTTCTTTTTTCCCTCAGCCCTAGCCCTCTTCCTGCGTGAGGTGTACGCCTCTTCCTATGAGGCGTACGCCTCTAAGAAGCCTCGAGTAAGAAGGCGTGCACCTTCCATGCGCTACATCTTTTGGGAGAAGCCTCGGAGCGTTTTGGTGCCAACTCGCCTTGAGGCGCACCTCATTCACACCTTTTAAAACACAGTTTGTTATATATATATATGTGTGTGTGTGTGTGTGTGTGTGTGTGTTTATCTAAAAAAGCTAATAATTTTTTTTTAAAATTTATATTTGTTTATATCTTATTACTATGCAAAATAAAGATAATTATATCTATTTAAACACACACACACATATATATATATATGCGTGTGTGTGTGAATTTTAAAACATTAAAATATGATAGTGTGCATTTTAGGTTAGTGTTTTTTAATATCTTTGAGAAAATGAATCCCACATAAAATGGGGGAACAAAATAGCTACATTTAAGAGGGGAGTGCTCTAGCCTCTATGACAATTCATTTTGAAGGTTGGGCTAGGCTTCACCATGTGTGGATCATTTAGATTAAATGCTTAGAAACCAGCGCGTAAACATTCAGAGAGAGAAAACAAATAAATACATAAAATAATTTTTAAAAAAATAAAAATTTGCTTCACATTCAAATCGGAAGGAAAATGCTTGAGGTGTTACATAGCAAGATTTTTGATTTGATAATATCAACATATAGTAAATATTGGAATATAACCAATAAATCAACCCAAAAAAATGGATAAAATCCAAAAGAAAAATTGGAGTGATAAAATCGCCCTTGTATCATGTCAAGGTTGTCAAATAATGAGTTTTCAACTACAGATCACCAAAAGTTCACAATTTCTCATTCATACTAATGTGTAAACCAAAACTTAAGAGTGTTGATACAACTTTGTAGATTTTTATATAAACTCCAAAGGAGGCATAAAATTTTCTCAATTGTCTTTTTGTGTGTGCTTAACTTTGTAGATTTTCTATTAAATCCCATATAATGAGAAGTGTTTGTCTATGTGTGTCTTTCGTGTGGGAGTAACAGACTTCCCACAAATCTTGACATTAAAGAAGAATACTAAGCAACAACCAAAAAGTTAACCCTGCAGGATTAAGGAACAACATGAAATGTGATAGCTGCAGAGATGCAGGTTGGAAAGTTCTATAACTATAGATAATCATGCTCTTATGAATGATAGGATCAAATTGGTGGCATCTGCAGGAAGGATGAAATTAATGACAAAAACTTAAAGCATAATTCTAATTTAAGGACCGATCTCCAATTTTCCCCATGAACTTTCTGACAAACTGAAATCTAGGAAGCTTGGCCCCATGAAGTTATCAAAAGTTATTCTAATGCTAACATGGTGGAGTTGATTAATGATCTCACAACAATCCTAAGGTTAATATATCGGAATTGCCCGACTTCTATGAGTTTAATAATGATTTCGCTATCATATAGCTAGAGGACCAAATAACTGCTTGAGAGGCCTAGAAATGATCAGGGGTGCTTGATATTGTCTGGTTTGTGAAGAACCCCAAACTATAGAGTAAAGTGAAACAATGCAAGAATAAAGTTTTTTGCATCCATTTCATCAGAACTAAGCACTAATTTAAACCATCAATAAGAGCGTTTTCCAATATTCAATAGGTGAAAGGAGTCAAAGGACACAATCACATCTTCTAAGTTTAACAACATTAGGAGTGCATTGATGTAATTACAAAACTTCAAAGAAAAATGCAAAAAAAAATTGTCATGTCTAACATTAAGATGGTTCTTACTGGATTTAGCAGAACTTCTGGACTTGTCCTGAAACATACAAATAGGATAACAATAAGAAGATTATCCTAGTGGATCGTTTCATATAAATTTATATTAAACATGGAAGTGATGCTAGGGTAAAAGAACAAAGTACACTAAAAGGTAATGAGCCAAATATGGTGCATAAAAGAAAACATGCATATGATATTCAATATGGGAAGATTCTGATGATAAGCATGTGTGAGACATTTCTAATATATGAAATGAGAATTTATTAAGGTTAAGTGTGGTGCACTGGTGCCTAACAGATGGAGTTTTTATCATACATACACAAAATGGTTTTGTGCTTTCATCTAAGGTTATTAGAATAAATTCTGGTACTCAAACTCATACAAGTAAGTTGTGAAGCTTTAGCAATAGAAAGGAAAAAGAAAAAATCCTGTCAAGATCGATATATTTAAAAGATTTTAAACTTTTCAAGGAAAATTAGAATTTTAAAATCTGACAGTTGAATATGCTGTACAAAACAGAAAGAGTCATTTGGTTAGACAATCAGGTTACAAGGAAATGCCATCATCACTTGAAAAACAGACTAGAATTATATAAAATATCTATATATCTGTCAGTGAATTGGATAAGCTCCATGAATTTGAGACTAAAGTTAGAGAAGAAGACTTCTCCCAAGTTCCCAATCTGAAGTAACTAGATTTTTCCACTTCCTCATTCCATGTAACCTTAAATATCTAATTATAATATAGCAGAAACTCCATCATATTTCTTATCAATATGTATGACTTAAATGTGATCATCAAAGCACCATATACCTATGAGATAAATATAAACATATACTAAGCTTTGCCTTTGAAGCCCAGCTCAAGTGGTAAAGGGTTGAAAGGATCTGCAGAACATTCTAGGTACAAGGACCGGCGGAGACAAAAGAATTATGTCAAAAAAATATATAATAGAGTTGGTAAAGTAAAAAACAATTTTAGCATTTTAATAGGCTGATATATACAACTTTAAGAAAAGAAATTTCCTTCAACACAAAAATTCTGTGGCCTTACCTCTTCTGGCTAAAGATTCAAGCTTCTAAAATGCAGTCAAAATTTTGTGATGATTATTGTTCTGAGGCAGGTATTATGTGAAAAGATAATGGAACTGGAACCTATCCACTTCCAATGGACAAAGATTCCAACAGTCACTAATTTGGTGCACTATCACCAGGATTTAATTATAATTTATCCTCCAGCATCCTTGTTGAAAGCTGAAACCAGTCAGCCTCTAAAATTCACTTAGCAGGTCATATTTTTTAAAAGCTACAAGCTTTAATCATACCAAATGAAAATATGCTAATGACTAAATGTAAGAATAAACAGAGATGAACCAAAAATTATAATAAAAGAAAAGAAAATGAAATAAAGATGACATTTTCAACTAGTTTCTATCTACCGGATTCTATAAGGAACATAGAACACTTCCACTCAAGAAAAGCTTTTAAGGATTGCATGAAATAAATGCTATATGCATTTCTAAAAAATTTCTAGTCCGTTATGAGAGCATAATTTCTCTCTTTCTATAACATATTGAAGAGTTAAAAAAGGAAAGTGGAATTATATTAATGAGCAGAACAAGAAAGGATTACAATAAAAAAAGAAAAAAGATCCTCCTGGACCCATTGAACATACTTTAGTTCAACCTCTGGTTTATTATGCCTTTCAACTTCTTGGCAAGGAAAGTTCTGCAGCCAACAACATGGAAACACAGTGATAATCTTGGCTAGTTACAGAACAGTTAGACATCACAATCATGCATAACTAGAATTGTTGAATGAAAAAAAAAATTCCCAGGCCTAGAAAATAATTCAGGGGGAAATTATCATGAAACAAGGGAAAACTGAAAGCTTGATCATGTGAACAACCATGAGCAACCACAAATAAGAAAATTAACTAGTTGGACCTAAAAAAGATCCACAACCATGAGCAACCACAAATAAGAAAAAAAAATGATAGGTCACAAATAAGAAAATTAATTAGTTGGACCCAAAAAATATCCACCCAAGATCATGTGAAGACATTTTTTTTTTTTGCAATCTTACACATTGGTACCAAAAGCATCACAATAGATTTAAAGGTTCACATGGTTGTGGAAAGGAATAAGAATGGAATTCTATATCCATTATCCTAGTTGTTAACTCATATCATTATGGTTTTATTTTTATTTTTATTTTTGTATCATCTTTTTTTTTTCTTTTTTTTTTTTTTTGATCGGTAAAAAGCAGGTATATAGATTAAGAAGAGCCTGAGTGCTCAAAGAAAAGCTCTGATAGGAACAAAGAAAAACCATCCCTCTCACCTATACCCCATCCAAGTCAAAAACCCCACCAACGAATTTAAGTTATCAACACTATACAACTTAGCCCACGACCACAAGGAAAACAAAAAAAATGATTTCATCCTGTGAGCGGAGGGGACCTCATTCTCGAAAACCACCCTATTCCTTTCCATCCACAGTGTCCAGAAAATACAAGAGGAATAAGATCATCCAAACTCTCTTGGGTTTTTCCGACACTAGCACTTTGCCAAGCAAGGAGTAGTTGGCCAGGCCGTGCAGGGAACCTGGTAAAATCATTAATGGCGAAGATCCCATAACATCTTGGCTTTCGAACAATGGATAAACAAATGGTCTATTGTTTCCTCATTCTCTTCACATAATGCACTGTTGCTAGGATCCCTTCCTCTTTAAGCTGGTCAGCGTAAGCCTTTACCACAGGAAGCTTCCCGAGCAAACCACAGCATTTTGGGGAACAATTGGGTTCGGATGGATCGCCCGAGGAAGTCGAGTAGAGAATACCTCAACTTACGATACATAAGACTAACTGAAAAACCATTAGTCTTAGACTCCTTCAATAACAGTCGATCCTCTTGAAAGGGCCTAATTTTTTTGTTGACTAGGAAGTGAAGGAACCTTTACACACATCTTCATCTCCGTCGTTACAAAAGGTGCAAGAAGGCAGGGACCATCCACCCTCCTCTCTTGAGGAATCCCAAACATCTACCACCCTAGCATCTTTGTGAACTGCCAAGTTAAACAAAGTGGGGAATTCATTGCAAAGCACAGTTTCGTTGCACCAAGGGTCCTTCCAGCTTGATCTCCTACCATTTCCTAAAGGAGAAATGGTGTTTTAGGAAAGTGAGCCATTCTTTTCTAATGTCTTTCCATAAACCCCGTGCAAATCCTCCTCGATGTCCACTGTGTTCCATTTGACTTCCTCACGAACTTAGTGCTGATCACGATCTCGAAAGAGAGTCCCTCTCATTAGCCAAACCGCAACCTACTTACAAGCAATGCTTGATTCATCATGGAGAGGCCTCTCACCCCTAACCCACCTCTTTTTTTCTCTCGGCAAATAGTATTCCAGTTGACCAAGTGAGGTTTACGCTCTAAATTGCCGCCACCCCATAGAAAGTCTCTTTGAATCTTTTCCAGTCTAGACCAAACAATCTTTGGTATTCTAAACAGAGAGAGGAAGTAAATGGGTAGGCTAGACAGAGTACTTCGAATGAGGGTAAGTCTCCCGCCCTTTGAGATATATTGTCTTTTCCGGAGGACCAATCATTTACAAATCTTTTCTTGATAGAATCAGTACTCCGAGCTTACTGTGAGGGCGCCTAGAGGGAAGGCCCAGTACTTAGTGGGGGAGGGAACCAGCCATGACCAAGCTCGGCCGCTAAACGCCTCCCACGTTGTCCACCCTACCCCCCCGGAGGGATAATCTCACTCTTGAGCAGTTAATTTTCAGCCACGAGAAGGCTTCTTAAACCACGGTAAGGTCCATCTCGAAATACATCAAGTTTGTTCCGCATTGGCATCCTGAGAGAAAATGATAGTATCATCGTATAATAGATGAGATATGACAATCTCACACCATCTCTACCCCCAATGCGCTGAGAAATAAAGTGCTTGCCCATTTCTTTCTCTTTAAGCGGGAACTGACTTAGGGCTTCCATCGATAACAAGCGAGATAGGATGGAGGGGATCCCTTGTCTCGAGGCCTGCGGAACTCGAAAGAACCCCGGAAGGAGAACCATTAATCGGGGCGAGCGTTGTTGTGAGATGCAATTAATCCATCTAATCCATTTGAAGACCAAACCCCATTCTCTCAGCATCTTGACAAAAGTCCCACCTGATGATAAGCCTTTTCAATATCTAACTTCACGGAGGATCCTTTCTCTTTCCCTCTAAGAGTAGAGTCCACGACCTCCATTCGCCTATTAGCCTGTCGAGAATCATGCCAAAGCCTACTGACGCGTTACGGGGCGGGAAATAACCAAACTCATAACCCTTTTAATTCTATTGGCCAACACTTTCGATAAAATTTTATAAAGGCTACCCACTAAACTGATGGGTCTTAGGTCCTTTAGATCCGCAACAGTTCTGCCCTTAGGAACCAAAACCAAGAAAGTAGCATTCAAACTTTTCACGAACTTATCATTCTGGAAGAATTCCTAAAAAAAAAGCCCATGACCTCTCTTTCATGAAATCCAGTGAAAGACCGAAAGCTAATGGAAGCCATCTGGACTGGGCTTTATCGTCATAAACCAGCTATTTGCTAAATTTCTTCCCCTCTCTGTGAACATTTCTTCAGCTTAGCACAATGGTCTTTGCAGTCAAATTGACATAGATCTCTAGGAAGGCAGCGCCCAGCGGTGGTATGAGGCGAGAGGAGACTTTGAAAGGCCACTAACGGGCCTTCTTTAACCTCTGACCTCCTTAACGAGTTTCTACCGTGATTACGATGCTAGTGATAGAATTCAGCCTCTATCACGGTGCCATTACATGAAAGAATCCCGTGTTTTATGTCTCCTTCTTTGGCCAATTTCTCTCTGGATTTACTGTCTCCCGCAGAGCCTCTTCGGTCTGACCCACTCCTTATAGTTCTCTCTAGCCTTCTCCCTCTCATACGCATACATCGAGGACAACTCCTTATCCTTTTCCGCCGTCCCAGTAGAGATCACTTAAAGCCTCCTTTTTTTATCTCCACTGCGCGAAAACCTCTTTATTCGGACCTTTAAAATACCTTTGGGGCCTTTAATTTGAAGCAGGCAGCGTAGTCAGGAAAATTGGAAGGCTTTGCCTGACCTCTAAGAAGATCCTTAAAACCTTCGAACTTTAACCCACGTGTTCTCAAGCGGAAGAAGCAGAAAATTACGATTTAATCCCATCACTATCTAACATCAGGCGGTAATTGAATCTGGTCTCGGAGAGTTCTTTGAATCACATTGCTAAATGGCTTTCCCCTGATCATCGACACCAAAATGCATCCCGGCGGGACATCTGCGATTACCATTCTTTTGCCCCTCCGTATAAGGACCTCCTTGCGGAGGGGAGATCTGCAAGCCACAGAATTTCATTTAACAGAAACCCCGTTAAAACCTTATCATGGGATCGCAGCCCACCTACCAAGTTTCTATCATTGGGGGAAAGAACTACATTGAAGTCACCGCCAATACACCAGGGCCCCTCCCACAAGCCTTTCAAAGCCCCCAGTTCTTCTAGTATTTCCTTTGCTTCTCTTCACTTGGACCATAGACCCTGTGAGAGGCTCCACAAAAAACCATCCTCCACATTTTTAAACATACAAATTACAGAAAAATGGCCTATTTGTCTCCATGACTCAAAATTTTCTTGTATCCCGAAACAGATTCCGGCGAGTTCCTCTTGCCTCCCTGACCCTCCACTCTGACCAATCTATTGTTTCACATACACAAGGATTTTTGTATCATTTATTGTTTCATGTCATGTATCATAAGATTTTTTCATATGGTGAAACATAAAGAGAAAAAGAAAAGAATATGTATATCTATTGAAAGTATGAAGATAGTAGAATCTAAAGAGTTAAAATTATATCTTATCATAAACATTAAATGTTAAAGTGTTGACAAATTCAAATAATCAAAATATACCTTTACCACATAATCCACAAAAATAAACTTCTTCAATCTTTAGCTATGATTTTTAGTCCCAGATTCTAACTAGGCTAATGAACTTACTATGTTGTTTTGTCATTTTATTTATTATTATTATATATATATATATATATATATATATATATATATATATATATATATATATATATATATATATATATATATATATGTTAACTCTAAAAAAAATAAAAAAGCTAATATTAATTAAAAAAAATTAATATCGAAGAAACCACGTATGTCTGTGGATAAAAGGTTGGCGACTTGGGGGTCGGAGGCTTACCTGAAATAAACAAAGCCTTGTTAGGAAAGTGGCTTTGGCTTTGCAAACGAAGGAATTCCTTGTGGAGGACTATCGAGAAGAAATTTAGGGAATCCACAGGGGAGATTGGTGCTCGGGGAGGTTAGGAGCAGGTTTGGAGCAGAACTATGGAAAGAAATTAGGAAAGGATGGGATATGGTCGTTCCCAGAAATGCCAGAATTTGTGGTTGGTAATGGTAGCGAGTCGGGTTTGGAAAGATGTCTGGGGTGGTGAGGAGAACACATGTATAGATTTCGGCTTTTGTTTAGCTTGGCGGTTCAAGAAGAATCGGTGGTGGGAGGTTTGGGATCGTGTTCGAATGAAGGTGGATTTGGACCTCGGTTTCAGCGGGCCCTTGATGAAGTTTCACTTGAGGAATTGATAGAGGTGGAGAATTTTCTGAGAATGACCCATCCTTGGACAGTGGTCTCAAATAGGGAAGACAAGTTGGTCTTAAAAGGGGGTGAGTCTAGCCTTTATTCAGTGAAGCTCTTGTACGAGGTTTTGAATCGCAAAAGCGAGAATGAGACCTTTTCTACCTTGCTCCCGGTCACGGAACACTATGGTCCCGCAAGGTGAGCTTCTGCTGCTTAGGGCGTCTTGGGAGTAAGGTGATGACTACGAGATGACTCAAAAGGAGAGTCCTTGACGGGATGCCACCTTTGTGAAGAGGAGGAAACCACTAAACCTCTGCTTGGCCTGCTTGTTTGAAGACCAGAGAATGCTTTGGGAGCTTATTTTGGCTATAGTGGGGTTTGGATGAGTCTTTCCTTCTAGCTTGGCAAGGAACAAAAGTGGCGAAGCCTTGAAAGTTTGGAGGTACGCTCCTCTTTGCCTCTTCTAGACGGAGTGTGGTGTAGGGAGAAATAGAGTGGCCTTCGATAATGAGACCTTCTACATGTATAGATTAAGAATTCTTTCATTTGCTTAGCTTTAGTCCTGATCAGCGTGTCTTGTGGGGATAGAGACAAGAGTTTATTGGAATTTTTAACTTGGATGGGGTATAGGTAATTGTTTTTGGATTTGGGGGGCTTTATTTTCTTGATGTTTTTGGTCTAGGGCTATGTCCATTTGTATACTCCTAGTGTACTTTTGGGCAGCTTTGTGCATTTTTGTGATTAATACATTCTTTTATCCATCAAAAAAAAATTAATTAAAAAAACTTACTTGACTTGAAATATATTATGTGACAATAAGAATGTAGCTTTTCATGAAAGAATATTTTACCTATTTCGCCTTTTTGTAATCATTTTTTAATCTTTTGGTATATTTTAAACCATTAATATAATAAATTCTTTTGACAAAAAAATTAATTTGATTTTTTAAATAATGTAAAATAATCAAAGATGTACTTAGAGTTGTATTGTATTATATCATATATGTATTGTAAGAAATGCTTTAAATAAGATACGGATTTTTATACATACTGATTTGTATCATATCATGTATCATAACTTTTTAACAACTTGTGCATTATATCATACTTCAAAATTTATGGAATGTCAAATCAAGCAAGACCAACCCCCAAACAATATGGATAATCACAAACCTATCCATAAATAGGCAAAGAGATAGCATCTCGAAATTTTGGCCAACAACCCAAATAATCCACGAAATGGTGGTACTTATGCAGACCAAAATAGTGTGAAACTGATTTTATAAATTAACACGCAACTGGAATGAACAGAAAAAATCTACTACCACCTTGGGCAAATGTGATTTTTGAATAATATCATCAAATCATGCACAAATTTAATTTGAAAAAACACAATGACCATGATTTTTTAAAAACAGAAGCATCAAGTCCCTGTGCTCCTAGTTGACCACTATATCCAATTAAAACTTCTGTGCTCCCAACACTAGCAAGTATACCCAGAAGCAGGAAAGAGAAAACCCACTTATTGCTTGGGATTAGGAATCAAAAGCTGACATCTAATTTTTTCTAAAATCAAAATTACAGATACAACATACCTGCAGGCACATTGCAGCTTCAAGCGTGTTCCTTATGCAAGTGAAATACAATCTAGATGTGGTTGCCTGAAAGCATTAAAAAACAGATAATCTACAGGTAAGCGGGAAGGCGCCACTGGCTAGAAGCAAACAAATATGAACTGAGGCATCCAAACCCAAAACTATAGCAAAATTGAACATAAATTTTTGCAACCACAATCGAAACTTCTACATATTAAAATTTATTCAGTACCCATAGCATTTTCTGTCAATTGAATTGAACAAACAAACTAACCAGCCAAAAATAAACACACACCAAAGTTCTCCCAACCCCAGTTGATTGGCGAGAAAACTACAAAATAAAAATTTCGCTATTTGGTTGAGTCTACGAAACCCAGAAATGACCTGATTAACGAAAAATGATACGTTCATTACATCATCACCTACTTCGGAGCTTTGTTTATTTTCCTAAATCCTAAAGAAGAACTTATCCTAAATAAACCATGATGAATTCAAAAGGTTTCATATGTTTAAAGATCCGTAAAATTACAGACTGAGACCTAAGGACATTAAGGATGAAAATTCCAGGAAAAAAAAAGATAATGCTTTGAACCTTTAAATTCTGAAACAAAATATGGATCAGGAACAAGAAAGGCAGCACAAGGTACATATGAGTACAGGAATTGAGGAAATTAGCGTAACTTATAAACCAGAACCAAACAGACAAAAACATTCCATTTCCCTAATTCCTGATCGAGCAAAGAAGAATGAATAAGACATCAGGGGTTACCATGGATCTGGGAGGCTGCTGCGGAAAAGTAGAGGTGGTGATGAAACGGAACCACTTCAGGAACCAATTCTCCTATGCGACCATGGATCTGGATGGTGGAAAGCTAGAGACGATACTGCCTGCTGTGGAAACTGACGGTAGTCCAGCGGTGATGGTGATACAGATGAACCACTTCCGGAGTTTAGTCAATTAACTTAAAAAATTGGGTTTAGCTGACAAAAGCTTGATCTTATATAACCTCCAGCTTTTCAACAATTTGATCTGAATATTGTGGCATTTTTTTATAAACCCTACTCTAAAAAATGATAGCGATCCAAATGTAATCGTAAAAAACTCGAGCTTATTATAGCTATTCCCTAAAAATTTTCAAAATATTTATAATATCATAATCAATTCTTATAACGTTAAGCTTGCAGAAAGAATTTGATTTTGCATAATTGAGTAGTATGACATTCTTTGTTTATATAATAGTTTGATAATTATTTTTCGTTTCTATTTATTTCTTAAAAAATACATAAATACGTCCAAAGCTCCCACTTCCCTTCCTCGTATTGGACATATTTAGTTTTTTTTTGTTAAATTATTAAAATAGTTTGAAAATGAAAAATAATCAATATCGTAACGATATCTGTATTAATGTTGCGACATCAACTTAAATTTTTTTTAAAACATTACCGTAAATAGTGACCATTGTATTTATTCACACGCTAGTTTGAAAGTTATTTTCATTTTCAAACTATTTTAGTAATTTTTTTAAAAAAAAACCTAAATATGTCCAAGCTTTATAAATTAAGAAAACTATGTTATAGAGGCGCCGATTTATTGTTGAAAAATGATGTGAAATAATCTTATTTGACCGAATAACGGTAGGTGTGTGGCATAACATATATAATTCATGTGATAGTTGGGTACAACCATGATGTCTGAGTCACAAGCCTACATTAACTTTAAGTACTAAAATAATTAAGCTATATTTAAATCGTTTTTATTAAATATATGTAAGCACGAAATTCAAATTTCATGAGAAATGATAAAACGGTAATTTCGATTTAAGATCTGGAATTTTTATAGATATCGAATGATGAAACAAGCTGTAGTTAATTTATGCCACATGAAATCCAGCTACTGCATGTCGAATTTATTTGAATTAAAAATAATTTGATTTGCGCGTTTTAAGAGGCAGGATAGTGGCGGTGGGCCTTTACACATGATGAATGACTCGCGATGCACCGTGCCGAGGATACTCGAACAATGAGAAACAGTGATGAGGTAGTAGGAGACATATGACATATGGGGTTGTTAAATCAGTGGATGGATAAATGGATGAGTAATCCAAATAAGCCCAGGTGATAGAATTTGTGTGAGCGAAATAACTCTGGCAGCTTGACTTGGAATTTAAACGGTGGGATGGAGAGGGAAGATGGGAACAAAAAAATAAAACGAAGGAAAAAAGAGAGTTTTAGAGAGATAAACACCATATATTATCTAGATTTTCCAACGATCGGATGGCGGTTTGCAAGCGAGAGCAAAGCGAGGATTCATCACTCCTTTGCAGGCTTAGCATAGAGGCTAGGGGTGTAGGTTACAATAAACTCAAGATGTGGGAGTTTTCTCCTCTTTCGGTTATTGCTTTATTTAAAATGTCATGAAAAAAATGGGTTTTGGGAGTTGTGAGGCGAGACGGTCGTGTATTTAGGTCACAATGGGGTGAATCTTGATGGGGAATTTGTCCTTAGACAATCCACGACTTGATTAGGACTATTTAAAGCGATGCGGAACTGATTTTGAATTTGATCCCCATCTTATGAAATTGCTTGCATGTTATTGCTTTATATGAATTGCGTGTTTGATGTGTGGAAATGAGATTGTTGATGCATGCTAAGGTAGGTGTGTTAGCATGATTGATTGGATGTAACGAAATATAATTGTGTATGAACCATGAGAATTGAATATATGAATTAGCATGATTGCATTCATAGGCAGTGCAGCATCGCGTCGAGTCGGTGTGAGAGAATTGTGATGTTGAATTCACCATTCTTGGTGAATGGGTGTGATGGGCTGCCAAATGGGACAACGTCGGTGAACCATGATCTATAATTTGGAAACAAAATAAATAAATATCGCCAAAAATCGCGTGTGGGAATTTGACGAGTTGGGTGGAGTCACTTATGAAGGTGAAAGTCCCAAATTCACATGCGGTTAGACATGATTTTCGGCGGTGTAAAAATGTCGGAGGGCACAAGTCGATCTTGTGGTGTGACCCACGAAAGGCATTGACTATAAATAAATAAATAAACCTGCGAGGGAATTTGACAACGATTGAGAATGTGTATTGGAGGTTGGTCAATGGTGAGTCTTGGGTGGAACACCAATGACTATTTTCACACTTGACATAAAGTGTGAGGAATTGGTCGAGACTTAGGGTACTATCATGTTAGTCGTCATGCGTGACCTCAAATAATTACATGTGTGAAATTTAAAATTTGTATGGAATGAGTATGGTTGTTGTGTCTTAATTAAATGCGCGTTTAGGCGGGGAGTAGCCCTTATAGGAGAGAATTCGGCTATTGGGCATTCTTCTTTGTCGTGGGATCCCCACTTTAAGGCCACGTGGGTATTCGGGAAGGCCAGTATTTCGCTCAGAATTCATTTGGAGAAGAAAGCTGACATGTGGCTTTGATTTTATATTTTTGTAAAACATGTATGAAACATTATAATCGATACATGTTTGTATATCAGTGTAATTAGTTCTTGAAACTATTGTAGTATAGTTGGTTATATTTTGATGAGTATGAATGTATGAGCTGGACGTGACAATTTTTACTTATGTTTGAGTATTGGGTAGAGAGATACTCATTTTGTAGCATTGAGACACTTAATGACTACATGTATCCCGCGAGTTGACGGATTGTTAACGGACCCTCGGATTTGGGGCGTCACAAAATATTTTGACTTATTTATTAAATATTTGATCACATAATTTGGTTGGGCATGATAAAGTTTATTTAGTCATCATTTTTTAAATAATTTGAAATTGATACCATTTAGACTTCAAAGTTTTAAAGAAAAAAATTGATATAATAAATTAAAGTGAATATTTTTCACGTTTTTTCTTCATATATAATAAATTAAAGTGAATATTTTTCACGTTTTTCTTCATATAAGATTTTTATAAAATAAAATAAAAATAAGAACTTGGCATGATTTTAGATTTAGCATTTACATTCGAATATCTTTCTGCTATCAGAATCATTTCTTATATAAATAAACTTTACATCAGTAGCGATAATGGCTTGTCGCGATAAAATAAAGACAACTATACGTCGTACAAAAATAACGACTAAAACATGAAAAAACAAATAAATACCTAGATCATGTGAAATAAACCATTTTATTAAGAAAAAAAAGTGATAAAAAGAGATATAAAATGATAATTTCAGATCAAGAATGATAAAAAAAAATACATATTCTCGCTTAAAGAAAAGTATGTAGCAGATAAAAAATAGAGAAAAAATAAAGCTATGATTTAAGATTTAAAAAGAATTCTTAGAGAATAAAAGAAAATTTTAAAAACAAATAAAAATAAAGGGAATGGAGAGAAATCACTTTATAATGAGAATATTTTCAATGACATGATTGAAAACCATATGTAAGAACCGATAATTAATATATATATATATATATATATATATATATATATATATATATATATATATATATATATATATATATATATATATTGCAATATTCACATTTTTTCGACCTCATATCTGTATTTTGGCACTGACAATGATTCATTTTATTGTTTATTTCTTATTTGTTCCATTTGCCTCCAAATTCATATATATTTTTCTTTTAATTTTATATATTATTAAAGTTGGATTATTCAAATTCTTGGCCACGTAACACCAAGGATTGGTGGTGATTGTTAAGGGATTCCGTGTATTAATCTACCAAACAGTAAATTTAAAAAATTAGTTTATATGGATTTATTAATATTAATTATTATCACTAGTATTAACGAATACTATTTCTTGATCCAAGAATTAAAATTTTATAGGCAATTTTTTTAGTATCTATTTTATAAAAGTACTGATTTTTATGAATTTATTTTAAAAGGATACAACTTGCCATAAATTATTAAATTAATTCTTATTTAATAAAGTTGCCATAAAAAAACTAACCTGCCATAAAATTTATTTAATGTAGCGAGGTATTAAAAAAATTGTCATGTTTACATTTAAAAGTAATTTCCCAATACATCAGATATTATAATATCAAAATAAATATTTCTTACATAAAATAACTACTATTTTATTTTTTAAATATAAAAGATCCCAACCCGTTGGATATTGGATTAGACATTTTTTCTTATTTTAATACCTTTGAAAAAATGTTACAATAATGTTTTTTAAAAATTGGGTGTGACTTTTTTTTTACTATCTCACACCTAAAAAGTACATATCTATTTTTAAAAATATAAGTTTCTAAAAATTCTATTACAATTTATTTCTTTGATTTTCAGCATAAAATTGAAAGGTACATATACATTAAACTAAAGGCAATAAATTTGTTCAAGATTTTAGAATGACATATATAGATTTACATCTTCTCTAAAAAAGGAAATGAGTGGAAATATTTTATAAATTCTTGTGAATTTTAATATTTTATTTAATTTTTAGGATTTCCTCCAGTATATCATTGAATTCCATTATTTTATTTTGAAGAAGAATTTCCATTCTTCCAGTATTTTTAATTTTATAATTTCCTGCGTTATCTCCATTCATTTTAAATTTGAATTACCCTATCTTTTATTCAAAATGAATATTCATTTTAAATTTGAATTACTCTATCTTATATTCAAAATGAATGGATTACTATGTTACTATGTGAAGTAAATATAAGTTAACAATAAACTTGTAAATATTATGAGCATTATTATAATCAATCATACATTTGTAACAAAAAAAAAAACTTATGGTTTATTATTAGTTACAGTAAAAATAAAAAGAAATTAAACATTAAATTAAATTAAAGTAAAAATTGTTTTTAAAATTTTACAAAAAGATTGGTGCATCGTACAAACAAGATTATTTTTGTCGAGTAATTCAAATAAAAGTATGAGTTAATAAAATGGGTTAGGGGATGGATGGAATTGTATTGAAGGATTGAAGTATTTAAATAAGTGCTTTTAAATTGAATTTCTTTTCTACAGTTATCACAAATTAGGGAGTGTAATGATCACGAGTCGGCTGAGTTGATAAGCTCGACTCGAACTCGAAAAACTTCAGAATCAGAGCTCAGCTTGCGAGCTTGAAAAATGAAGCCGAATTGGACTCAGCGGCTGAACTTCGGCGAGAAGGCTCGGCTGAGGATCTGCTGATCTTTTAAGAAAATTAATTATTTTTAAAATAAAATATATTTCCAACTAAGTAAATAATGAAAATGTATGATTTAAAAAAATACAAAATAGAATATATTATTTATGACGTCACTCAAAAAGTAAATATATCAAATTAAAAAAAAAACACATGAAGTACATATAAAATATTTCGAGTTCTCATGAGCTTTAGTCGGGATTCTGGCGAGTTGTTATTTCGGCTCGTTAACGTTTGAGTCGAGCTTGAAGCTCAGTGGAGTTTTGAGCAGGTGAGGTTAGTGGCTCGCGGATTGTCTAGATCTCATTCTTTTGTAATCCTAACATTTCTCTCTTTGTTCGCTCTTAGCATTTTGATTAGGTGATTTTTTGTCGTTTTAGTTGAGATCACACATTCCATCGTTCTTTACCATATATGGTTTTATTTATTTTTAATAAAATGGTTTATTTCGCGATTTTGGGTTTTTCTTTTCCTTTGGTTTTTTATGTTGTTATTGTCGACTTGTTGTGGTGTGTATTGTCATTGACTTATTGCGGCATACGGTTTTATCGTTGATGGTTGGTTTCTTCGTGTTATCCTTTTAGATGATAAAGTTTTACGTCAGATAAAATCGTCGCGTTAAATACGTGTTAAATGATATCTTCACGGATACGAAATGCTATATTATTATAGATATTTTTTATTATCCAAATGTTGTATTCTCTCTTGTAACACTGATTATGTGTTTCTTTGAATGTACGGTTTGTTGTACATGCTTGTTGTACATGCTGGTTGTTTGATTGAGAAGAGTAATCGACTTCAAATGTTGCGTTATCTCAAGATAACCTTATGAATTTTAAAAACTAAAAAGTAAATCGATTTGAGAATTTCAAAAGCTAATTGTTATAATGATTCGGACCCAATTATACATAGAAGAACCATACTTTTACGGTGTCGAAAAAATTTCCCCCTTAATCAATGTGGGATGTAACAACTATGATCAAATCAAAATTTAACTACATTAACTATGTGGTAAAACAACAACATTAATTATATTTTGTGATAAACAATTTAAACAAGTTTTAAATTCAAATTCATGTTAAAATCATTATTTCTAAAAACAAATTGGACCTAAGGTTTAAATTAACTTTTATTCCATCAATTAGTTTAACCAAACCAAATTGATCAAGCTTGATTGGTTAGCTTCATTATTGGAGTTCATTTCAAATTTAATCAATTTGCACCTATAAAATTAAAATACAAAAAAGAAAAAAATAAAAAGAAAAAATGTTTTTTTTTTGTTATGAAAAATAGAGAGAACACAAAAAATACTAAATTTAGAGAAAAGAAACAGTTTGAAACTTGAAAATGATGTTTCTCTGTAACAAAATTGTTTTTTAATAATGATTTTAAGCATGTGAAGCAAGACTGTGATTCGTTTTTTTCATGTAATTGATAGAAGAGTTGACTGTTTGATTCTTAATGGTGACTAACTCATGCAATAGATCACATTGGAACCCGAAAACTATTAAAGAAAGAAAATCGAGAGAAAAGTGAAAAGAAAGAAAATTTAGAAGAGAAAAATAAAAATAAACTTCAGGCAATAAATTAATTCCATATGTTTCATTCAAACTCATTTTATTTTCTTTTATATTTTTCATAATAAACCCAAACCAAAAAATTAATTTATTTAATATTCTTTTTTTCCCTATCAATTATTTTTAGGTTACAATAAAGCCTTGAATAATCACAAAGTAATTAAAAGATATTCAAAAGTAAAAATTATTACTTGGGAAATGAAAATAGAGTCCAACAAGGTGTGTACGTTTGATAATTAAAATAGGACATGTTCCATTAAATCGAGTTTGGACAAAAATAGGTTTTTTTTAAAAAAAAAAATTACAAATATAGGTTGAATGGATCTATTCTGTTTTGAAACATCCATGATAATATATACGAAACAGTAAATTTAAAAAATGAGTTTATATCGATTTATTAATATTATCACTAATGTTCTTTTCAAAAAAAAATTTTTATCACTAATATTTACGAATACTATTTCTTGATGTAAAAATTAATATTTTATAGGCAAATTTTTTTAGTATCTATTTTATAAAAGTATTGATTTTTATGAATTTATTTTAAAAGATACTAACTTGCCATAAATTATTAAAGTAATTTTTATTTACTAAAGTTGCCATAAAATACTAATTTGCCATAAAATTTATTTAATACCAACATCGGTTTAATTAGTTCTATCTACTGTTTAACTAGAAATAATACCATAATTAGAGGATCTTGCATCCAATCGGTCTGCAATCAATCGGAAGCGACTAACTTAGTAGGTAAATTTGTGACATAAACAATTCTATCATATCTTCTATCTTCTCTCGTCACATGTCACCATATAATTTCTCCTTGCTTTTGGATTTGTGAATTTTGTGTGTTGTATAAAATGAGTTATGTTTGGTTGCCAAGAAAGAGTAGGAAAAGAAAAAGAGAAGACAAAAAAAGAAATTGTAAATTGTTACTATTTTTCAGATATGAGAAAATAGAAAATTACACTTGAATGACCATTATGGATCATTGAGAAGAATTCTTTATGGATCATGTCAGTTTCTCTCCATCGAAACAGAGGAAGTGGATGTGGAGTTATTGAGATCAATCACATTAAGGGAAGGGAAGTGGCAAAAATTTTGAAGCTTTCATCGAACCCATCAAGAATTATTCAATCCTAAAATCCATATAGATATTGTTGCTTTACAATTCTTCATTTTATTTTAAGTTATTTGAGAACTGTCGATGAAATAACTCCGGCCGTTGCAAGTAACAAGTGTATAAACAAAAAATACATTTTTTTTCGCCTTCATACCAATCAGATTTAAGTTAACTCACTTATTCCATTACTATTTCTTTCTTCGATTTTCAGCATAAGATTCAAAGGTCTAGAAACCAATTATGATTTCCTGTATAAGATTGAAAGGTAAATTTCACATTAAACTAAAGGCAATAAATTTGTCGAAGATTTTAGAATGATCATATATAAGTTACATCTTCTCTAAAAAGTAGAGGATATGGAAATATTTTATAAGATCCTGAATAATTTTTTAATATATATTTTAATTTTAGAGTTTCCTCCAATATCTCATTGAATTCCATTCTTTCCATTTTTAATTTTTAATTTTATATTTTATCGGTTATATCTATTCATTTTAAATTCGAATTACCCTATCTTATATTCAAAATGAATGAATTACTATATTACTATGTGAAGTAAATATAAGTTAACAATAAACATGAAAATATTATGAGCATTTATCATAATGAATCATACGTTTTGTGACCAAAAAAAAAACATGGTTTACCATGTCACTACACCGATTCATTCTTAATGACTTATGGTTTACCATGTATAGTTCTATTGTTGACGGTTGGCTTTTTAGTGGGTTTTCGGGTTGGCGCACTAGATGTGGTTATCCGATAAAGTTATCATGTCAATCATATTTATCGATACTGTGAATCTAAGATCGAAAACATGTATTTTAGGTATTTTTTGGATTATTAAATGTTCGATTATCTCTTGAAATGACTTTTGATTATGTGTTTAACTTTCATGTATGTAAGTTAACTTGAATCAATAAATTAATTTCTTTTAAAAAAAATTGAATTTCTTTTTAACAATTCGCTTATGACCAATTTGGAAACCAGTTTTCATTAATATCAATTAGTACAATCAATTAGAATTTGCGCAGATTTATACCATTTTATGCGTGATTAGGCAAAGCTTTAGTCTTATATTCATTTTATTTTATTTTATCTTAAAGTTTCATGTTTATAAATTATAATAAAAACACACTTCTTCGTATCATACAAAATTTGATATCTATTACGAATTTTAAATATAGGTACAATTTGAAATCATTAAATTCAAACTATAGAAAATCGAACATGCATTTCAATTAGTTTCTTTTACTTCAATTTAGAATATCTCAAGAAAATCATATGAATTTTAAAAGCTAATTGTTATAATGACTTGCATCCAACTATACAGATATTGTTTACTTTAGATTCAAGGAATTCTCACAAATTTAAAACACCGAGGAATCATACTTTTATGGTGTAAAAAATTTCCTCCTTAATCAATGTGGGATGTAACAACTATGATCAAATCAATTTTTAACTACATTAACTATGTAGTAAAAAATACAACATTAATTATATTTTTTGATAAACAATTTAAACAAGTTTTAAATTCAAATTCATGTTTGTTTATGTTGGATTTTGGTCTAGAACAAACAAAAGCACATGAATTAGAGCAAGTATTAGGAAATTATAGTATTTTCAGGCGAGGCGTGAAATGCCTCTTAAAACAAAAATAGGATTCTCTAGTTCCTTTGATAATTCCCTATAATCTAAGTAGAAAATGTTTTGAAAATTAGATTCTATTGAAAGCTGAGATAAAAATTATACGGACTAACTTGAAAGATAACAAATTTTATTGTAGAATAGTAAAGAATGTGCAGGAAATGATGAAGCAAAGTAACAAATGCTTTATAAGGAAAACGTGTAAATTTGGTAAAGATGCAGAAAATACCTGACCAGATGAACTAGTAGAAGCGTAAAATCTTTGAAATCTTTCTGTTGAGAGTGTTGATTGATGATTGATTTTACGGTCGTTTTTACTGCAACGTTGGTCTTTCTTTATGGGCGATACGGATAAGCGTTGCATGTTATACAATCTTGCTCATACCCACTAGAGTCTTTGTTCTCCCAGGTCATTTATCGGCTAACGACTTATTATCCAAGTCATTTATGCATAACGATAGCGCTCGCATTTTGCCGTAATAAGTGACTTAGGTGGGAGAAAAGTCTATTTGCTTTTGAGACAAGTCTCGCGATCATGGTGACCAACGTGAATTGGAAAATTCTAGAAATGTCCTTAGACCCTTTCATGGACATCAATCATGGACTTGGTCTTGGCCTTTCTTTCGCAGAATTTGGGATTAGGCTCGGTTTGGCTCAGATATATCGAATTCGACTATTCTACTACCCTTTGGGCGGTCAGTATTAGCATCCATTTGAACTGAAATTCGTTTTTTAGTATAAACAATTGCCCCCCATATACAATATGAACCATGGGCCATGTTTGTATGAAAAAACTTTTATATGTCAAATACTCTCTTCTCTCTTCTCTCATCATTCTACCACTTAGGGGTCAAGTCTGGCTACCCACTTTGGATGTGGTCTTTTGTAAGCTACGGGGAAAAATTCTGTTAAGAAAAATGATAAAATGTTGGATTTGGGTCCCAGATCATGAGAATTTTTTCTGATCTGGGATGTGAAATGAACTTCATCGTTGGAATCGTCTCACGAAATCTAGCTACCACATCGAATTTCATCGAATTCCAAGACAGTCGAAATTTCACGTGTTTCGAGGCATTAGGTGTCGGATGCCGTATGACGGCTTGTGAGAGACATGTGATGTGGCTGAGATCTTCTTACATGTACTATGCTCCGACACATGTTGCATGATTAGTGAGAGGATGAAGATAAATGGCTTGTTAGATGAGTGTCAAAAAAGCCTTTAAAGTCAAAACTAAGGACAAAATGATTAAAGGAAAGAATAAAAACATAAACCAACTTCTTCTTCTCCATTTGTAAAAAATGGCGATGAAGGGGACAAACCGGAGTTTTAGAAGGAGAAGAGCAAAACCTCCACAGGTGCCACAGTTTCGGACGAAATCGGTTCAACGTAGGATCGAAGCAAAGTTGATTTGCGCTCTGAGGGCTACGGCGCGTGGACCTTAGATTTTTGTGGAGTTTAGAGCCAACTCCAAGAGGTAAGGGATATTTTCCTCTTGGTTTATTTTGGTAGGCCAGGCACAAATGATCGAGGATTTGTTGAGGGGCTTGGATGGTAAAAATGTTTTTGCCGGGTCTCAATATTTGAGAAGTAGCAGAGTGAAAAAATCTCTAATGTGTGATGACGATTGAAATCTGAAATTTCTCTTGTTTCGCGCGTGAGTTGTGTATTGTAATTTTTGTGATGTTGGGTGATTCGAATGAATTCTTGAATTGTTATTAGCTCATGAAGCAGGCTAATTTTGATATTATTACTATGGTGTATAACATGATTTATGTGAATTGGTGCACACATTAATATATACATGTAAAATATTTATAGCATAAGATTGTTTGAAACCGAAGCATGTGCAATTCCATATGCACCAGGGCGCCCTAAAACGATAATTGTAGTCATGACATAAAAATGAAAGAAAAATGAAAATAGAGTGTGAAGGAGCACAAGGCTTTGAAGGAATTTACCTTTGTGATGTTATGATGTCTTTGTGAGAGTTGTCTAATAGTTTATCTCGGAGGTGGACTCATGGCCCCACATTAGAGGATTACCCAGCCAGTGCTTTCGGATGATGAAATTCACAAATACTCCTATATCCTTGTTTCGAGAGAATATGGAAATATTTTTATAAGTTCTGATTGAATTTTACTATTTTCTTTAATTTTTAGAGTTTCCATAAATATCTATTAGTTCCCCATTCTTTTTAAGCGGAATTTCTAGCGAAGACTATTACTTAATTTACTTTCTTCAAGTATTTTTAATTTTATAATTTTCTCCGTTATCTCCATTCATTTTAAATTTGAATTACCTATCTTATTTTTAAAATGAATGGGTTATTATGTTACCATGTGAAGTAAATATAAGTTAACAATAAACATGAAATTCTTTGAGCATTTATCATATTAAGATCATACATTTTGTATTGAAATGATTTACCATATCCACCACTTGTTACAAATTCTGAGATGACATGAATCTTGGCAAAAATTTTATTAGTTACATTAAAAATAAAAATAAATTAAACATTAAATTAAATTTAAGTGAAAATTGTTTTAAATTTTTGATCAAATTAAAATATCCCCCAAATGAATTATTTTTTGAGGTATAATTCAAATAAAAGTATGTGTTGATAAAATGGGTTGGGGATATGATAATAGAAAATTTGATAAAAGGAGTTTAAGTCTTGACGTTTAAGTTTAGATGTTTTTAGTTAAGCTAATCTTGCCCATTTTTATTCGAGATAGTTTTCGATCAACCTAACCTAGCCCATGCGGGTTGCGGGCTAAAACGGACCAAAACCTTAAAAATCTTTAAGATTTAAAATTTTATATATTTATGTTTTCAAATAAAAATAAATAATATACAAATATATAATAATAATTAATATATATAAAATGATTGAGTCTAAACAATATAATAATAGTAAAAAGCTTAAATAAATAAATAATCTTCCAGAAACGTTATTATAACAAAAGCTCTCAAAATAATACTATTCAAATAGTACCCAGTAATAAAAACAACTTAATAACATATATGAAAAACAATTCCGAAGTATCCGATAAGTATCTAATAACCTACTCTAATCTATCATTTTCATTATATCCAATAATGACATGTGATATACATTAAAAGATATATATCATCGACAGTTGTTGAGTTATCATTATCTATTAAATAATTTAGAATGTTCTTTGACATCTAAATTTAAATTTATGTTTAGATAAAAAATATTTTAATCATCTCAATAGTATAACGATGAAATATCGTATTTGCTTGAAAATCTATCTTGCTTTAAGATATAATCTTATTATGAAATAAATTAGTTTATAATTTTTGTTAATTATTTTAAAAATAACATTATTTTGTTATTAATACTAGTTTAAGTAATAAAAATTATACAAATTATCTTGATAATTTAGTTATTAAAATTAAATTAAATTTATAAACTAGTACAACTTCATTTTTATAAAAAAAGAACATATATGATTGAATAAATTTGAGACCAAACTAATAAAAAAAATGAAATTGTAAATATTTAAAATAGGAGTAATGAGATAAATAAAAATATATTTAATATTAAAAATATAATTTATTTAATTCTAAATTTTCATACAAGATTTTTAAATATTAAATTATATTAAAAAGATACATTTAAAAATTGAAAATAAAATAGTTAAAGCAACCAAAAAGTTTAATATATTAATCATATATTATAATAATAATTACATTTTAAAGCCCTTATGCAATAAAGAGATAGCAAAATACAAATTTTATAGATGAATTTTGAAATCTCAATTATTTAATAGTTATAAAAATTAAATAAAAAATTCTTGCCAATTGGGCTAATTGGGCTAAACCACATGGGCTACATGCCAAAACAAGTTAAGCCCAATTGAAACTGGTTTTTATTCGGGAATTAATTTTCTGTGTATAAGAAAATTTGGGTTAAAGTAATTTAAGCCGCTTCGGAGTTCTGCAACCTATATTCTTCAGGTCTAGATGTATAGAATTGTATTGAAGGATTGAAGTATTTAAATAAGTGCTTCTAAATTGAATTTCTTTTTCTTTCTAAAACCTTAGACCCTTTATTTCTCTCTTCGACCACTTGTTTGTTAGAAATGAGGTATTTTTTACCCGTTAACGATATAAAATCACCTCTTCCATAGATCTGGTTTTCTTTTTTAATAAAGTGGTTTCTTCCACACAGATTTGTGTTTTTCTTCTTTTTCCTTTGTTTTTTTTTTGTGTTGTTGTCCTCGACCTATTGTAGTGTGTTTTGTCACCGACTTATTACGATGTGTAGTTCTATCGTTGACGGTTAGTTTCTTTGTGGATTTTCGTGTTGGCCTTTTAGATGACAAAGTTTCGATATGATTGAGTCATCACATCAAATCATGGTTGTTAGTATGCTGCAGATATAAAATCTTATGTATTCTAAACATTTTTAGATTATCAAACGGTGTGTTTGACTCTTGAAGCACTTTTGATTGTGTTTGTGACGCCCCAATTCCCGGGTCATTTTTTTTTTTTTTTTTTTTTCGCGAGTGCCGCCAGAGCGGTGTTCCTGACGGTGACCCTAAATAGTACACAGCATTTATGCGGTGTCGCGGTCTGGGTCATGTGCCTGATGTGCACACCACCCTCTACCGTGCTTGCGACTCGAGGCGCCAGCTAACTATCACGTGTCTTGACTGCGCTCTTTGGGCGCTAATGCGGCATACAGGCGCCTTCCCGGTACAGTAATTGAATTTTGAGCTCGGGCTCGGGCTTGGGCTCGGCTCGAGCTCGACCTTGAGCTTGTGCAAATGCTTCAGTCAAAGCCGAGCTTGAGCTAAGAGTGGGGTTTGTTTTCTTAGCAATGGGGCAGAGCCCAGAGCTGAATGAGCAACGTAAAGCGACGATCAATTTGGCTTTTTTTTTTTTTATTTATAAATTATCGATCTGAAACACAGGCAGTAGTTTTGCAGCTCATGACCTCTATGAAGAAAAAAACCCTAAACGAAAAGTAGCTCACTCTCCGGTCTCGGCTGTCGTCCCTTGCTCCTAGACCACAGGCTGAATTCTGGTCGTCTGGCCGCAACATCTGCGTCGTCCCAGATTTCCTCTCTCCCCCGACATACGACGTCGACCATCTCGACCGTCGATCTGCCTCTCTCAGAAGCGCGAGGCTTGACATCGTTGCATCTCGACCTTCCTCACTGCAGCGGCGGCCTTATTTGCACTCATCACGATTTTCGGCTATTTTTCGTCGAATACGTGAAGCAAGGGAAAAAAGTATTTTCTTTTACGAAAATGAGTGAATTGGTAATTCTTACTCGGAACGGTACAGACAAAACCACTGAATCTTTCTGCAGACCTCGGATAGTGACAGTCCGCATGGATTACAGAATCATCTCGCGCATCTAGTTAGACCAGCAATGCTGCGTTATACAGAGTGGCGTCGGTTTTGCCGCGTGTTCGAGACGGGCAGACGACCATGGGGTGCCATGTGGCACTTGCATGGGAGAGCGGCGGCCAGCGTGGGTAGGCGATGTCATGCCCTTAGGATTGCATGATTTGGGTGGGGGGCGGAAATGTGAAGCCACCCTCGCTGCATAGAAACATGAAAGTGGGTTAAATTGTGGCATGGAAACACTTGGTCTTGAGTTGACCAGAGTGTCAAACAAGGCCATTGGGTGTGCTTCTACTGGAGTCGAGCCAACTTTGGAGTTGGAGGAGAGATTCAAACAATTCGGTAGAAGAGGAGGAAGAAAGAAAGAGAGAAGAAAAGAAAGAAAGGAAAGAAAAGGAGGAGGAAGCTTTTCCTAGATTGTTTTGAGATTTGGGTGGATCAGAAGCCGAGGTCCACCACACACTTTAAGAGGTAGGGATCTTTCCTCTTTGGTTATTTCCTTGTTTGGGGCCATGGAAATGGCATTGGTTGAAGTTTTCCTATGTGATTGTTTGGATATTAGAATAACATGCGAATTTGTGATGTTGTCCATCATATGATTTTTACAGGTTTGAAGGCCCGAATTTGTGATATTTATCCATACTGTTTTATTTGTCTTTTAAATTTGGCAACTCAGGTTGGTCTTCATCCTTGTATGACTAACTCATCATGAGAGATAATTACAGGTTTTCGTGAAGAAATTCGGTTGATGTATTAGCTGTATGAATAGAAAAACCTTCAAAATTTCACAGAGCTTTCATCATGACTAACATGTAGAATCTTTAGGTTTTAGATCCAAAGAAAACTGGAGTTTGAGGTATTGTGTAATACCATGAAAAACATCTCTGAGAATTTCACAGACTTCTGCACTAGCTAACATACGAAATGTTTTGGGTGTTTAGATCAAAGAAAACTCAGTTTGGTGTATTATTGTGTATGCATGACTAACATGCGGAGATGTTGCAGGTTTTTAGGCGAAGAAATTCAGTTTGGTGTATTATTGTATGAATGAAAAACATCGCGAGAATTCTGGGCTTTCATGCATGACTAACATGTAGAATCTTTTGGGTTTTAGATCCAAAGAAAACTACAGTTTGGGGAGTATTGTGTATGCATGAAAACATGCGAGAATTTTAAGGCTTCCATGCGACTAACATGCAGAATGTTTGGGTGTTTAGATTAAAGAAAACTTAGTTTGGTGTATTATTGTATGCACCAGGCTAACATCACGGAATGTTCTAAGGTTAAGAAGTGAAGAGAAGATTCAGTTTGGTGTATTGTATGAATGAAAAACATGGGAGAATTTCTGGCGGGCTTTCATGCATGACTAACATGTAGAATCTTTTGGGTTTTTAGATCAGAAAACTCAGTTTGAGGGTATTATTGTATGCAAGAAGAAAAACATGCGAAATTTTACGGGCTTCCATGCATGACTAACATGCGAGAATGTTTTGGAGTGTTTAGATAAAAGAAAGCTGGTTTGGTGTATAATTGTATGCATGACTAACATACGAGAATGTTGGGTTTTAAGGCGAAGAATTACGGTTTGGTGTATTATTGTATGAATGAAACAATATTAATTTCACACATGACTAAATATGTAGAATCTTTTCGTTTTTAGATCAAAGAAAACTCTACTTGTATTATCAGATGCATGAAAAACATGCAGAATTTTCTCGCTTCCATGCATGACTGTCAGATGCACGTTTTGATGTTTAATTCAAAGTAGAAAAACTTGGTTTGGTGTATTATTGTATGCATGACTACATGCGTATCGTCGGTTTGTGGATCAAGAAATCGGGCCGGTGTATTATTGTATGGAATTAAAAAACACGCAGAATTTCGCTTTTTACATGACTAACATGTAGAATCTTTCGTGTTTAGACCAAAGAAACTTATTTGTATTATTGTATGCGACTAACATGCGTATCGTTCTGGTTTTTAGGATCAAGAAATTCATTGTGTATTATCGTATGAATGAAAACACGCACTTCGCTTTCATGCATGACTAATATAGAATTCGGTTTTTACCAAAGAAAACTGGCCAGGAATATTGCAGCATGAAAACTTGCAGAATTTTTGGGTTTGGCGCATGACTAATGACAGATTGTTTTGCATTACTTGCCTAAGTAATGGAATTATGTTAATACATGCTTGAAGACGTTGATGTGAATGAACCGAATGGATAGAAGATAGTGTAATGCTTTGGTGTGATGTAATGATTCAATGTGTGGAATATTAACATGATCAGTATTGTTGATGTTGGAACCAATATATGAAATGTTAAAATGGACATGAGGTTCATATCACACACATAGTGTATTTGCAGAATGTCCATGCAGAGGTCTTCATACATTGGTCATGGGTTTGAGTGCAAAGACACAATTGTATCAGATCAGGTGGCAGAATAATTACATTATACGAGTGTGTACATGGTACCCATTTGGCACCGTGACTGTGTTGAATCGTAGGGCTGGGAATGGACAAAGTCCAATTGAGTTCCATGTTGTTAAATGAAAATGGAAATGAAATGTGTCTGGCGTAGCAAGTAGGGATAGATACCCTCAAGTGAAAACCGAAACCCGGGTTAGACAAAATAGATCCACCCGGTGAAAGCCCGAAAATTTATGTCACTAAAAAGACATGAAATGGATTAAATAAATATCGCATAGATCACGGCTGGCATGGGAGTCGGACGACTTAGTATTGATTTCATTGGAACTTGTATCGATGGTGGGCCTAAGAGGTCAATCTTTGGGATTGTGTATGTGTAGTGTCGTCTCATACATGCATGTAGATTTTTCCATGATGTGGACAACATGTATGTACCTGATTGCTGTCGGTTTGACTATGAAATGATCATTTCGTAGTACCTTAGGTGGGGAATAGCCCTTGAAGGATTTATCTCATCAGCGTTAGCCCACCCCCGCTGTCGTGGGACCTCTTCGTGTACAAGGATAGGTACAAGCAAGATAAATTTCTCCCAGAGTCGGATTTGCGAAGCTGGCTTCTGATCGTGGCCTGATTCTTGTTTAATGTATATTAGAATGAACTAGTGTTAATATATGTTTCAGACAAGAGCATGTAATAACCTCGGATCTACGTAAATGTATGGTCTTGTAAAACCATACGGACGAGTACGGGATGATGGGCCCTATTGGTCATTTTACTAGCTAATGGTCTCATGATGTGAGACACGGTGTTTTCACAGCTGACTCGTGGTCAACGGGACCCTCGGGCTTTGGGGTGTCACGTACTACACAGAGCTTAGGCATACCAACACCTAGGGGCCCGGGGCAAGGCTGGGCCCTAGACATGCCATAATATGTAGGAACATCAAGCAACTTTGTATAGCTTTTGAGCTGAATTAGAGTTACCTATGTCTAAATTGATATTCAAATCATAGAATGTTTTTTATCAAGGTCTAGGTAGAGGTTACCTAGACTCTACGAGACAGATTAGATCACAACATGCATCAGGTGTTTTCTGCTTATGCTTTGATTGTATACGCATCGTGTAAATTACGTGGAATTATATACGTGGTGGTGGATGTATATAGGAAACGCGAATACTGTGGTCAGAACGTAACTGTGGAGTTCGGAAACAAACGGATGGTTCGGGATATTATGATATTATCATCAGTACGTAAGCAACAAAGCTTTCGACATCGAAATGATTCTAAACTTGGCCAAGCCTGACTGCTTGTAGATATGGCAGAGGACGGGGCGTGAGGGTTATCACATCAGGGTGATGGTCGCACTACCCCGCTTGATCACAGCCTGGGGAGGCTACGGGTGCCACATACCATGTACTACAAAGTTGATGCAAATAGAGAGCCGTGGAGGTGCCAGTGAATCTCCAGAGGTTCAAGCACACCATCCTTCGACGTCACGGAGTGAGGGACCATGGTAGTTAACTACCTGGTTCGCTGATCGAGAGGATTCTCGCATGGAGATCACCCTGATACTACCTGACACGCCGCTTCATTCCGTGCCGCGGTGAGTCCCAGATCCGTGGGAGGGTCACATCGTGGACTCGGTCGGGTGACATGGGATAGCCGATTGGTACTATTCATGGGAAGTACTTTCCGCTCATGTATTACAAAGCCCGAGAGCCTCGAAACAGATGTGGGACGATGATCAGATTCTTGAGCACAGAAATGACCACAGAGTTGGCACGCTTTTGGGATGATTATGCCACCTAATTTGCGCTGGTCAGTTCGAGGTCAGGTCGCTTGTCCATCCGGTAAGATCAGGCACAATCATGTAAGATACGGACTGATGGTTAGTATAGCTTCTCGATTATCGAGGCAAGAGGTAGATTTACGCCAGAAAGATCCGAGACGCTGGGTGCTGCAATAAGAAGAGGGGATCCAAGTTTTTCTTCGTGCTCGGAAAGAAGCAGACTTCGCTCCACGGTTTCGTGGGGCTGGCCGTAGCCAATGTGGCCAAGGCCAGTCCGTTACCGGGCCGTCAAAGATGACATGTTTCCACCGCCATCACGTCAGACACGAGCTGAATCGTCCTCGATGTGGGTTTTGTGGATCGGGACACCACAAGCCCCGACATCGGGACACAGCAGACTCAAGATAGTTCCTCCCACCAAAGACGCCGTGGGAACAGTATCGGCCCCGTGGTGCGACACGAGCATCGAGTGTTTCACGACGTGCCAAAGGGGGCGTGAGAAGGTCGAGGTCGCAGGGCGAGTGTACAGTCGCGAACTCTGGGGCTCAGGCTATTCACGCCGTTATCTAATACGCATCGAGGTAGCGTGATCAACAATGATCTGCACGCTTCTACTCTTCGGCCAGGCAAGGGTGTTGGTTTGACTTAGGTGCATCGCATTCCTTATCACGCATTCACGCGGTAAAGACGCCAGGTGCTGAGACCTTAGACGAGCCATCAGATGCGAGTTCTCCCCTGGTGGGACCAAGGCGAATTGATCGATATGCTCGGGGATGAGGTAGAGATCTCCGATTCTACTGCACGGACCTCTCGGGCCGCTGACATGTTAGAGTTCGAGGTCATCCCTGGGACGGATCGTTAACTATGACACTGGGTCACATAGATCGCGGATCGTGATGAGAGTTACCGCCTCACACACCGCACGATACTGCGGTTGTGTTTCGTGTGGGAATAGGTATCGGCGTTTCACCCCATAATCGCGGTACCATTCACGATGGCACGGCAATGACGGGTCACAGCCAGCTCCACTCGAGGACGAGCAGATGTGATATGAGTCTACCTCGGGTGGTTCATGCGAGTACGAGGATGTTTTCCGACGTAGCTACGGCCACTTCCACCGAGAGATAGACTGCATTGAGTTGCATCCTGGGACGTCGCCCATTTCTATGACTCCGCATAGGATGGCGCCTGCTGGAGTTACAGGAGCCTGGCAATCCGTATATATGAGTTAATGGGAAAGGGCTCTATTGTATCAAGTACTTCACCACCGTAGGTGCTCGGTTCTATTTAAGAAGAAGAGAAGGATAAGACCAGCCGGTATGCGCCGATTCTGACAGTTGAGCAGGGTTACTGTCGAATCGGTATCCATTACCAGGATTAATGACTTATTTGATCCAGGCAGAGGCGCGGTCTACTCCAGATAGACAACCGCGCTGGTTACCATCGGTTGAGTTAGGGCGAGACATCCACAAGACGGCGTTCGGGGCCCGCGAGTATGGGCACTTTGAGTTTCTGGTGATGCCGCTGGGATTGTGAATGCACCGGCATTCCTTGGGCCTCATGAATAGGGTGTTCTAACCCTATTTAGATCAATTTTTGGTGGTATTTGTTGATGACATCCTGATCTACTCCCAATCGGAGGTGGAGCATGAGGATCACTTGAAAATTGCACTACAGCTTTTGAGGGATCATCAGTTGTATGCCAAGTTCAGTAAGTGCGAGTTTTGGCTTGCTGAGGTGGGTTTCTTAGGACACGTGGTGTGAAGCCCGAGGGCGTGTCGGTGGACCGGGAAGGTGAGGCTGTGATGAGTTGGGAGACCGAAGTCGGTCTTGAATCGTAGTTTTTGGGATTGGTGGGTATTACGGGAGGTTTATAGAGGATTTCTCTCGGTTAGTAGCGCTGTGACAAGATTGACTGGAAGGAATGGAGTCAAGTTTGTATGGGATGACTCATGTGACGAGTGTTCCGGGAGTGAAGAGGAAACACTTGACTCCTATTCTAATAGTCCCGGAAGGGACAGAGGTACCGCAGTCTCTTGTGATGTAGAGACGAGACTAGGGTGTGTGTTAAGTGCGTCAAGGGAAGGTTGTGGCTTATGGTTCTCGGCAGTTGAAGAATCACGAGTAGAATTACCTCGCGCATGACATGGAGTTGGCTGCTGTAGTCTTCGCCCTGAAGATTTGGCGTAACTACTTATATGGTGAAGCGGAGTTCGAGGTGTTTTAGGACCACGAAAGTGCGAAATACATCTTCACGCGTGAGACCTCGACATGAGGCGGCGTAGGTGGATGGGTTTTTGGAAGATTACGACTTCACTTTGCATTACCATCCCGGTAAGGCAAATGTGGTGGCTGATGCGCTTAGCCGAAAGTCACAGGGAGTATTGGCTAGTATAGCTTCCCGGGAGTGGCGGATGCTCGAGATAGTGGGGCAGTTCAGACTGCAGTACGATGAGCAGGCTCAGGGTACCTTAGGAAGTATGATGGCTACGCCGTCTCTGTAAGCGGAGTGATGGGGAGTCCCGAGTGCGGGACCAGGCTGAGTATCATTAGGGCCAGTCACGATTAGGTACGTACGGCGAAAGATTTGGGCCATCCACGTAGATGGTGTGGTCTTGGGGTATAGGGGATGGGTTGTGGTCCCCATCGAAGGATTTGAGGGAGGAGATCCTCAAAGAGTTCCATTGCTCTTGATTCGATTTATTGCATCGGTGGCGCGAAGATGTATCATGACGCCGTTGCGATGTGCGGAAGCGGGATGAAGGGGGCATGTTGGGGATTTTGTCGACCCGATTGTCTCACGTGCGGCGGGTGGTACGAGCACGAGGAGGCCCGATATAGGACTACTCCGACCATTGGAGATAGCGGAGTGGAAGTGGGAGCACATCACGATGGACTTTGTGACTCACTTGCCACGGACATCGTAAAAGCATGATGCGATATGGGTTATAGTGGACCGACTCACCTAGTCGACACATTTTCTGGCTGTGCGGATGACCTTCACACTGGAGGAATTCTACAGGTTGTATATATGGGAGATAGTACGGTTGCTTGGAGTTCCAGTCTCCATAGTATCGGATCGGGATCCTCGGTTTACGGCTCAGTTTTGGAAGAGTTTCCAGAAGGCCATGGGGGCCTTGACTTTCGTGAGTGCGCTTTTCATCCTCGGACGGATGGTTAATCGAGAGCGGACTATTCGATTTTAGGACGTGCTACGAGCATAACGTCACGGATCTCTCGAGGGTGTTTGGGAGGAGCACTTGCCCTTGGTAGAGTTCGCCTACAATAACAGCTATCAAGCGAGTATTCAGATGGCTTTCTGGGGCTCTGGGAGTGACAGTTCAGATATGTTGGACGAGAGGTGGGAGGCTCGACATTGGTCGAGTTTGATTAGAGACACCTCGGGGAGAAGGTGTTGCGCCAGTCGGAAGCGTCTCCTTGGCTTAGAGCCTGCAAAAGAGTTATGTTGATATACGACGACGACCTCTAGAGTTTGAGGTGGGTGATCATGTCTTCTTGAAGGTGATGCCTAAGAGAGGAGTGATCAGATTCGGAAAACGAGGGAAGTTGTCGCCGAGGTACATTGGTTGCGTATTGGTTGGCGTCGCCACCGAGTTTGTCAAGCGTTCATGAGGTGTTTCACGTCTCTATGCCCCGGAAGTACACTCCAGATCCAACTCATATAGTGGATTGGGGTGAGCTTGTTGTTGATGCTGATGGGACAGCCGAGGAGGGACCGGTCTACGTATCATGGATAGCCCCGAAGCGAGGTTTTGCGTGGAAAGACCGTGAGGCTTGTAAGGTGTTGTGGCGGCCCAGAATTCGGAGGTGACATGGGAGGCGAGGCCGTGCGCGCCAACTATCCTTCTTGGTTGATGGGAAGGTGCGTTTTCTTGTCATTAATGTTTTAAATGAAACATTACATATCATGTGTTTGATTGTGTGCATATATATGTGGGAATGTGGGGCCGAATTTCCTTTTAAGGGGGAATGAAACCGGGAAAAAGTATATATATATATATATATATATATATATATATATATATATATATATTTTTTCTTTTTTCTGAAAATGAGCGAATCGGTAATTCTTACCCGGAACGGTACAGACAAAACCCTAGATCTTTCTCTAGACCTCGGATGACGAAACGGATCACGCCGTTAGAATCATCTCGCGAAATCTAGTTGAACCAAACGAACTGCGTCGAGATTCGAGAAACATCGGTTTGCGTATTTCGGGTAGGCAGGCAACCATGGGGTGCCATGTGGCACTTGCATGGGAAGACACTTGGCACATGGGTGGGCGAGTGTCATGCCCTTAGGATTTGCATGATTTGGGTGGGGCCAAATGTCGAGCCACCCTCATGCATGAGCATGAAAGTGGGTTAAATGTGGCATGGAGAACACTTGGTCTTGAGTTGACCAAGTGTCAAACAAATTTGTGTTAGGTGTACTCCACCTAGGTCAAACCAACTTTGGAGTTGGAGGAGAGATTCCAAACAATTCGTAGAGAAGAGGAGAAGAAAGAAAAGGGAGAAAGAAAAGGGAGAAAGAAAAGAAAGAAAGAAAGAAAGAAAGGAAGAAAAGGAGGAGGAAGCTTTTCCCCCATTGTTTTGAGATTTGGGTGGATCAAGAACTGGTCCTACACACTTCAAGAGGTGAGGGATCTTTCCTCTTTGGTTATTTCCTTGTTTAGGGCCATGGAAATGGCATTTGGTTGAAGTTGCTATGTGATTGTTTAGATGAATAACATGCTGAATTTGTGATGTTGTCCATCTTGAATTTTCTAGGTTTAAAATGATTTGTGATGTTACATGCTGATTTTTAGTCTTTAGGACTGGCTTCGGTTGGTGTATTATTATGCACTGACTAACATGCGGAATGTGTACAGGTTTTAGGCCCCGAAGAAATTCAGTTTAGTGTATTGTATGAATGAAAACATCTACGAGAATTTCACGGGCTCATGCGTGACTAACATGTAGAATCTTTTGGGTTTTAGATCAAAGAAAACTCAGTTTGGTGTATTATTGTATGCATGAAAAACATACAGAGATTTTAAGGCTTCCATGCATGCTAACATGCGAAATGTTTTAGGTGTTTAGATCAAGAAAACTCAGTTTGGTGTATTATTGTATGCATATTAACAAGCGGGAATGTTTTGGGTTTTTTAGGCGAAGAAATTCGATTTGGTGTATTATTGTATGAATGAAAAACATGCAGAATTTCTTGGCTTTCATGCATGACCTAACATGTAGAAGATGCTTTTGGGTTTTTAGATCAAAAGAAAGCTCAGTTTGGGGGCATTTATTGTATGCATGAAAAACATGCAGAATTTTAAGGCTTCCATGCATGACTAACATGCGGAATGTTTTGGGTGTTAGATCAAAAAACTGATTTGGTGTATTATTGTATGCATGACTAACATGTAAAGATGTTGCAGGTTTTTAAATGAAGAAATTCGATTTGGTGTATTGTGTATGAATGAAAAACATGCAGAATTTCCGCAGGCTTTCATGTATGACTAACATGTAGAATATTTTTGGGTTTTAGATCAAAGAAAACTCGGTTTGGGGGTATTATTGTATGCATGAAAAACATGAAGAATTTTACGGGCTTCCATGCATGGTAACATGCAAAATGTTTTGGGTGTTTAGATCAAAGAAAACTCGAGTTTGGTGTATTATTGTATGCATGACTAACATGCGGAGATGTTACAGGTTTTTAGACTAAAGAAATTTAATTTGATGTATTGTATGAATGAAAACATACGGAAATTTCTTAAGGCTTTCATGCATAACTAACATGTAGAATCTTTTGGGTTTTTTAGATCAAAGGCTTCGGTTGGGGTATTATTATGCATGAAAACATACGGACTTTTCTAGGCTTCCATGCATAGCTAACATACGGAAGAATGTTTTGGAGTGTTTAGATAAAGAAAACTCAGTTTGGTGTATTATTGTATGCATGACTAACATGCGGAATGTTACTGAGTTTTTAGGCGAAGAAATTCGGTTGGTGTATTATTGTATGAATGAAAACATGCAGAAAATTTAAGGCTTTCATGCATGACCTAACATGCTTAGAATCTTTTGGGTTTGAATCCAAAGAAAACTCAGTTTGGTGTATTATTGTTTGCATAAAAACATACGAGAATTTTACAGGCTTCCATGCATGACTAACATACGGGGCTTTGGGTGTTTAGATCAAAGAAAACTCGATTTGGTATGTTATTGTATGCATATTCTTTCATGAGAATGTTTAAGGTTTTTAAATGAAGAAATTCAGTTTAGTGTAATGTGTATGAATGAAAAACATACAAATTTCTTTGGCTTTTTCATGCACTTGACTAACATGTAGAATCTTTTGGGTTTTAGATCGAAAACTCGATTTAGGGCATTATTGTATGCATGAAAAACATACGAGAATTTTACAGGCTTCCATGCATGACTAACATGCAGAATGTTTTGGGTGTTTAGATCAAAGAAAACTCAGTTTGGTGTATTATTGTATGCATGACTAACATGTGTAGAATGTTAAGGTTTTAATTTGAAGAAATTTAGTTTGGTGTATTATTGTATGAATGAAAAACATGCGAGAATTTTAAGGCTTTCATGTATATTGCTTTATGTAGGAATATTTTGGGTTTTAGATCAGAAAACTCGGTTTGGGAGTATTATTGTATGTAGAAAAACATAAGAAGAATTTTAAGGCCATGCATATTTAACAATACAAAATGTTTTGGGTGTTTAGATCAAAGAAAACTCGATTTAGTGTATTATTGTATGCATATTCTTGATGCGAGAATGTTACGGGTTTTAGACTAAGAAATTTAGTTTGGTGTATTATTGTATGAATGAAAAACATCACGAGAATTTCTTGGGCTTTCATGCATAACTAACGCCCAGAATCTTTGGGTTTAGATCCAAGACCGGTTGGGGTATTGTGTGAAAAACATGCGAGACTTTTCTAGGCTTCCATGCCATGACTAACATGCGGAATGTTTGGGTGTTTGGATAAAGAAACTCAGTTTGGTGTATTGTATGCATGATAGCATGCGGAGATATTACAGGTTTAGGCGAAGAAATTAGTTTGGTGTATTATTGTATGAATGAAAAACATGCGAGAATTTCACAGGCTTTCATGCATAACTAACATGTAGAATCTTTTGGGTTTTAGATCAAAGAAAACTCGAGTTTAAGTATTATTGTATGCATGAAAAACATACGAGAATTTTACCAGGCTTCCATGCATGACTAACATGCGGAATGTTTAGGTGTTTAGATCAAAGAAAACTTAGTTTGGTGTATTGTATGCATGACTAACATGCGGAATGTTACCAGGTTTTAGGCGAAGAAATTCAGTTTGGTGCATTATCATTATGAATGAAAAACATGCAGAATTTCACGGGCTTTCATGCATGGCTAACATGTAGAATCTTTTGGGTTTTAGATCGAAGAAAACTCAGTTTGGTGTATTATTATGCATAAAAAACTTGGGGAATTTTTGGCCTTCCATGCATGACTAACATGCGGGAATGTTTTGCATTACTTGCCTAAGTAATGGTGGGAATTATGTTAATACATGCTTGAAGATGTGTTGATGTGAATGGGCGAGATGATAGAAAGATGTAGTGCATGCTTATGTGATGTATTGGTTGATAATGTGGAATATTAACATGATGCATGTTTGTTGATGTTGAGGCGAATATATGAAATGTTATGCACTAGACATGAGTGTTCATAGCACACACATAATTAATGCCGGTGTAGTGTCCATGTAGAGTCTTCATACATTGGTCTCATGGGTTTTTTTTGAGTGCGATGACTAAATTGCATTGCATTGGTGTGCAGTAACACCACATTACATGAGTGTACATGTGCGGTTGTAGCATTTGGTGTTGGATCCATGTGGGCTTGGGAATGTAGTGAAGTCAATTGGGTTCCACAGGTGTTAATGAAAATGGAAAACAAAAATGTGGGCGTAGCAAGTAGGGGATATATACCCCCTCGGGGTGAAAAACTTTGAGAAGCACAGGTTGGAACGATATCCACCGTGAAAGCGAAAATTTTGGTGCTGAAAAGACATAGAATGATTAATAAATATCATGAACTACGGGTTGTGAGATGGGAGTCGCGACTTAAGTATTGATTTTGATGGAACTTGCATTGGATGGTGGGTCGGGAGTTGACGTGCTTAGAGGCGTGCTGGAGTGTCGTCATTACATGCATGTAGATTTTTCCATGATAGAAATGACATGTATGCAGTTGGTTGTTGGTTTGACTATGAAATGATCATTTGCATGTGCACCTAGGTGGGGAATAGCCCTTGTAGGATTTATCTTTCTTGGCGTTAGTGGCTTCGTCATTAAGGACCCCTTTGGTGCGGGACAAATCTGGAGCATATAGCACCTTAAGTAAAGGGATTATGAGAGCTGGTAGGATTTGTGGCGCGATTCTTGTTTTAATGTATATATTAGAAGGAACTAGTGTTAATATATGTTTTGTATTAAGAGTGATGCGACTTAACTCTTGGATCTATAGAAATGTATGGTCGCCTTAGTAGTAATAGACAGAGTATGGATGATGGGCCACTGTTGGGTCATTTACTCAAGCATGGGTCTCATGATATAAGGGCTTTTGCAGCGGAGTTTTAGTAGGTTGTGTTGGATGAGGACCCTCGGGTTTGAGATTGTCACTTGAGAATCGCCGCTACAAATACAATCCAATTTCAAGGTACATTCTCTCCAAATTTAATCCATTTGATGAGTGCCTAACAATACTCTGAATTCAATCTTGGATTCGAAGCTTAGTTTTTTTTAACAAGAAGCTTAAACAAAGGAAATGTCAGCTTTGTGATACCCCGAGAAATTCACAGGCGTTGGGTCATTTTCAGGACAGGTTGTCCATACCGGTGTGTAGTCCAGTTCAAGGTTCGGGAAGCCGGAGGTTTTAGTTAGTCAAAGTTTGTGAAATTTGGCGTAAGTGAGCTTGGGCTGTGCGGATTGGGTTCAGAACCTTCTCTCTCTAGATCGCATTCGTATGGTGTTTAGAGCTCACGTGTTTAGAAATGTTTTGTTATGGGACATTATGGATTTTTAACAAATTCCATACGGGTTTGTCTTGAAATCAAAGGGTGATTTCTCTTATACGGGTATGAATCGGGAATCAAGTTTGATAATCAATTTCAATTATCGATCCACCACGATAATTAAAAGCAAGGGAATAAAATGGAAATTGAGGGAAGATTCAAGAACCTACGTGCTTGGGATGATGGAAAGCGGTAGGTGGCGGCGAAGCGTAAGCGAGAGAAATTTTCAATCACAAGTCAAACAAGATCCTTTTTCATTGTATAGAGAAAATCTTCAATACTTGAAACCGTCTTCAATTTGACTATGTGAATCTTCAATTTCGAGAAAGAGATGAATATTTGTCTAAATGATTTAATGAGATTACTTCTTATGTATATGTAAATTTGTAATTGCTTCTACATTTTTAGAAATAATTTATGTGGATTATTTTTTTACTAGAAATGTCTAGACCAACAAAAGCTAATATTGTGATCGATATGGAAGATGTGGATAAAGACGACGAAATGGATGAAATGGGTATAGATGCAACGGAAGCCAAGACAAGCAGGAAGAAGAGATCAGTAGTTTGGAAGGAATTTGAAATCATAACAAACAATGGCGACATGAAGGCAAGATGTAATCACTGCAAGCATAATCTTGCCTATAAGAAGGGGGGTGCAACAACTCATCTTAAAAGGCATCTAAAACTTTGCTTTCATGGCTTTGGTTGGCAGGATAAGGAGTCCCGAAAAGTTTATTGTCTTTTGATGTTACTGAAGGTGATTAAATGCTATCAATCTTTAAGTATGATAAAGGAAAAGTAAGAGAGGAACTTGTAAAGATGTTTGTTGTCCACGAATATCCTTTTTGGATGGTAGAGCACGAGTTCTTCACTAAATTTTGTAGAAGTCTTAACCCCAAGTATGAGCCAATCAAAAGACAAACTTTGAAGCTTGATTGCATGAGAGATGTCTCTCCCGAGAAGGAAAGTTTGAGATTGGCATTGCGGGCGATATCGACTCAACTGCCTTGATTTATGGACTAAATCAGTCCATAGGGTATATGTAATGCCTTACGGGACATTTTCTAGATTCGAATGGAAGTTGCGAGAAGAATCACGAGATTTTTTGTCCCTTGAACCTCCTCACCTTTGGGCATGCGATTCGCGATAGTATCGTGAGTGTTTGATTAGTGAGGAATTGAAGATAAAATTTCCACCATTACACTTTCGATAATGCTTCTTCAAATGATTTAGTTATAGAGTATTGAAAGAAAATTTTGACGAAAAGCTTCACTTTGGTGGTAAATATTTCATATGCGATCTTTGTGCTCATATTCTAAACAGTGGTCGAATGGGTTATGATGCGAGATGTGATTGAGAATATTCGAAAGTGTTAAGTATTTGAAGTTGTCTCCTTGAGACTTTATAAGTTCAATTAAATTGTCAAAAGCCTAAGCTATCTACCTCTAAGCGCTTGATTCTTGATGTGCCTACGGTGGAACTCGACATATGCCATCTTAGAGTGTGCACTTGAGGAACAAGTCGAGTTTTTTCACGTTACAAGGAAAGGGTTCAGCTATAAATGGTTGCTCAGATGAGATTGGAAAGGGCTCTTTGAGGTTTCTAAATTTTTTGGAGGTTTTAATGATGTCACAAAAGGTGTTCTCGGGACCAGAAAATATCCCTCACTTCAAATTTGTTTCTTCGTGAATATGGAAAGTAAGGAAGATGTTGAATGACATGTCTCTTTGATGAGGAATTTTGTAGGCGTATGACTCTAAAGATGAAGGAAAAGTTTATTAAGTATTGGGAGAATGTAACTTTGTGATGGCAATTGGCGGTCTTGGATCCTCGGTATAAAATGGAAACTCATTCTGCTCTTTTCCAAAAATTTATCAGCGAGATGATTTTGAGCATATAGATGATGTTATTCGTGAGTCCTTACAATTTCTTTAAGGAATATCTATACAGTAGATAGCCAAATAAATAGTAGCATGGCAGTGCCATATGATTCTAACCCCTCTCTATACAAAAAAATGAGATGATTTGATGAGTGGGTTATAACTAAAATCGATATCATTCTTGGGAACAGAGTAGAGATAGACATGTATTTAGATGAGGAGTTTATAAACTACAGTAATGAGGAATATGAGGATTTTGATGCTTTGAATTGGTGGAAGCTAATAGTCTAAAATTTCGACACTTATCAAAGATGGCTCGAGACATATTATCCATTCCTATTACTATGATTTCTTGAGAATCACTTGCTAGTCTTTGGGTAGATTACTTGACCAATATCGAAGTTCTTTAAAGCTGAGGCTGTTCAAGCTTTAGTTTGTATGAAGGAGATTGGTTCTGTGAGTTTTGAGTTGAGTTGGCATCAGTGTAGTAACGCTTTATGACTTTAATATATGTTTATATATACTTAGTTTAGTATTTCTTGTTTTACACTGAAGCTTGATCTTGCTTCTTGTTTTATTTAAAAAAGGTTAGAATGAGTTTATCTGAGAAGGTTAGAGATGGACACTTAATTTGGGTTGTATAGTTTCAAATGTACAGATGTTATTCTGGGTTAATATTTTCATGGACCTTAGTTTTTTTGTGTGTTATTATTTTTGGCATTATTTAATTTACCGGGTGGTGATAGTTTATACAAAAGAGATATATGGCTTGAAAAATTCTGAAGCAAACTCTTCTTAGTTTTTGATTATTTTTGCTTCTTTTTGTCAAGCGACCCAGGCCAGTTGTTTTTGCTTCTTTGTCGGTGACTTGAAATGATATTCTTGATTTCTTGTATATGAACTGACTTAGACAATTGTTTATTCTTGGTTTAATATTTACTTTCCATTGAATCGAATTAAGTTTTTAATGATGTATGTTTGGAAGGATTCAACTTATGTTGTGCGTAGTGTAGTGCATTACGACGAGGGTAGTAGAGAGTGTTCACGTACTTCTATAATCGAATTCACAGTGTTTGTGAGAAAATACTAAATTTAAAATTTACAATTGATCAGAAAGCTGAGAAGCTGTACATATTTGTGAGCCAACAATAAAGGACTCCTGGAGGCGCTGCACATGGTACCATGACATGGAATTGGAATTGAAAGTTTAAACAACAATTGCACTGCTTTATTAATGTAACAAAAGTTCTCCCACTTCCTAGGTTCAAGTCCCTGTCACCAGCTTTTAATTTTTCTTTTTTTCCCCTCTCTTCCACCGAAAATTTTCCACTCCCACACCCATCAAAACACAAAATTTCAGCCTTGCTTACAATACTTTGATTTTTCCGATCAAGCACAATAAGAATATCACATTGCTTTAGCATTAACTCAACTTATGTAGTTAGATTATTGAAAGTGTTAGGATATTAGGATTAAGTTCTCTACTGGTTGGGGTGTGGCAACTTTGAACATTCTTGCCACGATCCCATTATGATTCTCAAATGACTTATTGACAGATTTTCCATTTATATGGGAAAATCCTATGGGATCTAAGCTGTCGAAAACATTTCAACAATTAATTGATTGGAGATATTTCACCAAAATGCGTGCGATTTTTATCTTCTATGAGAAAAGGTCCTATAAGGATACCTAACTGTCAAACACCTCTGATAGCCGCCCTTCTCTCATTTTCTCTCATTTTTTCTCTTGTAGCCTATTTTCCTCAAGCAAGGAAGGGTAATTTCTCGGTTATATATGCTTATCCCCAGATTTTAATGGTGACATAATAGTGATTATCATCTCAATTTTTTAATGCTTGGTAAGTTAAAAGGTCAACCCAAAAATATTATTTGATCAAAGCTGCATTAGCTGGGCTCGGGCTCGAGCTCGAGCTAAGTAAGCTTGAGCCTAAAGAGCAGTGGAGGCTCGGAGCTTGGGCTCTAGCTACGACTTAAAATAAATAAGCCCTAGGCTCAAATGTTTCAAAGCTCGTATTTAGGCTCAAATAGTTTACACCCCTACAGCTAGTCGTGACATCTTTATTGATAGCCTCGTAGCCCAAAAGCCCGGTCACTTAGCAGCACAGACCGGTTAACCACATCGCGGCAGGAGAAAAATCCATCTGTGGCTTCTCTTCCACCATCTTTGCTTTTCTATCTTGACACAAAAACCAAGTCGTAGCGACTAACAACCATTTAAGCCATTGATAGAGTTCGGTGCGACCGACTTCAGTTTCCCCATTAGAGGCCTGCATCGCGACCCGAAGTGAGTCCACGACCCCGAAGCCAGCCCGACGCGAGGCCACATCGCGACATAGGAGCAAACGATGTGTCGGGACGAAACTATCGACCAGGTGCCTGATCCGAGCCCCAGGCAGCCATTTAACATAACAATCCCCTGTCGCGATAGGGGGCGGCTATGTCCGGTCCACGGCGGAGGACTCTCTTGTCGCGACCCCGAACTCGGCTAGCACGGGAACCCGATCGCGAAGCAAACAATCCCTTGTCGACCTAGCGCCTTGCGGCCAAAAGACCCATGCCATGGCCACGGGGAATCCACAGCCAGCACATTCAAATCCTCCATCTGTCGTCATAAATCCTCTTTCGTGTGAGCTCTCTGTTACGCACAGCAGTAACGCCCTCGCACACATGCGCTATGGCCCCTTCTATCTTCTTGGCGCAGCCAGCAGCCCCTTAGTACTGTACGACTGTCATGCACGAGGGCCTTCTTGTCGTGACACTTGCTCGGGTTCGCACAAAAATTTGAAATGGGTAGTAGCCCACTCCATTTTCTCTATTAGTTTTTGTAGTTCGGGTTAAAACCACCATAAATTAACCTTATTACTACAAAGGCTACTAGAACCTAGAAACTCAACAAAATGTATTTATGATACATAAATGAGTTTAATTACAATTTAATAAAACTGGGTCTTCTACCCATATTTTTTTACAAAATACAAAAATAAAGCCAAATTTGGCCATTTCTTTGCCTCTGAGGTCTCAAATGCGTCCCATTCCTAGGTGTAGCTTTTGTACCTGAAATTGTTATTCCCATGACGGGGTGAGCAATGCCCAGTAGTTGAATTTTCCTACATGGGCTAGTCCCAACCTAAAATGCACATGCAATGGCCTGCCACAACATCCACACATCCAAGTAAAATGTCTACATAAATGTCATATGTCATGCATGAAATGTCATCATGCCCATATCCCGAGTCACTCACTGACTCCCTCACACGTGCCTATGCCAAGTGTGACAGCGAATCCTTGGTAGTACCAATGACCTAATATAAGGCCCTTCCGGCTCACCAGTACTAATCACAGTGCCAATAGGCAACTAACTGATCAATCGACTCCTATCACAAAACTCAAAGTTTGTGTGATAACTGTGATCGTGTGTCTTCTTTGGGCAACAGAACTTTTAGAAACACATAGTGGGTCTCTTACACCACTCTGAGAACTTTTCGAGTCTCTTACACCCAAGTTCGGGCTTTTCACCTAAGAGTTATGACCCCCTTCTTGCTACTATGACACCTTAATTCTATTTCACTTTATGATTTGAACCATGAGTAATTTATTAGACGTCGTCCAAAATACGAACTCACCATACATTCACCAAGAATGGTGAACAACCATACCATTCACCCACACCCGACTCGATGCAATGTAACCGTACACATGAATGTAACCATGCCAATTCATGTATTCAATTCTAATGGTTCATATGCAATTATATCTATACAATTCAAATAATCATGTTAACACATCAATTTAGCATGCATTAACAATCTCATTCCCCACACATCAAACATGTTATCCATATCAAGTAATCTCACATGGACAATTTCGGTCCATCAATCAGTTCCAGATTGTCCTAAATGATCCCCAATCAAGCCGTAGACAGTCCCTCATCAAGCATTCAGTCCAATTTCTTTGGGACCAAAATATATGGTCGTTCTCGGCCTCACAACTCCTAAAAAATTTTCATGGCATTTTAAACAAGAATTACCTAGTAGGAGAACACCCCTACCTCTCGGAGTTTGTCAAAACTCCCCAACTTCAGTTTTATCTGAAATATTATCGTGAGGATGAACTTTTCCTCTTTCTCGCAGGCGCGGTCGATCGCTGGGAAATTTAGAGAGAAGGTAGAGTCTCTCTCTTTAAAATTCTCTTTCCTTCCCCTCTTGTTTTCTTCTTTTTCTCTCCTCCCCCTCTCACCCGTTTGGCAGATGGTCAGTGGAGAGCACTATCTGCCGCATGTGACTATCATTGGTTGGCTTGGATTATCCACTTATCCAATTTACTTGGATTTTCCTCCAATCACATGATGCTGCATGTTTCCTATGGCCCCACTTGAGTCCTTTGTTTGACTCACCCTACACTTGACACGTGGGCACTATGAGCCACTCAACACATGCCAAGTGTCCACCTTCACCTCGATTGCCTCGAAAACATGAAATTAAATTTGTCTCGGAATTCAACAAAGATTGATGTGGTAGCCAGATTTCCTTTGCAGGCGATTTCAACCGTGAAGTCCGTTTCATCATCCGAGATCTAAAAAAATTCCAGATTTTTGACCGAAATTATAGTTCTACCCTTCCTTAGAAATCTGGATTTTTCGTGGTTTCACATTCTCCCCCCCTTAAAAGAATTTCGTCCCGAAATTCCACACACATACACATCATGCATATGCAACTCTACCACTGAAACACTGTTCGGTGTGTAAGCGGCAACCTTCCTAAGGTCACAATCATTGACAACCCAATGGGCCATCAACTCATCGATGTTAGAATGACATCTAAATCGATGTAATCCCATTGCTTTCGAAAGGTCCACCATGAGCGAAGTCCACGAGATCTTTGATACAATCCAGTATATCTAATCAAACCACACCAGGTCCTATGGGAGAATTTCAAACAACGGCTTTTCAAAGGCCTTGACCTCAGAGTGATCTAGCCGCACCAGATGCAATAATTAGTAGTGCACATACCAGCTACTACCCGGACTTAGCGATCATGGCGATACATTTCATCATCTTTTTCTCAGTGGTGCTAATTGCCAACCACTCATTTCATTTATTTCCATAGATTCTTGAACCCCTAAGATTATGTTTCTCAACCCTAGTGTTCCAAATACAATTCATCATGTATATATTTCACATCATTCAATTCAAGCACACATCACACATATCATTTCATCAAGGGTACAATGAATGCATGATCTAAACCCGTTTCCCATCGAGTCCTAGGTAATCACATACCTATACCTTGATACCACGTTGTGACGCCGGTATCAAATACACCAAGCACTAGGTAATCATAAACCTAAGTTCTAACACCTAGCTATGACGTTGATATCAATTTCACCACAATAGCCATGACCTAAGCCCATGTCCCTCAAGCCCTAGGTAGTCGTATGCACATGAGTTTGATGCCATTGTGCATAGTCAGAGCCTTTTTTCTCTTAAACAGTGCCATAAGAAAAGTGTTCAAGCGGTGAACCTAAACGATTACACAACACTATACACTATTATAGTGCGGGTCGTGTCCGGTGTACACACCACACTTTTGGTCGCGTCTTAGCAGTTTGTTGTGCCTTGATAACATCAATGGAGCTTTTGTCACGGCCTGCGTAGGCCCACACACAATTACACACGATGGGTGCTCTACGTCATGGCACACTAGGCGTGGCACAGATGGCGACACACGCTTCCACCTAGCTTGCCTTTAGTTGCAACCCAGCGCGAGTAGCAACACACGAATGCTTGACCATGTCGCGATAGAAAATCTATCATGACGGAAACCTGTTCCACCATCGGCTGCAGCCATGACACGAAGCAATTCGACAAACCCGACAACCATTTTTAGCCGCTGACAAAGAAGTTCCTATCGCCCAGCGGACGGTTTCCCCAACTGAAGTGCCTTTAATGTGAGAGACCTAGAAATTCAGTCGACCCGAGCAGGCCCGGTACCCAAGGCCTGTTCGCGACACCAAAATTCCTATCGTAATAGGAAACCCTTTATCGCCACCTAGGTGCCCTAGTCCTAGCCCAAACCTTGTCGCGACATAACATTCCCTGTCGCGACAAGGGGGCCAACATGTCTCGGTGCGATGGGGACTCTGTCGCGACCCAATTCTCTGACTAGCTTGGGAACCTAGTTGCGGCTTGACAATCCCCTTGTCATGACCCGGCTACCTTGCGGCCCAGACCAGTATCCGCAGCCACGAGGAACCCTGTTGCGACATGGAAATCCTCCACTCCTTTCGCGATAGAGCTCTCATCGTGCGCGTTCTTTTCGAGAAGCGGTTGCTCTGTCGTGCCTTAATGAGCATCTTGACCACACTTGGCAATACGGCTTTATCGATGCGCCCGAAGCCCTTCTGTCTGTGCCACTTAGGAATTCAGCGACCTGAAAATTTGAAATGGATGACGCCCTCAAATTTTCTCTCTACGTTTTCCTTGTGATTTGGTAGGTTTCTAAAACCACATAAATTAACCTTATTACTACAAAAGGCTCTTAGGAACCTGAAACTCAACAAAATGTATTTATGATACATAAATGAGTTTAATCACAATTTGTATTTAATTACAATTTAATAAAACTGGGTCTTCTACCCAGATTTTTTTACAAAAAACATAAATAAGGCCAAATTTGGCCATTTCTTTGCCCCTGAGGTCTCGAATGCGTCCCATTCGAGGTGTACTTTAAATACACAGAAATTGTTATTATGCTTGCCCCAAAAATATACCCCTAGTCATTTTTCGACATGTTTGGGAGTATTTTGTAAGCATAATTTAAATATTTCGTGAGTTAAATGCGAAACACTTATATGGAAACGAGGACCGGGAAATTATAACAAAGTTTAGGATAAAGAATTGTAAATTGTCCAAAGAGGGACTTAAAGGTCATAGTTGGCAAGATTTGAGGCCAAAGTGGAAATAAAATAAGCTAAGTTGCAAATGGAAGAGAAATGGTGGACCAAAATGCAATTATGAAAACTTAAAAACCAAAAATGGGTTTTTGTCTTGGCCAAACATGGCCTTAAGGTGGGGATCAAAATATCTTATATTTTGGTGCCAAGAAAAAAGCGGGGAGAGAGGAAAGAAAAAGAGAAGAAAGAAGAGGAAAGAAGAAGAAAGAAGAAGAAGAGAAGAGAAGGAGGAAGATCGAGCTAAGGTATGGAACTTTGAATTTTGTATGGGAAAGTAACTTTGATTATGGATTCTATGATATTATGTATGAATTTCCATGCTTGGTTGGTTAGTGGCTTGTCCTCAAACTTGGGGTTTTGCTAGGGTTCCATCTTAACCCAAAATTATGGAAATAAGTGGGTGAACCCCCATATGCTTTAAGATGGTTATAGAATTCCCTTGCAGATTGAATTCATGGTTAAATGACAAGTGATTGAGCTAGGGTTTAGAATAAGCCTAACAAATCCTTGAGTTTGAATTATGTAGGTTGTGACCCATATTAGAGTTGTGTTAGGGATTCATGGAGATTTTTTTGAGGAATGATAAGAATTAGAAAGATGAATTGAATAAAAAAGAGATTCCGAGGTGAATTGGAAATGGTTTTGATGTGTGTTTGAAGTGTAGAGTTGATTTGAGTATCAAAATATGGAAAAATGGGACTAAAACACACATTCTAGGCATTTTTCGGTGATGTGTACCGGTACACTTTAGGATCTGGTCATTTTTGGCCAATGTGTATGGAAATTTTACGTTAGGGTGCTCTGGGTACGCCACAATTACATCTTCCCAATTTCGACCAGTTTTCGTATTTTGGCCATAACTTTCTCATTTCTTATCCGATTTGAGTGATTCAAGTGACCAATTAAAATAGACTTCAAGGAAAACCAAACCTAAGGAAATAGAAATCGTCAAATTCTGGCTCTAAGTAGTCCAAAAATTCACTCAAAGTGGGGCGATGTGCAAGCCAATTCCTGCATCCGTTTGAACATAGAGTAGTCCGAGTTGTTTCAGATGTATCTTGAGTTCCGGTGCTCCGAATTGGGTGATTCAAGTTGGAATAGAACCCTTAGCACCTTAGCTTTAAAGGTGTACAAAGATCCAGTGTCAAATATCGAGACAAGGCACTGGAAAATAAATATTTTACACTGTTCCTCGGTAAAATCGGTAAACCGACTAGTTGGCATGAAAATGCCATAACTTGAGTTTGGATGATCCAATTGGAATGATTCCAATTTCTAAGTGAAATAAATTCATAGAGGGACAAGAATACTTGAATGATGTGTGGATAGGCATCATACCGTACAAGTATCCGAAATGCCATATGGAATAGGCATGAAACCTGAAAATGAACATGAACATGAATATGGAAGGTAGTATGTCATGATCACAGAATGTGATTAAGAAAGGTTATGAGTTCTGAAAGACATATGATCATATGACTACCTAGGACCGAAAAATGAATGAGTGGACGTCACATTTGGTGCTTGGCCTCTGACCTTGGTGCTCACTGGCACTCCTGGCTGCGTGGTTAGCCACATTTTGATTGGTGCTCGGCCTCCTGCTGGTCTTCACGGCACTCTGTTTGCGTGAGTAGGCAACGATCCCGTCGGTGCTCAGAGGCACTCCACGCTGGTGCTGGCATACGTGCATGGGCGGGCACGTCTGTGTAAAGTTGCTCACGGCGCTTGATCTTGTATTGTACCTTGGTGCTTATTGTCTGCGCGTCCTACTCATTTCTTATGATTGGTCTAGGTAGTTAGACAGACATATGATAAAACACTGAATAATGAATAATAGTAAAGATCTGAATGTATCTACGTATCGATTAAAGAGTTCACATTGGTACCCTACGGGTACTCACATGTCGACAAAGTTACGTGGTACCTAAGGTACTCTGTATCGACTAAGTTACGTGGTACCTATAGGGTACTCTTGTATCGATTAAGTTACGTGGTACCTCTGGTACTCCTATATCGATAAGTTACGCAGTACCTCTGGCCTCCTAGCGTCTGAATAAGTTCTGTAGTCTCTACGGGTTAACTCCTGTCTCTGATTTAGTTATGTAGTACCTACGGGTACTCTGTATCTAGAATGAGTTCCGTCTACGATTAAGTCTGTCTCTGCTTAGGATTACAGCCAGTACTCACGGGCACTCACATGTGATTAGGGTGCAGCTAGTACCTCTGGTACTGCAAGTATTTCATCGAGTTACGCCAATACCTGGGGGTACTCACATGTCACGATTAAACTTCAGTAGTACCTCACAGATGTACTCCTGTATTAGATTAAGTTACATGCAGCTATCTGATTAAGTTACGTTAATTTTCTGAACCTCACATTATCGATAAGTTACAGCGTGGTACCCATGGAGTACTCCATGTCGATTAAAATAAGTATAAGTTTTGTAGTACCCTTGGGTACTCTCGTATCGGTAAGATAAGTATAAGTTACGTAGTACCACGGGTACTCTCGTAGCAGTAAAATAGTATATGTATCTGTTATGATGCGTACACATTATGGACTAATGTCCATACGTGTGTATCTGCATACGTCGTCGACCTTGTATATGATTAGTTCGGAGCTTATTGTACCCTCTGATTTTATTCGCCTGAGGATAAGATCCGTAAGATAGAAAGTATATGCTCCGTGGAGCCGGTATAAGTTCCGTAAGACAAGTATAAGTTATGTAATACATGTATGAGATCTGAAATACATGTTTAAGTTCTGTAATACTCCGTAAGACCAAGATTTACTTTGTAGAACAAGTATAAGATATGAAGTACCAGTATAAGTTTTGTAGTACTTACGGGTACTTCCGTATAAGGATAAGTTCCGCAATACCAGTATATGTTCCGTAATATCTCCGTAGTACCTATGGGTACCTCCGAACAAGTGTAAACTCCGTAGGATAAGTATAAGTTTTGTAACTCCTACGGGAGTCCTGAATAAACATAAGTCTGTTAAGTATAAGTTCTGAATAAGGATAAGTTCTGTAACTCCTACGGGAGTCCTGAATAAACATAAGTCACACATTAAGTATAAGTTACACGAATAAGGATAAGTTACGTAACTCCTACGAAAGTCTGAATAAACATAAGTCACATTAAGTATAAGTTACGGATAAGTATAAGTTGTAACTCCTACGGGAGTCTGAATAATGAACATAAGTATGTTAAGTATAAGTTCGAGATAAGGATAAGTTCTCTACAGCAACTCCCTACAGGAGTCCTACAGATAACATAAGTACATTAGAAGTATAAGTTCACGAATAAGGATAAGTTACGCCAACTCTACAGGGATGCTTGAATAAACGTAAGTTTGTTATAAGCATGGGTTACGCATAAGAATAAGATCCATAGCTCCTACGGGAGTCAGGAATAAGCTTAAGCACATTATGAAGAATTACTTCATAAGTTCCTTAATATAAATGCATAGAAATTTATATTATATGTTTTTGTTTTATACGTTAAATGTGTATACATAAGACATATGTTTCCCACTAAGTAAAGCTTAGCACGGAACAATCCGTGTAGGTACGAGGAAGACATGTCGAGAGACTTCCATGGTAGGTCCAACACACTTGTAAGGGTTCACTACATGTAGGTTCCGTGCTCTGAGTTGTAAATGTAAAAGTATAGTTTTTGTATTTGTAAATGGGACTCGGTAAATGTGTATAGATTTTGATGGACACCACTCCGGTGTTAGTTCTTTTGATATGTAATTATGAAAGTATGATCGGCTTTTAAAAAAAAAAAAAAAAATCAGGTAAAGAGTCTCAGTCCTGAGTCTCGCACCCCGAACTCGGTTCGGATCCAGCGGTCAGGTCGGGCCGGGAATCGAGTGTGACGATTATTCCACGGCCAGGGGTGAGAAGCGATACCCAATAATTGAATTTTCACCACATGGGCTACTCCCAGCCTAAAATGCACATGCGTATCCGCCATAACATCCAAACATCAAGTAAAATGTCTACATGAATGTCATATGTCATGTGAAATGTCATCATGCCCTTATCGAGTCACTCACTTGAGGCTCTCTGAGGCGTGCCTATGCAGTGTGACAGCCGTCCTTTGGTAGTACCTTGATATTGATATCACAGGAGCGCTACCCAGGCTCACGATTACCAATGCAAGTGCCAATGGGCAGCTAACCCCAAGTCAATCTAGACTCCTATCCACACAACTCAAAGTACGTAGGATAACCATGTAGATGTCTTCTTTGTTCTGAACTTTTAAACTATCTTGCTTGGGTCCTCTTACACCCATACAGAACTTTTCGGGGGTCTCTTACACCCAAGTTCCAAGATTTTCACAGGGGATGCTGACCCCCCTTCTTGCTCTGCTTGACACATCTTAATTCTAACCTTTATGATTTGAACCATGAGTCATTTATTGGAGCTATCATCAAAATACAACCTCGCCCTTTTTATTCTGAGAATGGTGAACAACCATACCATGCACCCACACTCGACTCGAGGCGATGTAACCGTGCACATGAATGCAATCATGTCAATTCATGTATTCAATTCTAATGGTTCATATGCAATTATATTCCATATAATTCAAATAATCATGTTAACACATCAATTTAGCATGCATTAACAATCTTATTCCCCACACATCAAACATGCTATCCATAATAAGCAATAACATGCAAGCAATCTGACATGGACAATTTCAGTTCATCAATCAATTCCGGATTGTCCTAAATGATCCCAAATCAAGCCATGGACTGTCTAAGGACAGTCCCCTCATTAAGCATTCGGTCTAATTTCTTTGGGACCAAAATACATGGCCGTTCTCGGCCTCACAACTCCCAAAAAAGTTTCTTGGCATTTTAAATAAGAATAACTGAGTAGGAGAACACCCCTACCTCTTGGAGTTTGTCAAAACTCCCCAACTCCGGTTTCTATGCAAAGCCCTTGTCGTGAGGATGAACTTTTCCTCTTGCTCCGCCTGAAACCGCTGGTCCCATCGCTGGGAAATTTAAAGAGAAGGTGGTGTCTCTCTCTCTAAAATTCTCTTTCCTTCCTCTTTTCTTTTCTTCTTTTTTCTCTCCTCCCCCATCTCTCCCACCGTTTGGCCCAAGATGGGCCAAGTGGGAGAGCACTCCTCTTGCCACATGTCAACCTATCATTGGTTGGCAGTTTCCCTTATCCACCCATCGATCTGGATTTTCCTTCAATCACATGATGCCACATGATTCCTATGGCCCCACTTGAGTCCTTTGTTTGACTCACCCTACATTTGACACATGGCACACACTATGAGCCACTCAACACATGCCAAGTGCCTGCATCTTCTGCAGTCTTTTAAACGATGAAATTCGTTGTCTCGAACTTGTGAAATTCGTGGTAGTAGATTTAATTAGGAACGATTCAACGATGAAGTCCGTTTCGTCATCTGAGATATAGGAAAATTCAAGATTTTTGACCGAAATTACAATTCTACCCTTCCTCATAAATCTGGATTTTCCAGGGTTTCACAGTGTTTCTTGGAATGCATGCTTAACCTAAATCAATAAATTAATTTCTTTTAAAAAAATTTGAATTTCTTGGATAAATATAAAGCTGCATCACCATGTGGTGTTTGCTCTGGGAAATGGGCAAAGCTTCAGGAGGATTGCTCGGTCGGGTTTTGTGCTTGACTCTATTTAGAAATTTGTTTTGAATGGGTAAAGCATTGTGACAGATGTTAAAGAATGGGCAACATAAACAGAAGAAATGAGATGCCTCTATAAGGGATCCTGGTGGTGCAGATTTTTTTTATCTATGGGAAATAGATTTCATGGGACCTTTCCCACCCTCATTTGGAAATTTGTACATTCTCCTTGTTGTAGGTTATGTATCAAAATGGGTGGAAGATATAGCTTGTCCCAAAAATGATGGCAAAACGGTTGTGGGGTTTGTTCAAAGAAATATCTTGAGTAGATTTGGAGCCCCAAGGATAATCATTAGTAATTAGAGAAACCATTTTACAAACAAGCTGTTTGCCAAACTAAGGAGCATATATGGAGTCAGGCATGTAATGGGATTTGCTTATCACCCTAAATCAAATGGGCAAGTAGAAATTTCCAATAGGGAGATTAAGAATATACTGGAGAAAACAGTCAACTCAAGAAGGAAGAACTGGTAAGTCAAGCTAGATGATGCACTTTGGGCATATAGAACTGCTTACAAATCCCCTATTAAAATGTCCCCATACAGAATAATATTTGGAAAGCCTTGTCACCTTCCTCTGGAACTTGAATATAAAGCCATGTGGGCTATCAAAAAGTTGAACTTTGATTTCCAAGCTGCTACAGAGAAAAGGTTACTCTAAATGAATGAGCTAGTAGAATTGAGAAGTGAAGCCTATGACAATGTTAGGATCTACAAAGAAAAGACCAAGAAATGGCATGACCAGAGGATATTGACAAAAGAATTTCATGAGTGTCTAAAAAAGCAGCTCATGTCATGCCGCGTCGCACACTACGTTTGGCTCTATTTATATCTTAATAGGAGTGCATTATTGCCCGATATCGATTTTGGATCTTGTGTGCATTGCGAGGTGAATAGAATTGGTCTTCAAAAGCTTTTGGAGGCTGCAAGAAGAAGTGGAAAACTAGCAACAACGTCACGACGTTTGGACAATAGAAGAAAAAGTCAAGGATTGACCCAACGTCGCGACGTCCCCGCGATTTCTGCTTCAGAATTATAAAAAGCACAGGAGACCTAATTTTGGAGTGGATCGAAGAACGTACGGATGGAGTGCGGGAAAGAAGAAACTGACAACAGGGATGAAAGGGCTTTGTTTTTGTATTCCTTTTCTCAAACTTATTCATGATTTATAGAACCATGCCTGTATTTAATTCGGATATGTTATAGAATTATTTATAGGGTTTTGTTGAACCCTGTTTTAGTTGTATGGATTAAGGTTTAAATTTAATATTATTCAGTTTATCTATGATTTGAATCGATTGTTCTACATATGTGGTTTATTTTCATGGTGATGTTTGGCCAACATTGGCATGTTCTTCTGGGTATCCGAGATCGAGAGATAAGGACTCCCAGGGATATGAGTAGGGCAACCCTTGGTTAAATCGGCGAATAGAGATATCAGGTCGAAATTGTGGCGATTAGGGTTTGAACATTTAAAGCGTTTGGAGTATAGGGTTGGGGCGAATGCACCCGACCTGCGCGAAAATAGTGGATATAACTTCGAGAGGAATTATTTCGTAGGCACGATCACCCCGTCATTGGGAAATCATTAATAGACTAAATAGTAATTCCTCTTGGTAAACATCAATCAAATGAGGCAAGGGAAGGCAAAACCTTAGCTTTCTCAAAAAGTGATTTCACAAGTTAATTAGATTTAGTTTTAATTTGATACATTAGTTAGATATTCATTAAGAGTTTAAGTCCAGATAATATCATAGGGCCAATTTTAGTAGTCAACGCACTTTTCCCTATGGATCGATATCCATACTTAGGTACACTATATAACTTGATAAGACGCGTGCACTAGCGCACATAGGCACTTACCTAGCTTATACAAATCACACATCACGCTTTCGGCCTATCAAGTTTTTGGTGCCGTTGTCGGGGAGAAGTTTTCGTGTTGATATTAACAATAGTGCAATTAGATATTACTCTAGAATTCCATTTTATTTTATTTTATTTTTATTTTGGCTATATAAGTGCTTGTAATCTAGTCTTTGTGTTGTTGCGTGTGACTATAGTGAAGGTTATTATGAATGCATGCGCAGATGGGGTTAAGTTGAACTACCTCCGTTTGATCCTGAACCAGAAAGAAACATACATTGTTTGTGAAGAACTAAGAAGCGCAACAAAAGAAATCTAGCAACCATCTTGAGAATATTAGAAGGTATGATCAAGACCCGAGAACAAAAAAGCGAGCCCATGAGAGTCATGATAGGAATAATGGTAGGAATCATGCTCTAAGCCGTTTATACATTACGGATGATCGGTTTATGTTGCTAGAAGAGTTCGCGCTACCTATAATTGTTCGAGTCATGCTCCCGAAGACCACCCATTCAGGCAAACAACTTTGAGCTGAAATCAGTGACCTTACAAATGCTTGAGAACATTTTGTTCCATGGATTGCCAAATGAGAATCCGAATATGCACCTAACCAACTTCATCGAAGTATGTGACACGATCAAGTACAATGGGGTGACTAAAGAGGCGCTCAAACTGAGATTGTTTCCACTCTCACTAGGTGATAGAGCTAAACACTGGTTGACAAATCAACCACCGGACTCCATTACTTCATGGAACGACTTAGTGCAAAAGTTCCTGACAAAGTTCTTTGCACTTGCGAAAATTACACAGCTAGTGCAAGAGATCAATACTTTTAGACAAATGGAGGGAGAGAACTTGGCAGAAGCATGGGAGAGATTTCATGAACTGTTAAAGAGGTGTCCACAACATAGGCTGACCAAATGGATGCAAGTCCATACCTTCTATAACAGTATGAGGGATACGACCAGAACAGTGATAAATGCCTCAGCAGGGGGTGCATTGATGAAGAAAACTACGGACCAAGCATATGAAATCCTAGAGGATGCTGCCACTAACACTTGATCGATTGGCTGGGATGGGATTACTCAGAGTGAGGTTATGCGAGGCGCATATAACGAGGTTCTCAGCAATCTGGTTACTCATGTTGCACAACTCACTAAATAAAACAGGAATCTGTGTAATGGATTCGGACCCATTGTAGGAGTTAATACGAATTCTATGGAGGGCCCGACCGCAACAAATACGGAATGTCAGTCGGGACAACAAACGGTAGAGCATGCCCAGTATGTGTCGAGGTTTAATTAGCCACAACAGTAGGGTCAGTATGGGAGCAACAATTATCAGAACCAGAATCAGGGCCAAGGGTGGCGTAATAATCAGAACAATCAGAATTATGGATGGAGGAACAATCAGAACAACATACCTTACCCCAGTGAAGCGGAGCCGCCACGGAGAAAAAGTGGACTTGGAATAAGCCCTTGCCCAAATGCTTACTTCTCATACCGCCTTTATGAATGAGACAAAGGCAAATATGCAAAACCAAGCCACCGGTTAGTGATCAAGCGACCTGAGGTTAAAGAGAGCACAAAGGTGCGAATAGAATGTTGAAATGGCTAATATACTTACTGAGAGGCAACAAGGCTCCTTACCAAGCAATTCAGAGAAAAACCCTAGGGCCGATGATAGGGAACGTGTTAAGGATATCACATTAAAAGAGTGGTAGAGCTAGCTGAGGGCCACCACCGAGTAGTAAGAAAAGGCGAGGTAGTGGAGCAGTTCGGCCACGGAAAATTAGAGACGAGGGCATCCCGAGGGAGAAGTCGAGAGAAAATACACTAGATGGGAAGAAAGAAACTGAAAAATATGCAGTTACAGCTGAGCCCAATGCACCAGTACCATATCCCTAGTGGTTGAGGCAAAATAAACTGGATAAGAAATTTACTAAATTTGTGGAAGTATTTAAGAAACTGCATATCAACATTCCATTTGCAGATGCGTTAGAACAGATGCCTAGCTATGTCGAATTCATGAAAGATATACTTTCCAGGAAAAGAAGGTTATCAGAATTTGAGATAGTGAGATCTTCTTTGAAGAGTGAAGTCTTATACTTGGAGAAATTACCGTGTAAGCTAAAGGATCCGGGCGACTTCTGATTTCCTATAAGATAGGGAACATAGTCTTTGAGAGAGTCTATAATGATTTAGGGCAGTATTAACCTCATGCCTTTATCCATTTTCAGACGACGAGGTTTAGGTGAAGCTAGACATACTACAGTCACACTGTAACTGGCAGATAGATCATCGAAACATCCTCAGGGAGTGATAGAGGATGTGCAGGATGATGAGTCAGATTTAGCGTATTTAATGCGGTGAGGCATCTAGCGGAGAGTGATGCATGCTTCATGAGAGTGCCTAGCCAGAGTGGTTTGGCTGACCCTTTGGAGGCTAGCTTTGTGCAGAGTGCTAAGGAAAAGCTAAGTGAAGAGGCCGAAGAGTATGTGAAGTGGATGGATTCTTCCGGTAAACGGGAGGAGTATTATGGCGGATTTGGAGAACACGGACAGATTGCCCTCAGTCGGTGACCACGCGTAGTTAAATAGCCACTCCCTAGTCACTTAAGGTATAAATACCTAGGGAATCCTCAACCCCTACTAGTTATCATGTCATCTCAGACGAGTGGAAGAAGAAAGCTTTGAGAGTGCTTGAGATCCTAAGAATGATATCGGTGGTCTCCTAGCTGATTTAAAGGGAATCCGCCCCTCCATGTGTATGCACCAGATCCTATTGGAGGATGGGCACAAACCATCGATGAAACTCGGAGGAGACTAAACCAGAGCAATGAAGGGGGGTAGAGTAGAAAATAGGTGTTGAAGTGGTTGGATGGAGTGATCTATACCGTCTCACGATGGTTAAGTGGGTAAGCCCGGTACAAGTTGTCCCGAAGAAGGGAGGGACCACGGTGTCTGGTGAGTAATGCCTTGCTACCTTCCCAAAAGCGGTGGCAGGGGGTGGAGGATTTACATAGACTACACACAGAGTTAAATAAAGTACCGAGAAATACCATATCCCACTTCCATTCACGGATCGGATAGACAATTTGGAAGAGACATAGATGTGTATTTTCTAAACGGGTATTTGGGTTATAATCAAATAAATATATCACTAGAGGACCAAGAGAAAACAACATTCACGTGCCCGTGATACAGTTTCTTTAAGCGAATGCATACAGAGGTATGTAGCATATAGAGACGCGTTTCGATTGCTACATGATGGCCCATATTCTCATATATAGTTGGGGAACTATTGAAGTATTCATGGATGGATTTCTACGTACTGAAATCTTTTGATGATACCTAGAGAACTGAGACATGCAACGATCGAGATGTGAGGAAACCAACCTTATCTTGAATTGGGAGAAGTGTCACTTCATAGTAAAAGAAGACATTGTATTAGAGACCTTAGGATATCAAAAGAGAGTCCGGTAGATAGAGCCAAGGTTGGAAACAATAGAAAAACTGCTACCCCGTCTTAAGTGAAAGGAATAGAAGGCTTTCTATGCCCATATGAGTTTCTGGGAGATTCATAAAGTTTCTCCAAAATGGCTAAGCCCACAATCGAGACACCTTGTTTTAAGGAGCACCCTTCGAGTTTGATGATCAGTGCCTGCAAGCGTTCTTGTTTCTCAAACAAAAGATGGTGTCATCACCTATCGTAGTAGCGCCAAACTGGAATCTTCCTTTTGAACTCATGTGTGATGCGAGTGACTACGCAATTGGGGCAGTGCTAGGCCAAAAAAGGGACATAACTTTTCAGGTTATCTATTATGCGAGTTTGACGTTGAATGATGTGCAGCTCAATTATGCAACAACTGAAAAAGAACTTCTAGCTATGATGTTTGCGTTTGATAAATTCAGGTCGTACTTAATTGGTAATAGGGCATAGTGCACATCGACCATTCAACCTTAAAGTACCTGATGACCAAGAAGGATGCTAAGCAGGGGCGTCTGATTGGGTGTTACTACTCGAGTTCAACTTGGAGTTAAAGATAAGAAGGAACTGAAAATCTCTAGTAATGGAGCCACCTTTCACGATTGGAGGAATTCGAGTAAAGAAATTAAGATAATGATGATTTCCATACGAGCGGCTCTGCAGCAGTGAAGACAAAAAAGCGATTACCTTGGTTTACGATTTGGTGAGGAATTACTTGGTAGCAAAGTGCTCCTTAAAATTTAGTTATCGTGAGAAGAGATTTTGCAAGGCGAAGCACTACTATTGGGAGGAACCCATCCAGTATAAGCATTGCGCGGACCAAATGATAAGAAGATGTGTCCCGAGGAAGAAATAGAAGTATTCTTGATCGCATCAGCACTGCTTTGTGGGGGCACTTTAGGGGAAATAGGATAGCACAAGATTGTGATCGAGTTCTGATAGCTACCTTATTGAGGATGCACACCACTTTGTGTCTACTTGAGCAAATGCCAAGAATGGGAAGCATATCAAAACGGGATGAGTCTCCTTTGCAACCTATTTTAGAGGTGAGCTGGCCCCGATGTATGTATGGGAATGGATTTCATGGGTCCTTTTCCTTCATCTTTCAGCAACCTATACAGCTCCACTTGGTGGCCAGTCGTTTGAGAATGGGTGGAGGCCATAATTACCAGACTAATGATGCGAGAGTGGTGGCCAAACTTCTCCGCGGTCATATTTTCACCCGGTTCGGAACTCCAAGGGCATTGATCACAGATGGGGGAACACACTTCTGTAACAAATTCATTGACAACGTGTTGAGGAAATATGTTGTCGGGCATCAGATTGCACTTGCATACCACCCACAGACTAATGGCCAAGAAGAAGTGTCGAATAGAGAAATCAAGTTTATCTTAGAAAGCAGTCGATAACTGAAGAAGATTGGGCAAAAAGATAGATGATGCACTTTCACGGGCGTATGGGAGCAACATTCAAGACACCATTGGGAATGTCACCATTCAGGCTAGTGATCGGGAAAGCGTGCCACTTGCCGGTGGAATTAGAGCATAAAGCATACTAGGCAACCAAGTAGTTGAATATGGATAGTAAGATGGCCGGTTAGAAACGCATGTTGCAGCTCAGTGAATTAGAAGAGTTCGGAAATGAGGCATACGAGAACACGAAAATATATAAGGAAAAGACAAAAGCCTGGCACGACAAACACATCTCAAGGAAAGAGTTTGAGGCGGGTCAACGGGTCCTCTTGTATAACTCCCAACTCAAACTTTTCCCAAGGAAATTAAAGTCATGGTGGTTGGGACCATTTACTGTGACTCAGGTTTTCCCACATGGAGGAGCGAAAATTATGCACCCGGAGAAAGGAACCTTTGAAGTTAACACACAGCGATTGAAGCCATACTTTGGGGGCGAGTTTCATGCGAAACAAACGGGGCCGTTATCCCGAGCACGCACCAGAAATAGTGTCGAGTGAGAGTCATGTAGTCCGGGATCCTGGGAACATTGAGATTCAAGGAAGTTAGACTAGCGACCCCATTAAACTTAAGCGCTCTTGGGAGGCAACCAAAGCTTTTTGATATTTCTTTCTTTCCGGAGCGTAATTAAGAGTGTTTTTAGTTTTTAGCATGTTTTCATATTTCTTTCAGTAATTGGAATTTTCTTATGTTTGCTTGTTTTTAGGACCCGAGATAGTAGTGGCAGAGGAGAGCTAGTTTGAGAAGCTCATTTCGGGAGTACGACGGGGTTGGAAATTCATTCAGGGGGTTTTCTCATACTTAGAAAGTTTTCCAAATTTTTTGAATTTGACCCTCTCTATCACCTCGCGACGTTGGGTCACAAAGTCGCAACGTTGCAAGAAGCCAAAATCCCAAGCCTCTGTCACGCCGCGACGTTGGCAGACCCTATTTTGTATCCCTCTCTGTAACGTCGCGACGTTGGCCTCAACGTTGCAATGTTAAATTTCAACACGCTCGGGAACATCGTGACATTGGATTTCAATGTCGTGACGTTGGATTTCAACGTCTCGACGTTGGCTTAAAAGACTCTCGGGAACGTCGTGACGTTGGATCTCAACGTCGCGACGTTGACACTTCCACATTCTGAAACGTCACGACGTTTCCACTGTTTTTATGAATATAAAGTGTTCATTCTCTTCTTCATATTTCTTGGAAAGGCCCTAGAGCACGCTTGTTTTTGCAGATACCTAGAACACACAACTAGGCTTGTCCCAACCAGTCCTAGGAACCCTCACAGGGCCTACGACCGTCCCTAGAGCCACCATTCACCAGTGCCCACCTTCGTTTGGAATTTCTCGGTTTGGTTCACGTGTGAGTGAAGGCTGGGATTCACTTAATGGTAATTTGGTTTAGTTCTTTTATGTCTCGTTTAGGGCTCATGGGGCACCTTAGGGTAGTTAGGCATAATGGCATTCCTAGGTTGAGTCACAAGCCCATCTCCCAAAGTGCACCAAGGTGCTCGACCGTTTACTGGGATTTGTTGGGCGGCCTCACTTGGCAAGTTGACCTCACATCCGCCATTGAAGGTCCCCAGAGGCCAAGGAGAGGTGAGAAAAAAAGCTTTGGCCACTAGCTCATCCCGACCCTATAAGTGCCTAATGTCGACTAAGAGGTAAAAGATTACCGCAAAGAGAGGTCGGGCAAGTGAGGAGCCTGCACATAGTTGAGATCATGACAAGTTTGTCAATGAGAGCATGATCGAGAAGTTCGGCCTCATCTCGAAAATGGGTCGTTCTTCAAGGAAGAGGGTTTCACCGCGTGACTTCTTCATAGGAACGGTGTGAATAAGGGATGGCAGGCCCTATGCCAACCTCTTAGCCCAGTGGCCACAAGTGTGGTACAAGAATTTTACTCCAATCTCGCATCCCATGTATTGAAAAAGGTTAGTGTGCGCAGGGTGTTTGTAAACTTCAGTGTAAAGTCTATCAACCGGTATTATAACCTAGAACCAGTTAACCCTGAGGCCTTTGATCAGCTCCATGAGCAACCCAATTACCCCGAGGTCCTTAGGATGTTGACCAATGGGCACGGTGAGTGGAAGATTAACAGGTGAAGGGCACACGGTGCACTTCAAGGCCAAATATTTAGCCTACATTCCTAAGGTCTGGCATCACTTCATCACATAGCGTCTCATTCCGATGACCAATATGTGTGAAGTGACGGCCAAGTGAGCCCTGCTCAACTATGCCATTATCCAAGACATACCCTTCAATGTTAGGCAGGTTATAGAGAATGCAATCCTCTATAACAAGGATTCCAAGATGAACCTAGGGCACCCCTTCCTTATTTTAGGCCTAAGCAAGCAAGTCGGGGTGCCCTTAGAGGATAATGAGGCTTGGATACCCCGATCAAGGTGATCATGGTTAAGAAGGATAAAATGGGTGTACCAAGGCCAGAGGAGGTGTACGACTTGGGAAATGAGCCCTCCAATGAGGATGGTGAGAGCATATCGGGGACTGGGTGGAAATTCCCATTAGGCACTTAGGGAGAGGTCGAGGCTGGGTCCTCACGTCGACCCTCACCCACCACTGACCATCCTCGGGGAGGAGTGCACGGTCGATCAGCCCACCACCACAGAGGGACCCGGTGCGGGACCTCCTTGCCCGGATTTTGATGCATCTTGGGATGAGACCTAGAGCCAGGTCCTCGTCAACCCGGGATATGGAGAGCCCCTCCAGTTTAAGTCTGTGTCGTCATGCATAACTGAGCGACCATCTCCACTAGAATCGAGTGTGACTCCTCGCTTTTCACTTGCCACCTCCACCGCCGTCGTAGTGATCCGGGCGATCACCAAGGAAGTTCACTACACCTTCTCTTGTTCTTTCATTGACATTGAGGACACTATCACATTCTGTTTGGGGGGTGTAAGGTGATCGGGTTGGTTTGCGTTTGGTTTGTTTTTGTGTTTTTTGCTTTAGTGTGTCTATTTCCATGCTTATTTATGTGTTCCTTGTTTAGGGTTTCTTTGGTGTTTAGGTTGGCGTCTTCGGTTGTGTTTGTTTGTATTTATTTCTGTGTTTATGTTTACTAGGGGTTCCCTATTTTTAGTTTGTCTCGAGTCTTAGGGTTGTTTTAGGTAGTCGTGTGAGTGATGCCATGATTGCCAATCAAGGATCCATTTTGACCACTTCAAACCTTTTGGAAAAATACACAGTACAAATCAAGAAAGGATCCATAAGTTGTTAGATGCTCGAGAATTACATGTTGGATAGGTGGGGGTGATATGGTGAAACACCTCCTAGGTATTCAAGAAACCAATTCTCAAGGAGTTGCACCCACACACATATGATCTCCGGGGTATACACAGGCTCACGAACTGGCTTACTAAGGTTGACAGAGCCTGGGGTTTCTAAACACCAAAGTGATAGGACACTTTAGAAAAAGAGAGTTGCCATCGAGCCCAAAGAATAAATAAATATATATATGTATATATGTATAAAACAAAGAAAAGTAAAAAAAAGAAAAAAAAAAGAGAAAGTATGAATAGAATAAGTGGGAGCTTCAAGTTGGAATCCCGAGCACAGTTCGAGGGGCTTTTCAAAGCCTAATGTGTGACGACTGATTAGGAGCCATTGACTTATTTGCAGTTACATGGGACGGAGGATGGGAGTCTCCCATAGCTTGACACTAGGTTTAGTTAGGTGTTCGGTGAGTTCGGAATTGAATGCCTTGTGCCCTTAACCAAATTTACAGTGAGGAGTCACCAGAATCCATGCACATGAACCTCGTGAAACTACAGACCTTGGTATTCTTTCATGAGTAGGTAGGTTAGTTGAATAAAGGGTACATTCTTATCCTTAGTGATTGGGCGCTCTCAAAATAAGGTAAGTTGATTCAAGTTTGGGGTACGAGGCAGGAGTTATATCCTGAATCATGTATCAAATGCACATACACTGCTTTGGAAAGGCTATTGAAAACTTAGGAGGTTGAGTCACTTGTCAACCGAACCATGTTCAGCTGAATTCTTTCAAAAGTCAAACAACCTTATATATCCTCTGAAATTTGTAAAAAGGGGTAAGATTTGTGAGTGTGTCCATTTTGATCCTTCGTTTTGGCAACATGTGCATCACAATCATGTCGTTGAGTTTAAGTATGTTAGTTTCTTGTGTAATACAGTTTCGTCGGTTCTTGTAGGGACAAGCAAGAAGCTAAGCCCAGAGGAGTGTAGTGAGTGTCGCTTGATCATGTCACTTGCCCACGTCCTTACTATGTTTTAGCTTTATTTTCTATCTTAATAAGTGCATTTATTGCACGATATAAATTTTTGGATATACATGTGCATTGCGGGTGAATAGGGTGGTGTTGAGCTTTAGAACTAAAAGAAGAAGTGGAAACTACGCGACAGCGCATGTCGCGACCTTCCAGTATCGCGATGTCGCAACGTCATGACGTTTGGACAACAGGAGAAAAAGTCAAGGATTGACCCAACGTCACGATGTTGCAACGTTACGACGTCCCCACGATTTCTGCTTCAGAATTATAAAAAAGCATGGGAGACCTAATTTTGGAGTTTGGATCGAAGAACGTACAAACAGAGTGCGGGAAACGAAGCATCAACAACCCGAGAGATCGAAAAGACTTTGTTTTTTGTGTTCTTCCTTTTCCCCCATTGTGATTTGTAATTGATCGTACCCCTACATTAGTGTGTTAACATATTGGAGGAGGGAAATTGTGATACTAGGGTTTTGTTGAATACATTTTGATTCTTGTATGGATTGAGGTTTAAATGTAATATTATTCAGTTTATCTATGATTTGTATCGATTGTTCTACATCTGTGGTTTATTTTCATGGTGATGTTTGGCCAACATTGGCATGTTCTTGTTGGGTATCCGAGATCGAGAGATAAGGACTCCCAAGGATATGAGTAGAGCGACCCTTGGTTAAATCGGCGAATAGAGATATCTCGATTCCGAGTGTGGCGATTAGGGTTTGAACATTTAAGTGTTTCGGAGTATAAGGTCGGGGCAAAGATGCACCTAACCCTACTAGTGAGACAAGCGGATATACCTCAAGAGAGGGTATCTCGTAGGCACGATCACCCCGTCATCGAGAAATCATTAATGGCGAATAGTAATTCCTCTAGGTAAACATCCATAAATGGCGGGAGGCCAAAACCCTAGTTTTTCTCAAAAGTGATTTCACAGGATTAATTAGACTTAGTTTTAATTTGATACATTAGTTAGGTATTCATTAGAGTTTAAGTCCGGATAATATCATAGGGCTGATTTCAATAGTCAATCTTCTCCCAGGTGATGGATCAATATCCGTGCCGTTTACTATATAACTTAAATCCCAGTGGCGCACGCACATGAAAACTTTCTAATATACAAATCACACATCACGCTTTCGACCTATCAGAATTCAAATTAGAAGAATCATTCTTCTTGTACAGCTCAAGGCTTAGACTTTTTCAAGGAAAACTCAAGTCAAGATGAAGTGGTCCTTACAGAGTAGTTGCAATTACCTTTTTTGGAGCAGTGACAGTGAAAACCAATCATGGAGATGAGTTTAAAGCGAATGGTCAGAGACTGAAACATTACCTTGGAGGAAGACCAAATGAAGAACAATCCCAGATTTGAAGAGATCAAAAGATTGCTGAAAAGAGAAACATTGCTGCAAAGTCTAACTAAAGACAGTAAAGCGACGGCTACTTGAAATGACAACCTTTAATTTTTCTTTTCAGTTTGATTTAGTTCAATTCAATGTGTTTTGAATAGTTTAGTTAGTAAAGTAGTTTGGTGAGAATTTTTTTTTACAACTTATGTAATCACAATTTGTTAAATTTCAGGATAATGAAGCTGCAAGGAGATAGAAAAGTCATTGTTGAGGCACTTCCAAGTAAAATCGGTATGCAGAGTTGACTATAAAGGGGAGTCTATTTCCCCGACTTATTCTTTGAAAATGATGCACATACTAAGTTTGGGGGAGTGTAATTTTTCTAATTTAGAAATTGCATAGTAGCTTCATTGTTCATATGTTGAATTTTTTTTTTAGTTAGAATGATAATTTTCAATTTTAATAATTCTACAATACAATGAATATTTGCTAAATATTGCTGAGTTGAGAACACGAGCTTTAGTTTCCATGCTTAAATTAAGATGCTTAGTTTTGGTTAAATTTAATGTCACAAGTAGGAAAAGAGTATGTAGAAATGGAAGAGGAACACACCTTCTTAATGTCGTGACATAGGCTCAACTATTTTCTCTAATGTCGCGACATCGCCACGACATTTCCCTAATGTCTCGACATCACAATTATAGAAAAGTGACGTAAGGTCAATGTCGCGACATTACAATCCTAATGTCGCAACATTAAGATTAGTCAATTAGGAATCCTGAGAAATGTTGCGACATTACAATCCCAATGCCACAACATTAAGATTAGTCAATTAGGAATCCTGAGCAATGTCGCGACATTGCTTTGACATCGTCGCAACATCAAGGCAATGTTGTGACATAGCAAATCCAATGTCGTGACATTAAGTGAAGTCACTTTAAAAAAATTTCTTCAAATGTCGCGACTTCGCCACGACATTGCCGTGACATCGCCGTGACATCGAACTTAAGGCAAGCTCTCTATTTAAAGGAACACTTAGTGAAATTTTCAATTTTAATTCATATCCTTAAAATCTTTCTAACCTTAAACTTCCAAATCTCACTTCTGAACTAAGCAATGTCGAATCCTAACTCTCCATCGTGGGCGTGATAAGAACATTGTGGGAGATTACGAGAGAGGAGGGAGCGAGAACCAGCAGGAACCCGGGGAGAATGCTCGTGGAGAGTTTAGAGGCGGGAAGGCGAGGAGATAGAGATCGAGTTGAAATTTGAAGGACGGATCCTTCTATTAGAAAGAGGGTAAATGCTTTCAAGAAGCATCTCGTCGAAAAGGGGTATGTGGAAGAAAGAGGCTTCAAAAATCTTATGTCGCCATTCAAGGAGGAAGTCGAATGAATGGGCTGGGAGACAGTGAGCCATCACATATAACTAGGAAGAAGGGTGATAGACAAGGAATTTTACGCTAACCTAGGCGAGAGGAAATACCTGACTTGCTATGTCAGGGGGAGGTAGATCCCTTTTGGGGAAAGGGTCATCTCCCAACTCTTGAAGCTTAGACCAGAGGGTGATTGCATGGAATATGAGTAGCTATAGGAGAGCCCGAGGTTCGAAGAAATCGCCCGGGAGCTGACAAATGGTCTAGGATAATGGCAAAGGATCGAGACCATCCGAAACACCTACATCGACATGGGGGATTTGACTGAAGCAAACAAGGTGTCGTTCTATTTTATTAATTATGTTTTCACCTCAGAGAGCATGTCACCGACCGTAAAGACAAAATCAGCCTACCTCTCTCTCTTTGCCCAATAAAAGTATTCTTTTAATGTGGGGAAAATTATGGAACAGTCCATCATGGACTATGCTGAGAATAATTTCTCATGGAACATCCCCCACCCTGCATTGATTACTCTCCTGTGTATCAAGGGGGGTGTTACATTCAATGAAACAGAGGAGAAATGCCCAAAAGCCTCTCCTCTCACTCTCATTGGAGTCCTCAAAACTCCAATAAAGGGTGAAGAGGTAGAGAGAATCAAAAAAAGGAAAAGGGTGGAGAAAGAACATCCTAGGGAAACAATCCCTATAGTAGAGGCTGAGGAAGAGTTTGAAAATGAAGAAATGAGGGATTTCTAAGATTATACAGAGCAACCAATGCTCTCCCCCACCATTGAAGAAGCAGCACCAGCTCCAGTTAGAGTTGAAGAAAAAGGGAAGAGAAAAGCTGAAGAGCAAGAGAGCTACAATACTGAGCTACTCTCTCTACTAAAGGAGATGAGAGAAGAGATGAAACAAAGAGATGAACAGCTCAAGGAGGAGCATAGGTGGAGAGACACACACTTTGAAGAGGAGATGAAAAAGAAAGAAGATAATTTGACAGCAGCACTTTAACAAAGGGATAGTGAGTGGAGAGAAGAGTTAGCAGCAAGGGATAAGGCCTTAAGGACTAAGTTTAGAGAGAGGGAGCAAGCATTCATTAATGAACAACTGAAGAGGGACCATAAATTATTGAAAATCCTAGAAGTCAAGGAGAAGGAGATGGAGCAAAATCTGCTCTTAAAAGCAGATGCCTTTGGGTATTTGTATAAGGAGAATCAAAAGAATATCAAGGCAACCATCTAAAAGAGAGATGAAGAACTTGAAGTTACCTTAAACTTTAGGGAGAAGCTGTGAACAGAAAGCTTGGATATGGTTAATGCCAACCTACTCAAGATGTACAATGGCCAAGGTGAGTTTGAGGGAGCCCTGAACTAAGTAGGGTTAAGACAAAATGTGTCATGCCCCTACCCCCGCCTGGGCGAAGATAGGGGGCTCGACACGGGACTGGGACTCCTTTACCTGCTTTTCGGACATTGGTGGGCCCATTTCAATAAACAAATCTACAAGGAAATAAAGATTCTAATACCACCACCATAGTGGTGGTTAGCTGTCTTATACATATTCCTGAGTCCCATTTACTTATACATAAATAACTTTCACTATTACAAAAACTTTTACATTTACATTACAAAATCAAATTCGAAACCTACATTAGGTGGACTCCTACAGATGTGTTGCTAATGCGGAATGTCAGGGATGTCCTCTTCGGTACCTACACGAATGAAACACCCGTGCTAAGCTTATAGCTTAGTGGGAAACAGATATGACCACTTGAAGTGGTCCATATTTACATAATACATATATCATAAAGCATAGGTCAGAGTTTACGTGTCTGGAATTCTATGTGGAGTTTTCTATGCACATAATTCACATGAGACTTTCATATCTTAGTAGGGTTAACGGTTATCATATACGAAGTGCAGGGTCTGTCTGAGAACAAAACGGTGATTTTTATGCTTACTTCTTATTCATCATTCAGATTCTTATCTTTTAATTTCATGTATCTTATTATTCGAGTATACAACATATAAGTATTTGCACACTTAGACCTCTATCTTTTGAGATAGGAAAGAGACACGATCCTGATAAGTACTTTCGAAGTCTTGATGCGATCTTGAGAACGAGAGAAGTGTACGCACGTAACAAAGTGTCATAGCACTATGCAAGAGTGCGAGCACTAATTAAGATGCCTATTCATTCACTATTCGGTCTTAAGCAGACATACAATTATATGTATTTTAGAACTTGTTTTATCATTCTTAATCCCATTAGCGAAAGAGGGCAAGAAATAATGTTTGCCCAACGACCAGATCACCTTGGCGAAGAATAGTTTCATATAACTTTTATACTTATACGAACCCTTTCATTCATTTATTAGGATCCTCATTAATCCAATGGGCCGGTTATTGAGCTTAACCGAAAGAGAGGGCAACAGGCTGCAGGTATGCACAGGCGCGAGCAATGCTATGCCTAGGCGGAGAGGTTCACCTAGGCGGAGCATTGCTACGCTTAGGCGGACCAAAAAGGGCAAAATTTCTGGGCTCGGGTCCGCCTAGGCCTGCCCTCCTATGCCTAGGCGTAAGGGTGTCGAGCTGAATGTAGAAATGGCCATATTTAGTCCTTTTCACTAGAAATTTCTTCTAAACTACAACCAACTCAACCCAAAACACATTTATAAGTTAGGGTTTTCCTAACCTACATATAGACAAAGAAGGAGGTTGGAAATTTCTTAACCCAAACATGAATTCCAACCAAAAGTTCCAAATAAGATTTCCAAACAAGTTCCAAACAAGGAATATGTTCCAAACTAGCATCCTTACTATAGTTTCCTTACACAAATAATTTCCATACCTGAACTTCTCCTTCTTTTCCTTCTTCCATCTTCCTTCTTCTCTCTTTCTCTTCTTTTCTCTCCAACGTGAAATGCTCTAACTCTCACCCAAAATGGGATTTTTCTAAGGCCTTGTTTGGCCTTATCATCTTTTTGATTTAATCTTTTTCCCTTTGCATTTTAGTCCTTCATTTGTTTTGTTTATTTGCAAATATAACTTATCATATTTCACTTCAAAACATATCTTCTTTATATTATGGCCTTGGGTCCTCATTTTATAATTTACCATTTTATCCTTGGCTTTTGTATTAATCTCAACTTTATCCTTTTTCACTTTTAGTACTTAAATTCCGGAAAAATACAAATTTTACTTTTCTTATACTACAAAATTGAAATAACTACTAGAATTAAATTCAGGAGTGTTACAGGAGATGAAATTGATAAAATAGCACTCTCATCTGCAGAGATAGTCTTGCCTAAATATTGGAGACAACATGGCTGCACCACCACAACCACAGGCCTGAGATTCAGCCCCTCCAGTGCTAGTTATAGGTATGATCCACAGCAAATCTCAAACCCTATAAGTCCTATAGGAAAAGGAAATGAACATTATTGTATATATCTCTCTTTTAATCTAAATCTCTGTAATTCAGTGTATAGTAAAGGTACTTCAAGTCATGAATGAATATCAGTTTGAAAAATTGTGTGCAAGTGTCTCTTCTTCTATGACTTTCATTTCAATTTTAAATTGTCCAATAAGTCAAGAAGCATTCATTGGAAAATTTTGTGTTGCTTTGTTGAATAGATGAGATTTCAGTTTTACTGAATGCATAAGTGTTGAGATGAAAAAATAAGAAGGATAAATGGCCACGTAACACCCCAAATTATACCCTAGTAGTTAATTACAGTTTAGGGTATAATATAAGTAAAATTTTCATTTTTCGGAAATTTAAATACTAAGGGTAAATTGGTAATTTGCCAATTAAGGACCCAAGAGATATAAGATAAAAAGATTATATGTTAAAGTAGAAATATGATAAGTAGATTTTCAAATAGAATGAAGTGGAAGGACTAATAAGTAAAAAGGAGAAATTTAAGCTAAAAATGGGATAAAACCAAACATGGCCTTATAGAAGAAACATTTCCCATTTGGCTTAGAGAGACTTAGGGCTACGATTTTAGAGGGGAACCAAATTGGGGTTTACTTTTCTCTTCGTCTTTTGAGTTCTATTTGATCAAGTAAAGGAAAGGAATTGAAGAAGTGGAGAAAAGGAAACTAGTTAAAGTGTTCAAGAGGATCAAGGTATGGAACTTTGGTATGGATTACTTGTTAGGAAATTAACCTAACTCCCTCTTTGTCTATGTTTGGGTTAGGGAAAACCCTAACTTTCATTATATGTATTTTGGGTTGGCTTAAGTAAGATTTTGGAGTTGTTTTGGTTTTGATTGGTAAATTTCTGGTGAAAGAGAGCGCCATTTACGGAAAATCAGAGCGCTCTCTAGCCTAGGCGTGGATTACTCGCCCTAAGTAGGTCTCTATCCTGGCGTGGGAACCCACGCTAGGCGAACCAATTATGAGTTTCCAAACTTTTGATGCCTAGAGTGGCCAGCATTGATTCACCTAGAAGCGTAACATTTAATTCAGTTAGGCACACCAAATCTGTTTGTTTTCTCTCTTCCGTTAATTCTAGCAATCATCCATTGGATTAATGAAGGTACATAATAAGTTAATGAAAGGGTCCGTACATGTATACAAGTGATATGAAAATGCTTTAAACCTCGTCGCTAAGGCGAGTTGGGCAGACATTGTTTCTTGCCCCTTATTTTCTAATGTGATTAAGAACAATATAACAAGCTCAATAATACATATAATTGTATGTCTGCTTGAGACCAAATAGAGAATGAATAGGCACCTCTGATCAGTGCTACGGTACTCCTGCTAGTGCTACGACACTTCTGTTATGTGGGCAGGCACGCCTTTGATTAGTGATTCGACACTTTCTGTTCAGTGCTACGGCACTTTTGTTCTATGGTCAGGCACGTCTCTGTTTGTGCTTTGACACCTCTGTTCAGTACTATACCATACCTTCAGGTACCTATTATGCTATGTCCCTCTCATTCATTATTTCTGGTCTATAGAAGCAAACATTTATATGATAAGAATCTGAATAATTTGACATATGTAAATAATTATATGAAATCTATGTCAGTTTTGTTCCCATGAAAGTGTACCTACGAATTTTCCCTATACAGATTTATGTTCTGCACTCTTACAGGAGATATGAAAATTCTGATGTATAAACTGTTGAATATGTATACTGTAATTAAGGACCACTGTTGTGGTCATATATATTATCTATTTTCCCACTAAGTTATAAACATACTTGGTATTCCATCAGTGTAGGTGCGAAAGGACATCCAGGGGCGTGCGCGTGCTAAGGCCAACCTGACATTGGGAGTCCACTTAGTAAGGTAGGTTTTATTCTATTTTTGTATTTGTATTATAATATTTTAGAGATAGTACAACTTGTAGTACCAGTAAAAGGGACTCAATAGAATATGTGCATGAGAACATTTAAAAACACCACCATGGTGGTATTAACCCTGATTTGATTTATATTTCAGAAATGGGCCCACAATATCGAATATCCAATTAAAAAATTCTCTAGGTCTCAAATGGCATCCATCATCCGCCTAGGCGGGGGTTGGGACGTTAAAGGCAATGTTGAAAATACTAAAACATAAAGTCTAGAGCCTGAAAATAACAAAAACTAAACTTCTGAACACTGTACAAAATTTGAGCTTTGGTTAAAGATTTTTGTGCTATTGCATTATGATAAAAGTTGTATATGCTTGTCTGGTTAAATTGGGAGAAATTGTTGAATTGTTGTTGTCATTGTTGTTAAAGAAATGAACTGAAGTGTTGTATCATAATAAACAATTAAATGGTACAATAACATAGCAATTTGTTTTAAACCAAACAACACAAAAATCTGTAAATGGAACTAAGCAAAATGATTGGAATAAATTTTAAGTTGTGATGTCAAGGACAAATAACCTGAAATTTTAAGGTCTATAAGACAAATAAAGATCAATGTTAATCAGGCTTGTAATTATATTTTAAATGAACATTACAGTTCAGGAAATGACTAAACTGACACATTAGTCATAAGTATCTTGAAAATTAATTATGCTTGGGTTAGGAATACTTTATTGGACTTATTATCAGTCAATCTCAAGAGGTCCTAGAACTTGTATTATTATTATTTTTCAAGACGAAATCCTAGGCATTACAACCAACAGGAAATTATTTAGGTCATCCTAGGATAGTTTAGGCCTTTCAAAGCCTACCTTTGATATGCTTATAAGCATATACCTTAGTACATTATTTGAGCCTAATGCCATTTTTATCATCAAATCCATAATGAAAAACCTTAGCCCTTCCTTAAAATATGAACTTGTAGCAAAGAACCCTGAATTTGCCCAAAACTTCAAATAAGTGTAGCAAAAATTGAACAAAATGACAAGTTTGGGGGAGTACAATATTTAAAAACATCAAAGAATGAGAAAAAAGGATGGGGAAGAAAAAGATGTACAAAAGAAGTGCACAACAAAAACTGAGAAGCTGAAAAATATATGCAGTTTCAAGGAGGAGTGAGTTTTGCCTTGTAGCATGCTTTCCTTGAGCAATTAAGTCCTTAAGAGTGTTCTACACCTAGTACCCTAATGCTAACTAATATGGGAGTTGCTAACCCAAAGCTTGTTAAGGGGTAGTAGAAAGCTTAAGAAGGCTAAACATTGCACCATTCCAAACCTTGAACAAAATGAAAGAAAAATAGCTTCTGAACTAAGGAACTAAAACTGAGATAAAAAGTGGAGAAAGAAAAAGCCACAATAGGAAATGTGAAGAAAGATGCACCAAATCAAGTTTGGGGGTGCTCTTGAAAAAGTTTGAGCAAACATGAAAGGATGAGCAGTTAGAGGGCAAACTGCAAAGAAAATGTATGTAGTCTGGGTGAGAAAGAACTTAAAATGTCCAGTTATCTACCCAAGTACTTTAGCCATACATTACAAGCCTAAAAGACTTATTTGATCATGAGAATTGTGTTATGCCTACATTAGTGGAGAATGATATGACCAACAAGGCCCTAAGAGGCTTTTGCATCTCGATAGGTCTTAAATAACTATGAGGTCATGGTACAGATTCCAATTTATAGAAAGTGTCCCAAAGATTTTAATGAAGGAAAAAAACCTAGAATTTTTTAGTTTTTATAATCTCTTTAATGCAATATGAAACAAAAGTAAAGATGAGATAATTGTTCATTAACTATTTTTATACTAGCTATTACATTTAAATGATAAATATTTTCAGTATATAGTGGATCCCTACTTTATTTTTAATTTTTTATCATGAAATATATATATATATATATATATATATATATATATATATATATATATATATATATATATATATATCCTTAAGTAATTTTAGTTTATTTAGTTTTTAATTTTTTAAAAATTATGGCAAGTGTTTATTTATTCAAAGATTTCAATTTTATAAGTGTTCATAATGGTACTTTTCAATAATTTCAACTGTTATAAGTGTTTGTATAGTAATACATCAAAACACCTTAAAATGATGCATAAACGTTTTTTAAAATATGTATCCAAACACAAATAGCTTGTTGAATAAAGCATTTATGACATAAACTCTTACCTAATAAGCTCTTATAAAATAAATGCTTAATTAAATTGTTTATCAAAACAGCCTTAATCTTCTATTGGTTTTATTTTATTTTATCTTAAAATTTCATGTTTATAAATTATAATAAAAACACACTTCTTCGTATCATACAAAATTTGAAATCATTAAATTGGTTTAATGACTAAAGCTAGTTTAATTTGAATTAGAACTAATCATTTCGATATAATCTGTGAGGCATTTAACCACTTCTTGATTTTTATTTTATTTTAGTTTTTTTTGCCCCCCACACGACCATCAGTTTCTTCAGAGCTCTCTGTTATATTCTTTTTTTATTTTTTTCAAAACCTTCGTTTCCAGATTTTATTCTATCACGTCTTTAATTAATCTTCACAGTGACAAGTTTCCCATGGAGTGAGTTTATTTATTTATTTTAAATTATGTTGAAATTTAGCTGCTGTTACGAAATTTATATGATTTTTGCTTAATTTGTATATTTGTGCCTAATTATATTACGAGCTTCAAATAATAAATTGAGTCTTTCTTTTGTTTGAGGTTAAATTTTATTTGTATTTGAGTTCAAGTTTATAATTGAGGCTTTAAATGTTAAATTGAGATTTATTAAGATTTTATTTTAACTTGTTTATTTTGTATTACATTGTTGTAGTATTATGTTATTGGATTTGAACCTGAGATCTGCGATATACCCATCCTAACCCTTTACCACTTAAATCACACCTCAAGGGCTCAATTTGTTAGTTAATGGTAGCTTTTTCAAAAAGAAACTTGTCATACATGAAAAAAAAAAAAGAAGAACTTTTTTGGGTTTATATACTAAAACTCATATTTGAGCTTGTATAAGGCCTATGAAATAGGGAGGCCTTGCGCTCACAAGAAATGGGCTGAAAGCCCAATTTTAGTGAAAATCGATGGTTACGATTCAGGTCATAAAATCTCAATAAATACAAAACGGTTCTTCAACTACATGCACTCTCTGAAGAACTGTTAAATCATGAGGAATAAAATTCCTAAGGACAATGTTCTAAAACACGCCTCACTTTACTTATTTGATTTTTGCAGCCTGTATAAACTCCAGTTTTTGATTTCCAGACAGCCAGCGGTAACCAATCTTAGGAATTTTACGACATGGTAAAAATATCTCATTTCTTTGGTCCGATCCACACTCGACACTCTAGGTTGCCACGGTCCTATTGCAGCTCGTCCCACTGTTAGAGTCCCTCTAATCGCCAATGTTGTTATCCCTTCCACTACATCTCTAGGATTGAGGTTTTTTTTTTGTCAAAATTTCAAAAGATGGAAGGAGCGCATATATTCCACCTTAGATATGCATGGGTGGCATAGTTCTTGTCTATTTGAAAACATACTGTCCTTATTGAGACTTAGGCACCTGAAATAAGGTTTAATAGACATACAATCCTAACTACATTATCTAACGAGTTATTTGATGTTTATTGTGCCTCTAATTCTGCGTATTTGAGTCAATGCTCACTAAGTACACTACTCAGGATGTGGGCAAGCAAAAGTTTGTAGTAGGAAACTACTACAAGTAGGAGATGGTAGACAACAAGGACATCAAGCTCCAAATTAATTAGTACCATAAATTGTTGGAGGAATTAAAGACTGAAAATGTAGTACCACCCGAACAGTTTGTAGCTGGACTATTGATTGAGAAACTACCTAACTCATGGAGTGACTACAAAGCAAACAATTAAACGACATGTGATTTGTCCCTAGGCCGATCTAATCACTCACATCACATCATTGAGATCTGACTTGCAAAGAAAAAAGAGCTGACTAAAGAAAAACAGAAATGACCACCCAGAGGCAAACTCTATAAAACAGGAGTAAATTTAGGACTCTTCCAAAAAGAATTAAAAACGGTAGAATTACCCTCAATACAGAGGCTGCTTGGACTGAAATTCTCTAGATCTCGGATGACGAAATAGACCTCACCATTGGATTCGTCTCATAAAATATGGTTACCCAGGCAAATTTCATCGAATTACAAGACAATCATAATTTCCAAGTTTTTCGGGGCAAAAAGGAACCCAAATGAGTGGGCGACACATGGCATGATGCAAGCCATGTGGGTGACACATGGCATGATCAAAGCCATGTGTCAAGCCCATAGAAAGGAGGGAGATTTGGTTGGTCTTGGCGATGGAGGAAATATCAAGTTGGGTGGAGAGAAAAGAAAGAGAGAAAATAAAAGAGAAAGGGAGGAAAGAAAAGAGAAACAAAGAGAAGAAAGAAAATAAAGAGAGAAGGAGAAGAAAATGAGAGAGGGAGAGGAAGGAAGGATCGCACGTTCCTCCTCTGATCCCCGGCGTTCCGATGGTTAGAGTGCATTGGGCCGAGAGTTAAAGTCCATCTACGGGACGAAAGCTAAGCTCCAAGAGGTAGGGATTCTTTCTACTTTGGTTTATTTACACCCTAAGGGGCTGTTTATGTCCGAATTTTGGGACTGGTTTTTGGTTGGGAAACAAAGAGACTTTGGACCTATTTCTTCATAGAAATTATAGATGCATCTGTGAACTTGATATTAGGCTTTTAAATCACCTAAATTGGACTTTTACAGCTAAAGTTATGATCAATTTCCCACAACTGTCACAACTTAGGTTGTTATCTATTTGTGTCCGAATTTTGGGACTGGTTTGTGGTTAGGAAACTGAGGGATTTTGGACTTGTGTTCCTCATAGAAATTGTAGATAAATCTGTGAACTTGATGTTAGGTTTTTGAATCAACCAATTTGGATCTCTGACCCAAGTTATAGTCCATTTCCAGAGATAGCCCCTTGATTTAGAGTACATTTATTTGTTTGTGTCCAAATTTTGGGATGAGTTTAAATCTTACGACCCGGGAGGTGATTAGGACTGTCCATGGTTTGTTCCCAATTGGTTAGATTTGGAAATTTGTGTGACCTATTTTGAAACTGTTTTGGTGGCCGGTCCTGTAGCTTTTGTATAATCCAGTCTTGTGGATTATTTAGGGGCCTAGTTTAGGATGGATTTCAGGACTGATTAGGGCTGAATTTAGTGCTACTTTGGGACTGAATTTGGAACTATTTTCAAGTCCTGTTTAGGGCATGAGTGAGGCTTATGGATGGCTACCTGTTTATGGTTTGTCTTGGGGCCATTTTGTGGATTGTTTTGTGGACATAGTATATGCCACACTTGGCCTTGAGGATCAAGGTTGTTGTTGCTTGATTTTGAATAACATGCTTATTTGTGCATAAATATATCGATATGATATGAGTGTAACCGGAAATTATATGCAATTAATATAATTGTCCATGACACATGATGAATTGTGTGGTTTGAGTTGTCCATATGACATTCATTACATATGTAGCATGACATAGACATGCAGTGGCACATTGCATTGCATTATGTATAGGGACATCGCATGATATGGGTGTGAGTGCATGATATGAATCAACACTACGTTTGATGATTGACTGGTAGACTCGGTACCGTTGGACGACGTCCAACAAAGTCGCACGGTTGTATACATAGAAATGAAGATATGTGTCGGGTAATAGATCCAGGGATAGATATCCCATCGGGTGAAAGACTCGGTATATGTGGTTGATACATTTCCAACAATGAAAGCCCATGAAAGTGTAGGAAGGTGTGCAAAGTCTGCAATGAGACTTTGAAAATTCGCTGCCCACAAAAGACACATGGTTTTGTAAAAGAAATGGTCATTTGAATATGACATCCAAAATTTTTAGTTTAAAGAACAAATAACTTTTGCTTTTAGAATGATCATGGGATACGATTCATCGATGAAAGTTTTATCACGCATGGACATAGTGGTGTGTGGTAGGAGTTAGTGATTAACTTAAGGTTTATTACTCATTGGCATCACATTGAGTAGTGGAGTCGGTAATGGCTTGGAGCATGGTACATGATAGAGTTACATCTCATTTCATGGCATGGCATATGGTATTCCATGATAGAAGTGCATATTCTGTATGCAATGATTGTTGTGAATGTGTGAACATTGCATTTGCACTTAGGTGGGAAGTAGCCTCCGTAGGAATTTTCTCTACTGGGTGTGGCTCACCCTATATTGGAAAATATTTCGGGTGTAGGAAATTTTCTTGGTGGAATGGTGCTCATGTGAACCGCAGTGTGAAGAAAGCCGGATTATGGCCCAGTACCAATCTTTTGTAAACCTTAGCAAACAGAGAAACTAGCGTTTGCCATATATTTTGTCATGCAAAAGAGAGTTGTAAACTAAACCATGGGCTGTTTTAATTATAATCTTGCATGTTTTGAATGAAAATAGATAAATGGACCCAGAGTGGCCATTTGGGTGCAGAACTGTGGATCCGTGCGCGGGACATAACGGTGTGTCGGGAACCCGATATCCCGCATTTCAGCGGGTTGATGGTTGGTCAATGGACTCCCATGTTTTAGGGCGTCATAGTTTGGTATCAGAGCTTAGGTATACGATTACCTAGGGCTTAATGGGCAGGGGTTTAGACCATTGCACTCATTGTACATTTTATGTTTGTGCCCTAATATGCTACATGATTGTGTGTTATCTGTTGTGTGATTTATACGGATGGTAAAATGTATAGGGAAAAAGATGAACATTGGGGTTAGAAAACATAACCTTAGGGGTTCGGAAAAAGAACGAACATGATAGTTAAGGATATTAAGGGGTATATTAGTGGTTGGCACAAGCACTACTGGGTAGACAAGGAAAGAAATCTCGAAGTTTAAACTTGAGTACCATTCTTGGATACCATGTAATACTCTATTGCTACCTAACATATGTAGATGGCTAGTCAAGGAAGATGACGTCGAGTCGGTGGGTAAAGCAACAACCCACGACCACCGACCTTTGACCAGTGAGCCAACCGTAGGGGCTATTGGTCTTTAGCGTGCCTTTCTTGTTACTTGAGTCTTTATGTTGCACATTTATTATAATTTAGTCTGTTAGGACAGGGAGGGTCAAGTAAGCACCAGAGATTCAAGGCACACCATCCTCCAACCTTTAGGGGAGGAGGGGACCCGGTGGTAGCTGATCATTGGTTCCGCCGGAAAGATTATGGAAGCTATAAAGATCACCTCCGATGCCACTAAGATAAAGCTAGTCGCATTCCAACTAGAAGGCGAATCCTAAGTGTGGTGGGATTGGGTTAAACCTTCGAGGGACTTGGAGGCAATGACATGGGAAGAGTTTCGTGAGCTCTTTATGGGCAAGTTTTCCTTGTCAAGCCCGATATGCAAAAGCTCCGAGTTTTGGAATTGAAACGATGGGCGATGTGATGCTTGAATCTGTGACTAAGTTTATTGAATTATCCTGTTTCACTAATGATTTTGTGGCCACAAACATGGCCAAAGTGAGGAAATTTGAGGCTTGTTTGAAATTGTCCATCCGGGGCAAAATTATGGGATTTCTCCTCTGAACTATGGAGCCCGATGGTTAGAGACGGTAATGGCCATTTGAAGAGAGTGGATGGCCCGTGCGGAACATCTGGGATCACAGTGTTCAAAGATAAGATGAGAGAGTCGACCTTCTTAGCACCGGAAAGAAACATAGGAGTTCTACTTGTGAGGGTTTCGGGGACGAATTTCTTCTTTATCGAGGGGTCGAGGCTAGGGTCGATCATCCGAGGTCGAGGAACATCGGGGCGCTGACCCGGTCTACGAGGAACATGTTTCCATTGCCACTAGCCTGGACATATGAGATGGGATTGCCCTCAGAGGCAGGGGTCCTATAGTTATGGGACACCCTAGTCCCAATCATCAATGGGACATTCATAGACTCGGTTTGTTTCTTCTTACCCCACCATGGGCCAGGGGAACTAGTATCAGTCCCAGGGAGCTACACCGTCCCCTACCACTTCACAATCAGGACAAATGGGCCAAGGCATGGATCGAGGTTGAGGCCAGGGCTAGCAAGACGGGAGTTCAAGGACCTAGGGGCATGTCTACACCATCACACTTCAGGCTGCGCTTGCAAATCAGTCGGTTATTTATGGTACATTTCTCCTATTTCGCTTATGGGTAAGAGTACTATTTGATTTTGGTGCATCATATTCATTCATTGTTGCATCTTATGTGAAAGATTTAGGCTTAGAGGTTGAAACCTTAGAAGAGTCGTTGCATGTGAGTTCTTCCCTAGGAACTAGGGTGAATGTTGATCAGATATGTCGGGATTGTGAGTTAGAGATCTCCGGGATTCTACTCATTATGGACCTTAGGGTCATGGACATGTCGAAATTTGATGTCATCCTTAGGGATGGGTGGTTGTGACACAGAATTCGTCATTGATTGTGATGTAGAAGGGTTACCACACACACCCGGATGATGTTTGTGTTATGTTTAAGGGGGATAAGCATGATGCTTTACCCTGAGCCGTGTGCGATTCTAGATGGCACGGGCAGTTGATGGGTTGGCTGGCAAGCGTTACCTTGGAGAACGAGGCGAGACAGAAGTTGAGTCTACCTCAAGTGGTTTGTGAGTATGAGGACATCTTTCTGGATGAACTACTAGGATTACCTCCGCATAGGGATGTAGACTTCACTATTGAGTTGCACCTTGATACATCGCCTATTTCGATGACTTTGCATAGAATGGAGTTTGCTGAGTTGTAGGAACTCAAGGTCCAATTACATGAATTGTTGGACAAGGGTTTTATTAGACTGAGCACTTCACCTTGGGACAAGACTATCGGCAGTTGAATAGGGTTACTATCAAGAATAGGTACCCTTTGTCGAGGATTGATGATTTGTATGATCAGTTGAGAAGGGCGCGGGTCTAATCCAAGATAGATCTCTACATTGGTTACCATCGGTTGAGGGTTAGGGAGCCAAAAATATCCCTAAGACGATGTTCAAGACGTGTTATGGGAATTTCGAGTTCACAGTGATGCCATTCGGATTGACGAATGCCCCAGCGACATTCATGGATCTTATGTATAGGGTATTTCAGCCCTGCTGATCGATTCGTTGGTTTTCTTGGCGCATCTTGATCCTCAGTACGAAGAGGAACATAGAATTACATGCAAAGTTAGTAGTATCTAAGCATGAGACCATCATTTTGTATGCCAAATCGATAAGTGTGATTTTGAAAGGCTTCTTGAGTAGAATTCTTGGGGCATGGTGTCGACCGGGTGTGTTACATGGACTCGGAGAAGGTTGAGGTAGTTATGAGTTAGGAGAGACCAAAGTCAGCTTTGAGATACACAGTTTCTTGGGATTGGTAGGGTATTATAGGAGGTTCCTTAAGGACTTCTCCCGATTAGCTGCATTTATGACAAGATTAACCTAGAGGAGGTTAAGTTTGAGTGGAATGACTAGTGTGAGAGGGCATTGCTTCAGCTCCTATTTTGATCGTCCCAAAAAGGGGACAGAGGTACACAGTGTATTGTGATGCCTCTAAGGACGAACTTGGATGTGTTTTGATGCAATCCGAGAAGGTTGTGGCCTATGGTTCTCGGTAGTTGAAGAACCATAGAAAAGTTACCCCACGCATGATATGGAGTTGGCGTCCATTGTCTTTGCCTTGAAGATTTGGCGCCAGCCCTTATCTATCTGATGAAGCGGTTTGAGGTGTTTCGGACCACGAGAGTCGAGTACGTTTTTCACACAGCAGGGACCTCGGCATGAGGCCTTAGTGGATGGAGTATCTAGAGGATTATGAGTTCACTTTGCATTACCACCCTAGTAAGGCAAATATGGTGGCTTATGCACTCAACAGGAAGTCACAGGGAATGTTGGTTAGTATAGCTTTTGCGGAAGTACCAAACCCTTTGGGGTGTGGGACATTTCGGTGCACACTACATGGTTGGAAGCCAATTTGCTAAGGGTTTAATGTGCTTTCTGCCAAGTGATGATTGAGTCGAGGACAAGACATGAGATATCATCCATCGGGGGTGGGTACGAGTTGGGTGAAATACTTGAAGGAATTTAGGCCATTCACATAGGTGGTAGTCTTCGGTATAGGGGAAGAGTTGTGGTTCCCCAGTCGGCAGATCTGAGAGAGAAGATCCTCAGGGAGTTCCATTTCTCTCATTTTGTTGTGCATCCAAGTGGCACGAAAATGTACCACAATATTTGTCTCTAGTATTATTGGAATGGGATGAAGAAACACGTTAGAGATTATATTCGTCGATGTCTCACGTGTCGGATAGGCTAAGCAACAGGCCCAGTGGGATTACTCGGCCGTTGAAGGTGGTGGTGGAAGTGGGAACATGTCACAATGGACTTTGTGACCCACTTACCATGGACATCGCGAGGGCATGACGCTGTGTGGGTGAGAGTGGACTGGCTTACTAAGTCAGCACATTTTTTGGATATACAAATGACCTTTACTCTAGAGGAATTCAGTAGGTTCTATATACGGGAGATTGTCTGGTTACATGGAGTACTAGTATCTATTGTATCGGATCAGGATCCCAGGTTTACGACTCATTTTTGGAAGAGTTCTTAGAGAGCCATAGGGACACGATTGATGATGAGCACTGCTTTTCATCCCGGGACGAGCCTTTCGATCAAAGAGGACCATCAGTTTTAGAGAACGTAGCGATCATGCATTGCGGATCTTAAGGGTAGCTGGGAAGAGCATTTACCCTTGGTGGAATTCGCCTACAACAACAGTTATCAGGCGAGCATACAGATGGCACCCTATGAGGAACTTTATGAGAGGCCTTGTCGATCTCTGATTTGTTGGACAGAGGTGGGGGAGAGATCCTCTACAGGTCTAGACTTGGTTAAGACACCTCTAAGAAGGTGGACGTGATATGGAAGCGTCTTCTCAAGGCTTAGAGCCAATAGAAGAGCTACGCCGACAGACCGCGACGACCTCTAGTGTTTGAGGTGGGTAATCATGTCTTCTTGAATGTGATGCCTAAGAGAGGAGTGGTCAAATTCATCAAGCGAGAAAAATGGTCACCGAGATATATTGAGCCCTTTGAGGTACGCTAGAGGGTAGGTGAAGTTGCTTATCGGTTGGTGCTACCGCCAAGCTTATCGGTTGTTCATACGGTATTCCATGTCACCATGCTCCGAAAGTACACTCCAGTTCCGACTCATGTAGTGGACTAAGGTGAGCTTGTTGTTGATGCAGATGGAACCTTTGAGGAGGGACCAGTACGTATCATGGATAGTCGAGATCAAGTTTTACGACACAAGGTTGTGAGGCTATTGAAGGCAACATGGAAATGCAAAGACACGATTCGTACCAATTATCCTTTCTTATTTGAGAATGAAGTCGATTAATTGCAATCATTTGATAATAAAATAGCGAGTAGCATATACATGTGATTATATGTATATGCGCGTGTGAATTCCGAGAACTGAAATTCTTTAAGAAGGAAGAATAAAACCAGGAGTAAATTTGAACTCTTTCGAAAAATGGCAAAAATAGTAAATTGTCGCTATAATACAGGCTGCGGACTTGAAATTCTCTAAATCTCGGATGACAAAATGGACCTCACTTGGATTGGATTCGGTCTCATGAAAATCTAGTTACTGAGCGAATTTCATCGGAATTCCAAGGCGGTCATGAATTTCCACACGTTTTGAGGTAAAAGGAACCCCGAATGAGTGGACGACGCATGACATGATGCAAGTCATGTGGGTGACACATGACATGATCAAATCCATGTGGGTGACACATGGCATGATCAAAGCCATGTGTCAAGCCCATAAAAATGAGGAAGATCCGGTTGGTCTTGGCGGTGAGAAAATATCAGGTTGGGTGGAGAGAAAAGAAAAGAGAAAGGGAGGAAAGAAAAGAAAAACAAAGAGAAGAAAGAAAAGAGAGAGAGAAGGAGAAGAATGGGAAAGAGAAAAAGGGAAAGGAAGGAAGGATCGCCCATTCCTCCTCACGATCTTTACTGGCATTAAGACGGTTAGGTGCATTAATTTGAGAGTTAAAAGTCGTCTGCTTGACGAGAAAGCAACTCAAAGGGTAAGGATTCTTCCTATTTTGGTTTATTTCCACCATAAGGGGCGGCTTGTGTCCGGATTTTGGGACTAGTTTTCAATTAGAAAACATAGAGATTTTGGACATGTATTCTTCATAGAAATTGTAGATGCATCTGTGAACTTGATATTAGGCTTTTGAATCACCTAAATTTGACCTCTACAGTTCAAGTTATGATCCATTTCCCGAGAATGCCATAGCTTAGGTTGTTTATCTATTTGTGTCCAAATTTTGGGACTGGTTTTCAATTGGGAAACAGAGGGATTTTGGACTTGTGGTCTTCATAGAAATTGTAGGTGAATATGTGAACTTGATGTTAGGCTTTTGAATCAACCAATTCAGACCTCTACAGCCCAAGTTATGGTCTATTTCTTGGGACGGCCATAACTTAGTTGTTTATTTGTTTGTTTCCAGATTTTGGGACTGATTTTAGTGCTGATTTCGTACTGATTGGGATTGATTTGGGACCGTCCCATGGCCGGTTTGGTGGTAAGATTTGGGGCTATTATGGTGTGGCGCCCGATAAGCCACCAGTACTTTTACTTTTACTATAAAATCAATTACCAATGCAAATACAAATACATTTCCAATACCGTAGAACTATGCTGCTTGTTTTTAGATACCATTCAAATCAAATTGCAAATTTTCATTTTTAAGACACATTTCACATATTCCATGAAAATATATTAAAGGGAACCCATCATTTTGTTTTCAATACACATTATCCATTAAATATGGATGTACATGCCCATTTGGTCCATTTGCCACATTTATATATTACGGCTTTATAAGCCGTTTCAATACCAAAAATTTACAAAACAAAATCAGAGTTCACTTTTTTGAATTATAGTTTCAATAAAAAAAAAATAGTCAAATCAAATTCATGAATGCATGTGACAGAGCTTTACTTTTTCCTCAGAGTGTAGCACGTGATGACTCACGGATCTTAGGCGCCATTGTCTTCGTGCCAGATTTTCTCGTCACGCGATGGTAAAAACTGTAGCAGCTAAGCATTTTCATGCTTAGTGGTTCTATAGTTCTCTTCCATTGGTTTAATTGAAATCATTCGATTTTTCCTAAATGATGCTTTTAACCTTTTTGAAAGATCGATATAATACAATACATATATTCATTTCATATACATTCATATACGATTTATTAATCATTCCAAATATATACACTTTCATATACGATAAATCATTGAAACCTGATTCATGCATTCTGATATTTTCCTATCATTTTGCCCTTAAGCAAATTAAACTTATGCTTTCAATACATAAGATAACGAATCATCGGCACGGTCCGTTGGGCTGCAAACCGATATAAAAAAAAGTTTTATAACACAGTACGGTTCTGCTAGGCAGCTTACTGGTTATTCAAAATCAATTCGTGAACATTACCGATCTTATCCTGTGAACTCTGGTCAGGTGACACGTCATTATGTTCGGTAGCGATCACTGCTCATTTGACCCTTATTGGTATACTGATCTATCCTTAACTCGAATTTTAACGATTGACATTATATTAAGGGAATCCAAATCATTCATAGCAAAATACAATGTAGTATATACATCTTTATACAAATAATTCATTTTCCAATACTCATGCAATTTTTCATATGCAAATCATTTCACAATTATTTGCCTGAATCAATTAAAACATTTCAATATGCGATTTATTGAAAATCATTTCAATAATAGAACAATGATCGTAAGACTTGAAATAAGAGGAGATTGAATGGAGAACAAACTCCAAAAAGGAAAAAAAAAAGAGTCGAAGAACAAACCAAAAAGCTTGTTGCACTTTGATCCAATCCTCAGAATCTCGATCAATTCAGGCCTTCCTCCTCGTCAACCCCTATTTCAATACAATTAACAATCATATTATTAGTCGGGTATTCTAAGAGTTCCATTTAGGTTTACTTTTACCCGACTCCCTTCCGAAACATTGTTCCTTTCGTTTTTTTCCCATTTCCTCATCCTTAGACATTCTTATCATTCTATTAGCTAATGAGGGCAAGAAACAATGTTTGTCCATTTTCTTTGTCGAGGCGGCAAGGTACAGAACATTTTTTTTTTTATATAACTTGTATACTTGTAAGAACCCTTTCATTCACTTATTAGGATCCTCATTAGTCCAATGGATGATGGTTAGATTTAGCGGAAAAGAGGAACCAAAACATGACTTGCAGGTGCGCCTAGGCGGAGAGGTTCGCTTAGGCGGAGCATGCTATGCCTAGGTGGATCAAAACAATCGGATATTCGGCCTCAGGTTTGCCTAGGCAAAGGAGCCTCCGCCTAGGCGTGCACTCCTACGCCTAGGCATAGGGTTGTCGGACTGATGCAAAAATTGACCATTTTTTGCTATTTTCACCTGAAATCTTACCCAATCTGGCCATGAAAGCGAGTCTGACATTTCAAGTACTTTTTATACCACATTTGAGGTTTATTAAACGAACACAAGTAGAAGGGGGTTAGGGTTTGGTTTTCTTATCTTAAACCTTGATTCTCTTTCCTTTCTTCTTCCTCTTTCTTCTTGATCAACTTATCCTTTGATTACATGGAGAAAATGTGATTCCCTCTCTTCTTCCTGGTAAACCTTAGCTCTCTTTCTCTCTACTAATATAAAAGTATGAAATGCCCACTTTTTAAGACCAAATTTGGTCTTATACTTTAGAATCTTCATAAGGCATTGTTTGGATGAAAAAGCTCATTAAATGGGCCTTATCTATTTTTTTCTCATTCTATCTTCGTTTCACTTTGATTTTCATATTCATTTCATTCTCATTTAACATTCCTCCTCATTTATGACCCTTAGGTCGTCATTTGACATTTTTACAAAATTTATTTGGCTCTTGTAAAATTTCCGATTTTTTATCATTTTTTCGCTTCCAACCATTTAAACGCTGAAAAAAAATATAATTTAATCTATTTTACACCATGAACATGTTATAAAACTGTTAGGATATTTTCAAGGCGTTACATATGGCCTATTTTGAAACTTTTTTGGTGGTCGATCCTGTGGCTTATGTGTAATCCAATCTTGTGGACTGTTTAGGGGCCTGGTTTGGGACAGATTTCAGGACAGATTAGAACTGAATTTAGTGCTACTATGGGACTGAATTTGGAATTGTTTTCAGGTCATGTTTAGGGCATGAGTGAGGCCTATGGATGGCTGCTTGTTTATGGTTTGTCTCGGGGCCATTTTGTGGATTGTTTTGTGGACATAGTATATGTCACACTTGGCCTCGAGGACTAAGGTTGTTGTTGCTTGATTTTGAATAACATGCTTGGTGGTATTTGTGTGATAACATGTTGATGTATTTGTGCATAAATATATGATATGATATGAGTGTAATTGGAAATTATATGCAATTAATATAATTATCCATGACACATGATGAATTGTGTGGTTTGAGTTGTCCATATGACATTCATTACATATGTGGCATGACATAGACATGTACTGGTGCATCGCATTGCATTATGCATGGGACATCGCATGACATGGGTGTAAGTGCATGATATGAATCAACACTGTGTTTGGTGATTGATTGGTAGACTCGGTACCATTGGACAACGCCCAACAAAGTCGTACAGTTGCATACATAGAAATGAAGATATGTGTCAGTTAATAACAAGTAGGGATAGATACCCCCTTGGGTGAAAGACCCGGTATATGTGGTTGATACGTTTACAATAGTGGCTTCGTGAAAGCCATGGGAAGCGTCACGAGAAGCTTGTGGTGAGACCAGAAAATTTATTTGCCACAAAAAAAGACACATGGTTTTATAAAAGAAATGGTCTTTCGAATATGACATCCAAAAGTCTTGGTTTAAAGAACAAATAACTTTTGCTTTCAAAATGATCATGGGATGCGATTCATCGATGACGGATTTATCACGCATGGACATAGTGGTGTGTGGTAGGAGCACTTAGGGTTTATTACTCATTGGCATCACATTGAGTAGTGGAGTCAATAATGGCTCACAGCATGGTACATGATTGAGTTACATCTCATTTCATGGCATGGCATATGGTATTCCATGATAGAAGTGCGTATTCTGTATGGAATGATTGTTGTGAATGTGTGAACATTGCATGTGCACTTAGGTGGGAAGTGGCCTCCGTAGGAATTTTCTCTACTAGGCGTGGCTCACCCTATATGGGAAAATATTTCAAGCGCAAGAAGTACACCAGTGGACGACATTCATGTGAGGCGGCAATTGTGAAGAAAGTCGGATTGTGGCTTGTACAAATATTTTTGTAACCCTTATGAGAAACTCGTTTTGCCATGTATTTTAGTTATGCAAAAGAGTTGTAACTAAACCCTTATGGGCTGTTTTTAATTATAATCTTGCATGTTTTGAATGTAAATAGATAAATGGTTGGGTGGCCATTTGGAGTGCAAATTATGGATCTAGATAAACGAAACATAACGAGGGATGGTATGGGTTTTGATATCCACGAGTTTTCCATGGGTTGAAGATTGGTCAACTACCCCCGGGTTTTGGGGTGTCACAAACTTGGTCCAAACCAACTCTAAAAGTTACAATCATAAAGCTCAAAACTATGATAACATACCCAAAATTGCTAACCCATATACTTTCAAGAAGAAAGACGCTTGTTATGCTTATGGCAAACCAGGCCATCACACACCCTAATGTAGAAAGAGAGTAAAAACTGGAAACGATGGAAATCTTCCTAAAGCCAACTTGGTCGAAGGAGATGACATAATAGTTGTTGTTATCTCACAAGCTAATATGGTGACCAATTCAAAGTGGGTCTTTGAACATGGTGCGTGAGGCATATTGTGCAAAACAAAAGATGCCTCTACACTCGATAGGGGATGATGAAAAGGTTGTCTACCTTGGTGATTCTCACACTACTTAAGTTTTGGGAAAAAGCAAAGTCATGCTGAAGCTCACTTCGGGAAAAACTCTTGCTTTAAATGAGGTGCTGCAATTTCCTAATATTAGAGCAAATTTAGTTTTTGTTGCTTTATTGGGAAAAGTAGGGGTTAAAGTTTCATTTGAATCCGATAAGATTGTAATGACAAAAAATAATGTCTTTTTGGGAAAAGGGTTTTGAAATCAAGGACTCTTTATGCTCAATATTTCTGAAATTGAATGAAAATTCATGTTCTTTTGCTTACTTGGTTTATTCCTACGATATTTGGCATGCTAGATTAGGACATGTTAGTAGTGGATACATAAAAAAAATGCAATCTCTAGGCTTTATAATTAATATTGATTATTCATGCTTAAGTAAATGTCAAATATGTGCCACTTCTAAGCTAACTAAAAAGGCGTGTGGGTCGGTGTTTAGAGAAACAAAACTGTTAGAACTGGTTCATTATGATCTAGGAGATTTGAAACAAAATATGACTAGAGGAGGTAAGAAATTTTATGTGATCTTCATTGATGATTATTCTAGATTCACTAGAGTTTACTTGCTTAGAAATAAAGATGAAGCATTTGATATGTTCTTAAGCTATAGAGATGAAATAGAAAATCAACTTAATAGGAAAATCAAAAGGACTAGATTTGATAGAGGGGGCGAATACATCCTTTTAAATGATTATTATGAAAATGAATGAATAATTCATGAAGTAACTCCTCCCTATTCACATGAGTCAAATGGAGTTGTTGAAAGAAGGAATATAACTCTTAAAGAGATGATGAATTCTTTGCTATTCAGTGCTTCAGCTCCTGATGATTTGTAGGACGAAGCCAGATTGTGCATTTCATCTAAATAATAGAATTTCATACAATAAAATTGGTAAGACACCTTATGAGTTGTGGAAAGGTCATGCATTAAAAGTGTAAGGGTGTCTTGCCAAAGTTATATTACTTTATCCTAAAAAAAAGGAAAATATGATCAAAGACTTCTGATTGCATGTTTATTGGGTTTGCTAGTGATAGTGCTACTTATAGATTTCTTGTTTTAAAAAGTGATGTTCTAGAATGCAATACGATTATTGAAACAAAAAATGTTAAATTTTTTTAGCATATTTTTCCACTTTTTGAGAAAACTTCTTGGCCACCCACAATTGTGGATGATATAGAAAAATCATATGATGAGCATATACCTACTACTGTGGATGATATGGAAAGCTCTCATGATGAGTTGAGAAGAAGTAAGAGACAAAGAAAAGAGTTTTCCTTTGGATATTATTTTTATATTTATTTGATAGAAAATGAACCGTCTTTTTACTCTGAAGCTATTTCTTCCCATGACGCATTACTTTGGAAATAAGCTATTAAAACTGAGCTTGATTCTATTTAAAAAAATCAAACTTGGAAGTTAGTCGATTTACCTTTAGGAGTAAAACCTATTAGTTACTAGTAGTGGATTTTCAAAGAAAATATTTGTCATATGGTTCTATTGAAAAGTATAAAACTAAGTTAGTAACCAAAGGTTTTTCATAAAAACAAATTATTGACTATTTTGATACGTTTGCTCCTGTTACTAGGATTTATTCCATTCGTATTTTGATTGCATTAGCTTCTATTCATAGACTTTTTTTTTCCATCAAATGGTTTTTTAAATAGAGATTTAGAGGAAGAAATTTACATGTTACAACCAAAAGGGTGTGTTACACATGGACAAGAAAATAAAGTTTGTAAATTCCGCAAGTCTGTTTAAAACAATGACATGAGAAGTTTGATAGGGTTTTGTTGAATAACGGGTTTTTATTTGTTGAAGTGGATAAATATGTGTACAGAAAATGTACATATCGAGAATGTGTAATCATTGCATTATATGTAGATGATATGTTGATTTTTGGCACTAGCCTAAATATAGTACATACTACCAGAGAGATTTATAGCTTCATAATTTGACATGAAATATACGAATGAAACTAAGGTAATTTTGGGTGTCAAAATTATAATGCTATCATAAGAACATTATGTTGAGAAAATACTCAAGAGGTTTGGATTTTGATGCCAAACTGTGAGTAGCCCTTATGACACTAACACTCATTTAATGGAAAATCAAGGTGATCCTATGAGTCAATCTAAGTATGCATAGATTATTGGGAGTCTAATGCATTTGATGAGATTTTCTAGACATGACATAACATATGCAGTGTGTAAATTAAGCAAATATACACATTATCCCAGTAATGATCATTGGAATGCATTAGCAAGACTAATTAAATACTTGAAAGGTACCATGAACTACGGTAACCTATATAGTGGATTTCCCATAGTGTTAGAAAAAAAAACAGATGCCAACTGGATCTCAAATTCAGATGAGATAAAATCCACAAGTGGTTATATTTTTGCTTTAAGAGGTGGTGATGTTGCTATGAAATCATCTAAACAAACCCTTATCGCTACTTCTACCATGGAATCAAAGTTTATAGCTCTTGAATCCACCAGTAAAGAAACTAAGTGGTTAAGGAACTTTATGTCAGGAATTCCTTTAGGGATGAAGCCGACACCTTCGGTGTATGCATTGTGATTGCCAAGCAGCAATATCAATATCAATTGCAAAGAACAAAGCATTCAATGGGAAAAATAGACACATTCGTCTAAGACGTGAGGTTGTGAAACAACTGTTGAAAGATGGAATTATTTGCATAGACTATGTAAAGTCAAAAGTGAATTTAGCCGATCTTCTGACTAAACCCTTGGGAAGAAAATTGATTTTGGAAACATCAAGTGGAACGGACTTAAGCCAATTAGAGATTACCAGTGATGGGAACCCAACCTTTGTGATTGGAGATCCCATGAAGAAGGATCATATGGGTAATAACAAGTCAATTGCTGATCTTGCTAGCACCAATAAAATTGTCCCTTCCTATGGTGTGGTGATGGTGTTAGAATACTTATTTTGAGAGGTTGAGTTATACTCTTAATGATTTCATTTCCCTTATAAGTTGTACATATAAATGTAGTATGCACTTGATGAAATCACTTATTTAAGTGTGGAGTGGGGCCACTCCCATGAAATGTTTTGGCAAAATTTCTAGAGCACTTATGAAATGATCAGGCACACGTCTGGTTTAATCGCGCGCAACAACGTTGAACAGCAAGAATCGTGATGTATAGTGTTGATGATAAGTCCCTAAATTACGATAAGGAGTTTCTTGGTTCATATAAGATATAAGTTTCACCAATACTTTATAAATTAAATCTTATTCATCTATGTTTGGTTCATAGTTCATGGAACACCAAATTTAAGGCGCTTATACCTTCCACCATAATCTAGGGAAAATGTTTTAAATTCAAATATATTTTTGAAAAATGTGGGGGATTGTTAGTGAATGGTAGCTTTTTCAAAAAGAAACTTGACCCACATGAAAAAAAAAAGACAATAACTTTTTTAGGTTTATATACTAAAACTCATCTTTAGACTTATATAAGGCTTGAGAAAAGGGGAGGCCTCACTAGAGGTGGCAATTCGTGTGGATTCGTCATTAATGGGCCAAAAAATAGTTAAAATTTAGCTCCTACCCTAAATTGTGGATGGGTCGCCAATCATTTTAGAGTTAAAAATCAAGGTCGAGCCGAGGCCAAATTTGGCCTAGTTTATTTTAGGCCAATAAATTAACAATCCAACATGACCCAAATTTGTTGTGGAACGGGTTAGTCCAGTAGATCGAGCTTAAATTGCCACCTCTTGGCCTCCTGAGCATAAAAAATGGGCCGAAAGCCAAATTTTAGCGAAAATCGATGGATTCCACACACCTCCCCTGAAACATCCCGAAATATACCCTAGCAGTTTTCGGACTTGTTTAGGGTATACTATAAGCTAAATGGAATTTACTGAAAATAAAACAAAGACCCGGAATTAATATTAGAGACAAGGGTAAAGTGGTCTTTTACCACTCGAGGACATAATGGTAAAATCAATGTTATATGCCAAAATGACATAAATCAATAAGTTATATGCCATTATGGAAATAGAGAAAATATTGAATTGAAATTGGAATGAATGGAAGGGCTTAAGTGCAAAATGAGAAAAGTGTTAAAAAAATGGGTTTTGCTCACAAATAATGGGCCTTAACAAACCCATGGATAAGATAAATCGGGTCTCTCATTTTTGAGAGACCAAACCGTAGAGAGAGAGAGAGGGGAGAGAAGAAGAAGAAGAAGAGGAAGAGAAGAAGAAGAGAAGGAGAGAAGATCAAAAAGAGGTATGGAACTTGAGATTTTTGCATGGACCTATGAATTCTTGTATGAATTTCATACAATTGCTACGATTAAGAGGTCAGCCTCAAACTTAGGTTTGTTGGGGATGTCATCCTAAACCAAAGTTCTTGAATGTAGGGTTGAGCAAAACCCTAGCCTTGTATAAGAGATGAATAGAAAGCATGTTTGAGTTCCTAATAGAGTTCATAAGAGGTGTGGGTATTGAATGATAAATTGAGTAGAAAAGAGATCATAAGATAAATTCATGGTCTCAAGTGTTTGGCGAGGTATAGAGTTGATCGGGGCTGAAAAATATGGAAAAATGGGAGAAAATACACATCGGCATTTTCGGGTCACATGTACCAAAGACAACTTGAACATGTACCGTACAACTTGTGTTCTCGGGTCATTTTTGAATTAACATGTACCTATGATAAGTCACACATGTACCCAGATAACTCATTGCTCGCTCCCGCTTTGACTAGTTTTTTGTATTTTGGCCATAACTTCCCTATTTCTTATTCGATTTGAGCATTCAAGTGGCCAATTAAAATAGACTTCAAGGAGAACCATATCCATATAGAAATAGATATAGTCAAATTATGACTCTAAGTAGCCCAAAAATCTACTGAAGTGGGACTTACAAACCAAATTCTGGTTTCAAGTGTTGAACATAGAGAAGTCCAGTTGTTTCGACGTCCTGAGTTACTGTCTGAATTGGGTGATTCCAGTTGGAATAGAACCCTTAGCACCTTAGCTTTAAATGAGTATAAGGACATAGTGTCAAAATATGAAGCTAAGACCCCAGAAAAATGAGTAATACAAACTGTCACTAGAAAAATTCCAGAATGACTAGCTGGCATGAAAATGCCATAATTTTAGCTGATGATCCATTTGGATTAATTCCAATTCAAAATAGATTCATAGAGGAATAAGAATACATAGGTTGCATAATGTACAAGTATAGAAAGGTATAGGAATATGTCATAAGATATGATAGGTATAAGTCATAAAATATGATAAGATACGATAGAACATGTCATAAGATATGATAGTCTAAAGTACACAAATGATAGGCTCATATGAATATAAGAGTAAATGATATGAATATATGAATAAGTAAGAGCAAACATGATAGAAATATAGAAAGTATATGAATAGATAAAGACATGACAGGAATATGTAAGTGATAGGAATATATGATAGTTATACCGAAATGAATAAGATGGAACATGCTAGGAACACATGATAGAAATGCGTAAATGCTAAGAACGATAGAGATAAGTAAAAGATGACAAAGCATAAGAATAAGTATATGCACATGAATGATAGGCATAGTAAAGACATGACAGAGTAAGTAATATGGAAAAGTATATGAATATAGCGTATACGATATGAATATATGAATATATGAATACAAGAGTGCATAGATGCATTCATGATATATGATAGACAAAACTAAATGATAGAAAAAGATATGAATATATGTATTATATGTATATATGAGAACCGAAATGTGAAACTACGCTTATGAGAACTAATACGAGTAAAGTAATGATAGTATATATGCATAAGCAAATATGATGAACAATATATTATTCATGCTTATGAGATATGTACGTAAAATGTAATAATAAAAGTCGGGACAATCAATAGGACACGGTAGAGGGATAGATAGGCATGCCTATGTGGGTGATACGCTTGTCAGAGCATATTCATAGATGATATTGAGGCCCCGTTTGTCGATGATATAGGATCCTGGTTTCGATCAGTGGCTCCCGCAAGGGTCACCACAATAGACAAGAGATCACTGGTCAGATAAAGGATAGTACCTCTGTGCAATTCGATAGCATATGGCATAGGTCAACGCCTCGCGATGCTGACTATACTCTTCAGTATTACTTACGTGAGATCACCGCCGTATGTTGATAGTACCTTCGGCACATAGTTTCGTGATCCGCTTCTAAGGTATTTTGCATACGAAACCTGGTATGAAATGACATGTATAGAATATATGATGATATGTGAAGCATAACACTGCTTATGCAGATGAAAGTATAGACGCTATAAGAATAAGAGGTAATGGGATAAGATGACAGACATGAAAAGTATATGAACAAAGACAAAGGTATAAAAGAGAAAAGCATATGACAAGCACAAAGATAAGGAAAATCATATGAAAAGTATAGTATATGAAAAGCATCTAAAAGCATAATATATGAATATCATATGAAAATATATGAAAACACATGAAAAGTAATGAAAGTATACGAAAAGCATAAAGTAGATGATAGATAGAATATGAAATGTACGCGATAGTACAAGTATGAATATGTATGTATGAAAAAGTATGTATATAACATATGCCACAGATAGAACAGACATGACTTCACAATATGAAAGATCAGAGATATCAAAGTTGTTAATGAAAGATACAAAGCAAAAGAACTGATAAACCATAAAGATGCATAAGATAGGTTATAAGGAAAGTATACGAGATATGAAAGCACAGGAAACTTGCAAAGAACATGATACAAGAAATAAGATGAAGATCATATGATATAAGCAAGTGACAAGAAATAAGCAAAGTATATGTGATAGATAAGTAATTAAAGTTATAGAAATATGTATAGATATATGAAAATGCATGAATAAGCTCGTGGATACAATATCAGGATATCCATGGCTTATGTTCCCACCTGCGCAGTGCTTCTAGCAACGGGTGTTCAACCGTGTACGTATAGTAAGACAAGGATGGGAGGAAAGGACATTCCACATCGCCAAAGTAGTTTCGATTTAGAGAGATAGGTGTTTACCAAAGATCAGTTTCCGCAATCTCCTAAGTTTTGAAATAGCAAATTCTGTAATGAGCCAGTACAAGTAAAGGGACTCAGTATATGTGTATAGATTGTGATGGATACCACTGTGGTGCTTTTGTATATGTAAAATAATTTTGTTATTACAGTAAATTGTTTGTATACTAAGGTGCATGTGATATTACCAGAAAGAACAGTCAATGAGAGTCAAAACAAATGGTCCTTTCCGTTAAGAAATATATAGTATAGATAGTATCGCGCCTGACTTCGGCTCGATCCGCCCAATCGGTCGGACTGATCTGGGCGTGATATCCCCAACACTACCCATGTGGCGACACACGAGTCACATTTGATTTTGCTCCAATTTTTTTTTTTTTTTTTTGCCTACATGAAAACCTTGATTTTTTTTACTGTATAAAAATCAAAACGGTTCAGGCCTTAAAATCTTAGTAAATACAAAATGGTTCTTCAACAAAAGCTTTTTTTAATTCATTCATATCGGTCATTTTTTATTTAATTCCAATCTTAATGGCCAACGACTATTTTTTCGAATTTCAAACCAAACTGTTACATAATTGTTTTCCTATAAATTGGGACCTTTGCTGATGTTGAAGGACATAGAATTCTCTCCCTATTGCTCTTTCTCTCTATGATGTTCCTGCTCTAAAGGCACTCTATGAAGAACTATTGAATCCTAGGGAATAAAATTCATAAGGACAATGTTCTAAAACATGCCTCAATTTACTTATTTTATTTATGTTGGCTTACTTATTTTATAGGTTGAAAACCAAAATAAAGCTCAAACTAGTGTGTATGGGTCACGTCGACATACACATCAACAATGTCGCAGTCACTGACTACAATATTGAATTTGTTTTTAAGTTGACTGCAGTATTAACTTAAAAAAAAATTCAATGTGCCAAACATACTATTTTGGGTTATTAGTTTGTTTTTCAAACTAATTTGGTAATTTTAAAAAAAATGTATTAGATTTATGAAGCTGGCAACAGTATTCCATCACTCAAAATCAAACTCAATTTGTCATAAAAGAGTTAGAATTAGGTGACTCAAATTAAAAGTTTAAGGGTACTTACTACTAATTTTAATGGGATATGAGCTTCTTTAAAAAAAAAATTTGGGAATCCAACTCGAACCTTTGTCATGCCCCCTCAAAATTTTAGGTGTCCTATGTCATTAAACTACAACCCCATGTTTATTAAATTATAGTCCCTCTGAATATATATTGAGTTTTGGGATGCCTATATATATATATATGGAAAATTCTTGGTAACACTATGGTGTTAGACACAATTTCTAAAAATATAAAGTTTTTAAGAGTAAACTTGAAAAATATAAAAGTTAAATGATATAAATACCCACTACCCACTTTTTTCCCTTTCTTATAACTCGTCCAAAAATCACTACCCTTATAAAATTATGATGACTTTTTTTTTTACACTAATAATATCATGTAGCAACACCCTATATATATATAGTTAAATAGTTTTTAATAAAAATAAATGATTGATGCAAAAAAGAAGAAGCATGCATAGTATTTATCTATTAATAAATTATTATTATTTTCATATATATATTAAAATAAGGTTTAAAAGTAAAAAAATTAAAATGGAACAAGTACTATCTCTATACCATCCAATTTAAAATTTGTTTGGATGAGAATGAAATTGATTCAAATTACCTGCAATGACATTGGGGACGGCTCCAATCCCAAACCTTCACGGTTTCATGCCAAATTCAAGAACATGCCAAAACGACAATTTCATAGTAATTAATTTTTTCACATTTTATTATTTTTTCGCTTTCTAGTTGAAAGAAAAATTTAAAGCATCAAACCATTACTATTACTTTTAGAAACTTCTTCCTAGTTAGAACGGTTTATGAAAACTATAAAACAAATTGTAAGCTATTCAATCACCCATTGGATTAGATTGACATAATTATGTGAAATGTTTTGAATCATAAAAATCAAGTTGTCTTTAAAGATATGCAACCAAACCCCTTTCTCCTCCTTGAGAAAGTCACTTTAATCTTTCAAAACCTTCAAGAGTACATATTTAGGTTAGTTTTAAAAAAAATTACTAAAATAAGTTGAAAATGAAAATAATGTCTAAACTAGTACGTCCTAACCATGTCGGCATACACATCAGCAATTCCATTGTCATTGATTGCAGCATTGTAATTTTTTAAAGTTCAATGTCGTAGTCATTGACTACGGCATTGTTCTAGCCATCTCGACATACACATCAACAATTCCGTAGTCACTGATTATGACATTGTAATTTTGTAAGGGTTTAATGTCATAGTCACTGACTACGATATTGAGCTTTACAAAATTACAATGTCGCAGCCAGTGACTACGGTATTGAACTTTAAAAAATTACAATGTCACAGTCACTAACTATGACATTATCGTTTTAAAATCCAAGGCATGCTCTTCTTCTCCTCCATTTTCTCTTTCTCCCTTTTTCTCCTCCTCTCCTCCTCTTCTCCTTCTCCTCTATGGCGACTGTTAGGGCTGATTTTGCTATGTATTTTGAGCTTCATCCAACCAGCTACTCTATTCTAATCACTATAGTCCTCCTCCACAACAAGTAACTTACTTCTAATTCGATTTTTAGGACTTTTTTGGGTTGGTAGAAACTGTATTAAGATAGAGGTTGAGTTTTCCACAAAGTCTAAGGATTAGAAATCCTCCACAATAGTGAATGTATGTTTTTTCACACACATTTTGTTGTTCACTTTTTTAATGCGTGATTTCTTCTATGTTTAGGTTGTTTGAAAATTAAACATTGTTCTTAATCGAAAACCGATCTTGGTAAAACCTTAAATTGTTTTTTTCATGCTCTATTATTGGTGTTTTTTGAAAACTATTTTGATTGTCTGAATTAACTTATTTTTGTGTTCTTTGTTTGTGATACACATTTTCCTCATACCTAGTATAGACACAAGGGCCTATTTGGTTTATGTTTTGTTAACTATTGTTCATAATTGTTTTTGAATACAGGTGTTATCTAAAACCATTTTTATTATCTGAATTAAGTGATTTATGTGTTTTTTTTTTTTATACATATTTTCATTATACCTAGTATAGACACAAGGGCCTATTTGGTTCATGTTTTTGGTAACTATTAGCATCTCATTTAGTGTGTTTGTTTTGTAAGACAACTTTGGTAATGATATTATCTTTTGAATGACATTTTGTGTAGGTAAATAATGTGTGATTCCACTATTCCCATCATATGTTTTTATAATGGAAAAACCAAAAAGACTAAAATAAATGTGAAATATGTTGGGAACAAAGCTGTTATTGTGCCTTTGGATGTACCGATTGATTGTACAAATAATCAGTTATTAGCTATGATATACTCAAGGACATGTATTGATAAAGAAATGTTTAAATTAGTCATCACTTGTAAGTACCCCTTGAAAAGCAGAAATAGGTTCCAACCTTGTCCATGGTGAATGACAATAGTGTGTACCGAATGTTGAAATTGATTAACACAACTGGAATGGAGGAAATTGAATTGTATCTTTAGCTAGTGCGTGTTAAGCCATAAGTGAATCAATCGGTTGGTACTTACACATATTTATTACTTGGAGGAAATGTTAATGTCGTGAAATCACTATGGGTATACCTAGTAAAGACTCCAATTGTCAGAATCGATAGATGTGAAGTTTATGAAGATGATCAAAATTGTGAAGATGAAGAAGGTGATGAAGATGGTGATGATGAAAGTGATGGAGATGTTCAAGCTAATGGACATGTTTCGTCTTTCTTAACTCTTAACCAACTTATGGAGAATGAGCAAGGGAGATATGTCTCTGTGGATGTGCCAAGTTGTGATGTCTCAAATAACTTAAATCCTGAGGATCTTGATCTTGAGGACCCAAACGAGAGGGGAACTATGAAGTATTACTTAGCACCATCAATGCATCACCTTAATTTGAAAATGTGGAAAACTTTGGTAATGCTATTATAGTGATCGGACACCATCAGAACTATAATAGAAAACTCAAGTGAGAATTTTAGTCGCTGTGGTTTTTGCTTCCAAAGTCGCGGTAAGATGCTATTAAGTTGTACTCTATTAAAGCACACCAACAGTATATGGTTGTTACATCTTCAAAAAAATTGTCAGTGTAAGATGTAAGAAGGGCGAGGAGTGTCAATGTACATGGAAGCTTTGTAATATAGTTGCAAAAGATACATATTTCTTCGCAATCAATAAGTATAAAGGTTCACATACTTATGTCAATCCTTACTTGAATTGGGACCATCAACAATTAGACTCCAACTTGGTTGCTGATCATATCAAGGCAATGATTAAGGCACACTTCACTTTGTCAGTCGCTGCTATCCAAGCAAACATTATGGAGAAATCGAGACTTTGTGTTATATCTAACAGACATCCAAGTATTATGGCAGCAGTGACCAAGGATCAAAATATTGGTAAACACGGATATAGCCCCACTGGATTTTACTTCAAATATCTAAATATCGAAATATCTGTGAAATATCGATGGATATTTTTACAAAATATCTGCTATTAAAATTTTCATATTTTAATTATATAGATTATGAGAAATGATTCTTATCTTAATTAAGGTAAATTAAAATCAAATGGATTAGTAATTATTAAATTAAATATGTTATATTTAATATATTATTCGATATTATTATGTTAAAGATATATTATTTATTTTGTTTTTGTTATTATTATAAATATTATGTGATAATGAGGAGATTCAAAATATTATATAGTATAATTTTAAATTTTTAAATGATATTATTTTTATTTCTTTCCCTGCTCAAATAAATATTTGATTTAAAAAAATATTTATAAGTTATAATGTAAAATAAAAATAAAATAAAATATTATAAAAGGATTATAACAACAAATAATAAAGAGGTATAAAAGTTTGCATTATATATAATGCGCAAAACAATGGCTCAGGTTGGAGGGTGCCATTTCAGCATTGGTGGTTCGAAACCCGCCAAGCAATTCTTGTATATTCGAGTCGTGGAAAAATCAAAAAATTTCCAGAAAAATAGATTTTTATCTGCGAAAATCGGGTTTTTTTCGGGAAAAATCGGTTTTTATCGGAAAAAATCGGTTACCGTAAAATCGCGATTTTTCGCCGATTTTTTTTCCGATTCCATCCCAATATCTTTCCAAAGACCCACCGAACCGATTTTTTCCAAAACTCACTAAATCTACGATTTTCTTGTCCATGGCAATGACTGATGTTCATCTTGGTTGGATTGAACCATATGCATATCATAGGTGTAATACCCCAAATTATACTTAATACTTTTGGCAGATTGCGAAAAGTAAAATGTAAGTCAAATTGCGTTTTCCGAAAATTTCTGGGATAAGTGTGAAAAAGGGTATTTTGGTAATTTTACTATCAAGATCGTTGGTATAAAGGATAAGTTTTATATGCTAGTGTAGAATTTTTTGATAAGTTATATGTCTAAATTAATAAGAGAAGAAGGACTAAAATGCAAAGGAGAATAAAGTTGAACCAATAAGAGAATGCCATAAGTGCCTTCTAGAAGGCAAGTCTTCATTTAGCTTAAGAAAAGCTTGGCATCCGGATGAGTGATCAAATGAGAGAAAAAAAGAAAATAGAAAAGAGAGAAAGAGAGAGAAATGAAGAGGAAGTGAGGTAGAGAAGAAGAACCGACCCTTTGGCTAGGGTTCTACCATTTTTGTTTCTCATATTAAGCTTTGTTTTCAGTAAGTATTCAAGAAGAGAAGAAAAAGGAAAATAGGGAGATAGAGCTTGAGTTGGCTAAGGAAATTTAAGGTAAGGGATTTCCAATCTTGTTGAGTTTGTTGTATATTTTGAATTACTTGATATTTTTTGCTTGTTGGGTTCTTCAAATGAGAAGAAATCGTACGAGTAAGTAAGGTTGGTAAGGGGAGATGCTGTCAAATTTTCCCAAACCCTAAGTGAGTTATTTGGCCATATCTTGGCCTAGAGACCCTCCAATTGGGTGATTCCAATTTGAGGATGATCCTAATTCCCTTGGTTTCAATTGTGTTGAAGACCACAAGGTCCGATTATTGGTCTAAGATCCCTGAATTTGGGTTTAAAGTACAATCCATGGTTTGGTCGGGCCAATCAAACCAGTCTTGATGTTTGTGTCATATCTTGAGTTTTGGTTATCCAAAATAAGTGATTCTAATTTCCGGGTAAACTAGATTTCTCTAAGAATAATGTCCATGAAGGAAGTGTATTCAGATTTGGACCCCATTTTACCCAAAAATTCATCAAAGTGGAGCTATATTTTTAGTCAATTAAGGTTCATCTAGACCCACCTTGAGTGCTTGAATCATATCTTAGGATAGGTTGATCCAAATGCAATGATTCCAATTTTTTGGGTAAACTAAACTTCTAGGAGAACAACTTCCATGCAGGAAGTATAATCAGATTTTGACCCCGTTGTACCCAGAAAATTCACAAAAGGGGAACTCTGTTCACGCTTAAGGTTCTAAGGCGATTTAACCCTATTTGTGAGAAGACTCCTTTATCTTCTCCTATGTGACCCTGAGACACTTAGATGTCTCTGAAATGATTATATACGACCAATAAAAAAAGATATGTGACTAATTATGAGTATGTAATAATGAAAATTGTATAAGTGTTATATGAAATAATGTTACATGATATATGATAAATATATTGAGATGATTAAGATACAAAAGGGTATGAACTCTGATCGTTAAGAAGAGTACATGTATTTTTGTGATATGAAGAAGCATAGAATATAGTCAAATGATCATAAGAAATATGTGAAACTATCTCACATGTTCAAGAGAATGATTGAACAGTGAATATCTCATATGTATACAAGATATCAGTAATTATTCATGTATATGGAATATGTGTTTGATATTTGAAATATTGTTAAGAAAATATAATAAAACTAATTGTCTGCTTATGATCGGGTAGTTGGATAGATAAGCATGCCTATAAGGATAACAATGCAGCAGCATACAGTTTACAGACAGAGTGACCCTATTTGAGTCAATGACATGGATCCCATTTAGATCATTACAGTAGCCCCGTTTGGGTCATACAAAACAGTACAGTTTATAAACCATTGTCTTGTACAGTGATAGTACCTTCGGGTACATATAGTTCCGTCCCATGATCCACTTCTTTAGAATATGCAGGAATGATATAACATGAAATGAAAATTTTGTAATGTTTATAAAAAGCATAAAACATGGAAATTACATGAAATAAAAAATGTAATGAAATTATAAATGACAGGATATAAGACATGAAACATAACTCATAAAGCTAAATGAATGTTATGAATATGCAAATAAATCAATTAGTGGAATTGTTATGATTTATTACCTTATGTTGAAGTATTGTGTCTTATATGGTTAAATGTATATGTATGTGTGGTTAGTTGCATGCATTTGTACATGCGTTTACATGATCAAGTATGTTGCTCTCATCCATATTTATGGATCTCCACTAAGCTATAAAGCTTAGCATGGGTGTTTATCCGTGTAGGTATCGAGGAGGCGGTGATAGTAAAGGACGTCCCACAACAACAAAGACCAACACAGCATTAGGTGCCCATCAATGATGTACATATATTTTTTAAAACAATGAAAAGTTTTGTATATAACATAATTGAATATGTTGATCACTCCAATGGTGGGGTATGATATTATTTTGTAATATGATAATTTATGTATTTATGTTTATATTTTCAAGATAATTGCTTGGGGATGCGGTAAGTTAATGTGCTTTATAATTCTTTATTTGTGACACTCCTCTTTCCGACATGGGATGTAAACCCTAGTTTCTATCTATAATCTCTTAGTGTTAAAAGATGGATTAGGAAGGTAAAATAAATCTCACATTAGATTAATTGAATCCTTCATGGCATTAGAGAATTATAAATTCTAAGGTCGACGATTAGTAATAACGCCCATTCCGAGAGAGTATACGTACATGATGTCAGAGGCGTATAAGAGAGTACTAAGTGTCCCAATGCAATATTTGAGATGAAATTAGGAAATGATAAATTACTAAACTTAATTTTGTGCAAGGGTACAATAGACCATAAAGGACATGTAAGTCATAAACAAGTAGAGATGGGCCATAATAGAAATAAACAAGTTACAATTGCAAATATTAAAAATTAAGGACCAACTTGCAACTGAAAATATTGAGGCTATAAATATTAGTGATACAAACCAAAATCAGAATTTTCGTCTCATTCATTAGACAAAACGTAGAGTGGAGGAGAATAGAGGAAAGAAGAGCAAGATAAGAGGCATAAGAAGAAGATGAAGATAGCTCTTTCCAGCCCATCCAAGCCTCAAATCTTCTCTTTAAACCTCTCCCAAAGTCCCCCAACTCTCTAAGTCAAGAACCAAGTAAGAAATTGGCTCATTCTCCCTTTCTTTGTCGGAATTTCCAAATAGTATCATTAAATTTCTTTTGCACTTCTCGTCAGATAAACAAGTTAGGGGTTTTGCACTAGAAATGGTGTCAAAACCTAAGTGGGATTGTTATATAACCTTAGAGGATGTGTTTGTGGTGTAAATGGTAGATTAGGGTTTGATTTATGGCTGTTATAGGCTTGAGAATCATTGAAACGAAAAATTTGTTTTTCTTACACACAACCTAGTCGATGAAAGTTTTGAGTGAATTGTTAGTGTTCAAATGAACAAGTAATGTTTATGTGTGTGTTATGACCATATTAGACAGTAAATAAGCTCTGAAATTTAGAGGTTTTGAAACCAAGTTTGAGCATGAAAAAAAACAAAGGGAGAATGCTGGGTTTTAAAGGAATTGCTGTCAAAATTTTTGTAAAACCCATGTTTTTTATTTGCTTCTCGAAGAATTAAGTTAGAATCATCAATGATGTCAGTTAATTTTTAAAAACCATAAGAGATAGAGGCACAAAATGTATAGAAGGGACCAAGAGCAAATTGTAGCTCCTAAGGCTCCCAAATATGGACTGAAGGTGAACTCATTGTAGCTCACTGATTTTGCTCTGTTCTGGGTATAGTTGTAGTGTTTTGGTCATAGTGGAGTTTCACTCATCCAAATTGAGTGGTTCAAAATTCTGAGTAAAATATGGAGCTTCTAGGGAATAAGTTATGAAGGAAGTTCAAGCAAATTTTAACCCCAGAGTGCTTGGGAATTTATTTCCAAGTAGGGCTATGTGCAGATTCTGTTAATAGAATTTGAAAGTAATCTGGATATAAAATGTCTGATAACCCAGGTTTGGTGATTAATTGGGTGATTCAGATTGGAGAAAGCGCCCCAGAACCATAAACCAAATGAGTGAAAAGAAACAAAAGGCAATTTCGTGTGACTAGAAGGTATTATAAGTGAGGCAGAGTAGGAAGGAAGCGAGAAGGAAAACGGGCCGAAACGGCGTGCTACACCTTCTCTGTGTAAATTTAATCGTTTTGTATAAAAATAAAATTACCGTTCAAGCCTTCCAGAAATTAAGCGGATGCGATGGGGTGATCCCTAAGAGATTCGAAAACTAAAACTTTTACATAAAATCGAGTTAGAGAGTCTCGGTTGAGTGAAACAAGTTAGGAGGATATATAGAGAAAATTGAGTGTAATTGAGATTCTTGACATATAATTGAGGTGAAATTTTTTTCACTAGTAATGATGAGAATGACCAATCATGTAGAAATGATAGATAAAGTCACGCTGTGACGGTGAGGTGACGCGCTTTCGCGTGTGCCGATCACTCGTTCGTGTGAATGAATATGTTAGGTGAATACCAAAAAAAATAACGCTGAGTGCAGGTCTGTGAGTTGTTTGGTTGTTACTGTCCGTGATTTCAGAACCGCTATGTTGCTAGGTGGCGGGGGTGCGTTGTGTGGCCGATCGTGATTCAGTCGCCAAATCATCCACCAATAGAGAAAGATCGTGTAGCCCGATGAATTCGAAATAAATGGTTACTCAGTTGAATACAAGTGATCTACGTGATGAGTTAATTTCGCCGTTGCAAATTGTATAGTTTGGCACTACGTGGCGATGCAGTAAATTCCGCTCGTAGTTGCCCAGAGTTTTAGCACTACAATTGCGATGCAGTAAATTCCGTATTGTAGTTGCTCAGTGATAACCTTTAGCGCCCTACGTGCGATCGCGATGGGATTTCGTAGCGTAGTGGTTGGGGAATGACTTAGTAAGCTTCACGTTGGCGTTAGTTTTAAATCGCGAAGTGATTGTTAAAATAATTGAGGACCATACATAGTTTTGAGAGAAATCATAAAACAAATGATAAATTGTCATGTTAAGCGTGATATATATTTCGTTGCACTAACTTGTTTGTTCATTTTGTAAGCTAATTATATTCCATTGTGTGCTATCGAGAATGACGGGAGCGTCATCATTTCATTCTCTATATAGGTGGAAGCTTATGACCTATGATGTAAAACTTTTTGTATGAGATGGATATGTAATTAGACAATACATGTTTAGATTTTGAAATTTGTATATTTGTAAATATTCATGCATTTCATATATATGATGCATCTAGATATATTTCTACTTAAATTGTAAGTTTGTATTTATAGAATTGAGAAATTGGAATGTTGATGTGGCATGTTGGTGGAAATATGATAATGATTATTACAGGATTTGGGAATACAAAGAAGTTAGGAGAATTGAGGTTTTAGTAAGTGTCAATTTCTTGACAGGTATAAATTTTGGTTTTATCAAATACATTTGTTATCTTGCCAAAAATTTATAAATGTTTAAGTAGAAGTTGCGAAAATTTTTATCACTCTAACTAATTAAAGAAAATTTAATTTATGAGTTTTAAGCAGTAAACTGTTATAGAAAGTGAGGTTCATGGTTTCTTGTCAAACCCAGTCGAGTTTCAATGATCCGTTGAAGTGCAAGGTAAGATCCGGACAGAGTTTAGATAAGATGCAGGAAGGGTCTGTCCCAGGATACAGGTTGGGGCATCACAATAGGATTTTCATGCGTCATCTTACAAGCAACTTTATGAATCGATTCAAAGATAAAATCTTAAAGAATTTGGTGTGCAGAGCAACTTTAGCAACTAAAGTTGGAAAATTCAATAAGCATATGAACACAATTGGGAGAATTAATTTAGAAGCACAACGATGGTTAGAGGTAATCCCTTTTGAGAAATGGACACTTTCACATGATGGAGGTCGAAGATATGAGATAATGACTATAAACATGTTTGAGATTTTCTATAGTGTTCTTAAAGGAGCTTGGACACAAAGCAACTACATTGGTTCAATTATTTTTAGATAATAAGTTTACTTTGTTGTAAGAAGAAACAAGGTTATAAAAAGATTATTAGATGAGAAATATACTCTATATGTTGATCTAAAATTAAAGAGTGATTCATTAGATCATTAAAATTATTCTTTATAAATCCGACAGGGGCAGCTTTATCTTGAGAGTTGAGCCCAGTGTTTGTATCGCCTCGGCTTGCATGACCATAAATACGCGTGGTAAAACAATTATGTATGGATTTCCTTGTAGTCATATTATAGCAATAAGTCAGTTTCACTCTGTAGATTTTCGATCATTTTTTCAAGGCTACTATAATACTTAATCGTACTATGATACATGGGCAACCTTGTTTCATCCCATCTTCAATGAATATGAATGACCTCCATGAAATGCACATCACGTGGACATCCTAAATCAACCTGTTTGCATAATGAAAAGGACGATAGAGAGGGGAGGACTACTATCACATGTGAATTGTGCAAACAACCTGGTCTCAATCGTCGATCTTGTCAAAATAGAAATCAATTTGATTGAAAAGAATACTCTTTTTATTTAGCTCTTATTGCTAAATAAATACGCTAATTAATCTATAATCTAGTCAGCACTCATTTATTTAATTATTATTGAATTAGTTATATATTGAATATTATTGGACCCTAATGATGTAGATTGATCTGTCTTGGTGACATCGGTCTCATTTAGTGCACACTACTCAAGTATGCATTTTTCATATCATAAAATATGGTTTCGATTGTTATTGTATAGCGTGAAGTGGGTTATTGTTATCTTGGTAATTTGTAGCCTTCGTTGGTACTCACATGTTGATAGAAGATGTTAAAGTTCATGTGAGAGTGGTAGATGGATCCTCGTATTTGTCCTTACGTAGTCTGATCCGGCTTCTATGGTATGTACTACATTGGACACGTCACACTCAATTAAGGCCTCATCATGAGTTTGGTTGAGAGATGGCGTCCTGAGACACACACATTTCATTTATCGGTTAGGGAGATAACGATCACAATATAGGATGCTGCTATCATTTTGGGCCTCCAGATTCTTAGACCACTAGTCACTGGCACATGTGACTTTGATCTGTCGTTGCTATGTTAGGAGCTGCTAGGTTAGAGGATCTACTGTCTCGACAAGCTAGTTGTCTCTACAATTATCGACTCCAGCCATAGACATAAATGAGGTGACATTAGAGCGCAGTACACGTGGCTTCATCCTAGCATTGTTAGGATCCTTTCTATTGGCAGACAAGAAGGGTCTGCATGTCCACCTTTGTTTCCTCCCATTACTATGAGATTTGATGCAAACATCTTATAGTTGGGGTAGTGCAGTTCTAGCACACTTATACCGGGAGTTATGCGGAGCGAGTTGTGATGGTGCTACTGAGATTGTCGGTTGTATGACATTGTTACAGGTATTGATAATTTTTATAAACAAACACATATAAAAGTCAATCATTAGTATGCTAATATTGAATGATTTTTTTATCTAGTTGTCTAGTCTTAGGAGAGACTATATATTAGTCTGACTGGCGTTACCAGCAGACTATGAGCCACCTCTGTCGCTCGTGCTTACACAATTATGATGATGCGGGTTGATGGAAGCATGGCGAGGGTCTATAATATGGATTATTGGTTGAGCCTAAGCTGAGGTGAGTAGCTAAGCTTGAGTCAAATTGATCCATTAGGTTTCGGTGGAAACACCCTTATCATGTTGAATAACCCGTCACGGTGTGCTAGCCTTATATCGAGAGACTAGTTGGATGCACCTTTCGTGATCGGTAATTGTATATTAATATATATTATTTTAGTCGCTATTCCTGTTGTAGCGATTAATTTTAGTCATATTGACATTGAGGTAGCATGGATATTTGTAGGTGTTATTGGAGCCATACATCGAAGAGTCGATTGCCCATATACCTGATAAATGTCTAGTTGATCAAGATATTTAGCGAACGATGTCACCACTTATTTACTTTAAGACTGTAGAGTGGCATCATCCAGAGTGAGTTTTGCGTCTGTGACACCCCAGGTCGGGGTCTAGTTGTGCCCAGAGCAACGTGGAATTCTGTGGTTGGTGACGAATCTCTGTGTCCCATTTATCGGAATCCATAATTTAGCTCAAAAATCGGACGAGTCTCCTGCGTACGGGAAGCTCTTATCAAAATACAACTTTGTATAACAATTCATCAAATGATCCCGTTTCATGCTCCAATATACCACCCTGCTTTGGGTCATGAAGGTAAGCGACCACTCGACCCCATTTAACCATACCACGAATATACTTGCAACTATGTAGTGATAATATGTTTACAAGAGTTGTTATACCTTTGTTATAAATGATATAATAAAACTGATAGTTCTAATATGCATATACAAAATATGGTCGAAAGCATTATCGACTTTCTTCATTTATGTGCGTCCGAATGTTGGTCGACCACCGCGCGACTTGTACGAAGGGAGTGACGAGGTAAGCAAAGCTCAATAGTGATAATCTCCTACAAGGGTTACTCCCCACCTAAAGGCTCATACAATGATCAAACCAACTCATACGCATCTAAGTAAAAATGTTTGCATGAATGTCATATGTCATGTATGGAATGTCTTCATACTTATCAAAGTCATTCGACTTCCTCACACATGCCTATGCCAGTGCTGACAATTGTCACTAGTAGTACTAATGACACACATATATCGAGCCCTTATCGGCTCACGGTACCCCAATCTGAAGTGCAGTAGACGCTAATCCCTAGTCAATCGACTCTGTCTGCAAACTTGATCCTGCCCAAATATATAATATCATGTCTTTAAATATAGCCTGCTAACTTTTGGCTTCACAGCGGTGGTCTCTTACACCCATACAAAATTTTGGTCACACATAAGTCTCTTACCAGTATTCCGGGCTTTTCACCTTAGGGTTACGGCCCCACTTCTTGCTCCATTTCAAACACACACATTATTTATATTTCTTTTTATGTTTTAAGCGTGAGACATTGATTGGACATCGTACAAAGTGCAGGCTCACTACCCATTCATCAACAACGGTGATGGTGACCATACCATGCACACACACCCTGATATGTTGATGTCCACTATTGCATATAAAAATGCATATGTCATTTCATGTTATGTCATGCTACATGCATAATAAGAGCTACATGCAACATTTATAAATTTCGGATAATTATATTTCTTACATATAATTTTCATTTATCACAACTTTCATGTTAATACATCACACAAGCACATATTACATGAATTTTACACACAATAACATATTATTTATTTTTCCAACAATAACACATAAAATGACCCAAATCTCGAACCCACAGAAAACAAGGCACCTCTTGAATTACTTTTATAGTTCGATCAACTGAATACTATGATACCAAACACCACAAAACTGAAAATTAGTCGGGATTAAACCAAACACAGAACCATGTTCGAGTATTCGAAAATAGTCTCGACAATTCGACCCTCGATTGTCAAAGCTTGAGTCTCTAGAAAATTGACTAGGGTATCCCAGCGATCCAGAAAATTAGACCCGGCTTTGTCAGAAAACAGTCCCAAAATTTCCTAAAAATTCCTACACTCAGTCCAAAAAATATGGGACTTAAATTTACGGCCTCTCACGGCTTCTAAGAAAACCCCAAGTCATTAAATGACCTTTAAGCTATAAATAACCTAAGTAGGAAAATTCTCTACCTCGTGGAGTTTGACGAAACTCCAACATTTTGGTACCCATGCGTAGCTCTCGATGTGTGGACCAACTTTGCCTTTTACTCCAATGAAAACCTACAGTCTGAATTCTGTAGATCTTAGAGATAAGTTTTTCTCTCTGCCCCTCTCTTCTCTCTCTCTTTCTCGCCCACCTCCTCTGTCCGTTTTTTTCATTTTTTCCTTTCCTTTTGATTTTTTATCTTTTTATTTTGTATTTTTTATTTTTTTTAATATGTGTCCATCTCTTATTCGAATTACATTTACCTTACGAGGAAACAATTTTATTTCTTTTCAGTTCAATTTATTTTAAATGAACTTAGCTTAAGTCATTTCTTGACTTCCGAGATTTTTGTAAAAATCTCGTCCACAATCGTGGCGACTTATCACCTAGAAATTTGTAAAAATATTTCGACTGTCTCAGAATTCAACAAAACTTTCAAGGTCCATTTAGATTTCGCGAGGCAGTTTAGCAGCTAACTGTTTCGTCATCCTAGATCTAGAGAATTTTCTAGGCTTCCCTGAACCATTCTGGCAATTTATTATTATTATTATCATTTTGCCATTTTTGAAAATTTCTAATTTTCCCAGGTTTTACATTCTTCTCCCCTTAACAGAATTTAGTCCCCGAAATTCACACATACTAACACACAAACACATTCATATGTAGTAATATTCTAATGCCAATTATTAGACCACACACCTTCGTCCTCAAATAGGAAAGGATAGGTGGCCATATCGTCGCACATTCCCACATTGCCTCTCAGCTCCTTAGTGTTACTTTGTTTCACTTTCACTAACATACGATCTTGTGTAAAACCTGATCTGACTATCATGATCTGCAGCGGTCACTCCTCGAAGGTCCCATACGTATCCAACAACAATCCGACGATCTACTATGAAGTTTGGATCTGGGTATACTTCGGATCCTTAGAGACGTGGAACATCATGAACACACGATAAACTAGGCGGAAGCGTTAATCGATAAACAAAGCTGTGCCCTCCCTCTCTTGAGTATCACCTTGAAGACTGATCACACCCACACCTTGAACTCTAGATGTCGCGCCGTGATCGGCGTAGTTTTTTTCTTTAAACGTAGAGGCACTTCCGAATCAAATCCACCTTCTCATAGGTGTCTTGAATCAAATTCGAACCAGTGATGGAGCTCTCTCCCACCTCTGTCCAACAAATCGAGGATCGACATGGCCTTCCATATAAGGCCTCATAAGGTGCCATCTGTATACTCGCCTAATAACTGTTGTTGTAGGAGAATTCTACTAAGGGTAAGTGCTCCTCCCAGCTACCCTTAAGATCCAGGACGCATGCTCACAGCATGTCCTCTAAAACCTGTATGGTCCTCTCCGATTGACCATATGTCTATAGATGAAACGCAGTGCTCATCGTTAAATGTGTCCCGAGGGCCTTTTGGAAACTCTTCTAAAGTGTCCCGTCAAAGCACGGATCCCTCGATACTCATCAAGGGACTAGCCTCCATAACGGACAATCTCACGAGATATACAGCCGGGAGTACTCCGATTGAGAGGTCATCCCGTCTTCTTGAAAATGTGCAGGCATAGTGGCGGGTTCCTGACTCCCGACCACACCACGTCTGTCTCGTGGTGTGCGTAGCAAGCGGGTCACAAAGTCCGCATCATGACCTACTCAGCGCCTTTCGGCTACCTCGATGTTTGAAGTAGCCTGATGAAATAATTGCTCGAGTCTTTACTGTTGGCCGGATGAGACCTTGTCAGACAAAATCTCTGACGTGGCAAGCCGTTTCCACCACAATGTCTGTGACGAAGATCCGGTACATCTTGTGCCACTGGATTCACACATCAAATCGAAGCTGAGTGGAACTCGGAGGATCTCTCTCTCAAATCGGTCGATTGGGAACCCTGACCCATCCCTATCTTGAAGACTACCATGCATTGGATGGCCAGTCTTTGTTGCAGTACCTAACTATCTCACGAGATGCATTAGACAATATCTCTGATCACCCTTTAGGACTCGATCACCCTACTCAGTAGGGATGGAATAGCTACCAAACTCCCTAGTGCTCCCTAAGCCTGATCACTATATTGCAGCCTAAATTGCCCCCACAGTCTCAAGCATCTACCACTCTCGGAGCTACGCTGCTTGATACTCTCCATGACTGGCAGCTTCGATAACTACGTTTGCCTTACGGATAGTAATGCAAAGTGAAGTCATAATCCTCGGATACTCCATTCATTTCGCGTTTGCCTTATGTTGAGGTTCCGGCTATGTAAAGTATACTTAGGACTCTTGGCAATTTTGAAAACATAATTACTCCATTTCAAATAGTGCCTTAAATCTACAAAATAAAACAGTGGCGCTAACTGGAATCATGTGGGTGTTCACTGTGGATCTGCCTTCTTCAGACCACTTCTAACCCTCGAGACTTCATCAAGACCGTCACCACTTTACGTCATCCCAAAGGCATCACGTTATCTTAGTGTACCTCTGTCCCTGTTTCGGGACTTTCAGAATATGAGCTAAAGTAAGCCTCCTTTTGACTCTTGGAATGCCTTCTCACCTGAGTCATCGCAGGCTCAGACCTCATACAGGTCGATCTAGTCATAGGTCTTTGCTAGCCGGGAGGAATTCCTCAATAAATATCTGTATGCCCTTCTAATCCCAGAAGCTGGCATTATCTCGAGAGTAGCCGGCCTCTCCCAGCTCATAACCGGCCTGCGCTGAGTGCATTGACACCTCGTCGACACGACGTGTCCAGTAATCTCACCTCGATGGCCAAAACTCACACTTTCAACAGCATACAAGTGATGGTCCCACCAGTGCAGGCGCGATGATCCTCATGCTCCTCCTTAGGCTAGGAGTAGATCAAGATATGGAAATGCGACAAAGACCACGACAAAGTGATCCCGAATGAGGGTACGGAATACCACATACTGCATGAGATCGAAAATGAATCACATTGTGTATTCATCGACTCAGCGTCATTTGCCAATTCAAATGCCCATACGTCACTGAAAAGCAAATGTCTTAAGGATCTTCGGTCTCACTAACTCTCAAAAGCGTTAATCGCCGATTGAGAAAGATCTATATTAGAGTAGACTCGCCCCTTCTGATTGATCAAAACCGTCATCGATCGCCCGGTGTGGATGCGGAACACAGATTCTTGGCCGTAACTCTGTTATTTAGCATGCGTAATCTATGCGCGAGTTAAAAGGGTCTTCATACTTCTTATTTGCAAAGCAGACAGACACCCCCATGTTAAGTTTTTCGATCTAATAAAACCCTTGTCTAACAATTCCTACAGTTAGACCTTGAATTCCTATAACTCAACTCGTGCCATCCTATGAGGAGTCATAGAAATGGGCGACGTACCAGGGTGTAACTCAATGATAAAGTCCACATCCTTGTGCGGATGATAAGTGGCTAAGTCAGGAAAAGACATCCTAAATACCAGCCACCAGAGAGTGAGAATCTTTCAAATCGTCCTCATTGACGATAATATCCTTTATCCGCCGTATTGGGTTGATCTAGGTGCATGCTACCCACGACGCGATAGTCCCTGTGATATCAACTACTAGGCCGCGTCAACGACCGCAGGTTGTCAATGATCATCGATTAACGCCGACAATGCCATGTTGTTGCAATCGAAATAAATCTCGATCACCTCACAGATCGACATGTTGATGACACTCACCTAGTTCCTGGGGAGAATTCTGTCTGACGGCTTTTCCATGATATTTATGTCTAACCAAACCTCCACACATTACCATCACAGCTATAAGCATGGAATATAGTGCATCTCAGGAATTTAAACCATGCTCTTGTGAGAGCGGAAGCGTGCCACATGTCGGTGATGCGCAGGCTGGTCTGAGTGCCACGACGTGAACCGCCCTTGGGTCCTGAGTATCGGCTGTCTTGGCGCTAACCCCCGACCCATGCCTTGGCCCACATGTGGCCCATCTGAAAAGTAGGTGTTTGTGCATCTGCACTGGGAGTATTGTCTCCATTCCCACGGCCTATCTTTGGGGTAAGGAGAAAGGCTAAGCTAGTCAGCATGTCCCGATGATTAGGCTTGTGATGTCCCATAATTCCACAGGTCCATTCTATAGGTAAATCTCGTCTCATATTGCCGGGCTAATGCGGCTGGTGGCATGTCATCTCGTTTGGCTAGAAGCCACAGGCTTCGATAACCAGCGCGCGTGAAATTCGTGGCCGAGTCACTGAAATCCTCGGGGAGTAGAAGTCTTCTGCTTCTTTCCCGAACTATAAGAAGGATGATCATCCTTCCTCTTTCCACTAGCACCCGAATCTTGGATGCTTCGTGCATCTTCTACTTCTCTTTCAATGGCCAAGGCTATCCTGACCATCGAGTCCCCTCCTCCCATGTATGTCGGAGGATGATGTACTGAAACCCTGGAGTTACTCGTCCCCTCCACGGCCATTGTGTTGCAACTAGTCCATCTGATAGTAGGCCATCACGCTCGCACATGCAATGATGTATTTGTAGTGCACATAGCCTCACATAAAGGCATGTGGGTCAAACCTGAGTGGTGGTTGACTATTGTCTAGTGGGCCGACCTCCTCGATCCTCTTCCTGGAAGCTTGCCATCTGTGAGTCGGATAAGCGATAGAGATTTATTTTCTTATCTAACTAGTAGTGCATGTGCCAACTACTAATAGACTTGAACATCATGAGCTACATCGTTCATTTCTTTTTCCTTAGTGGTGCATGATGCCAGACACTAATACAAATCAGTTCCCGAACTATTATGTTCATTTTGTATTCCGAACCCCTAAGGTCATGTTTTATAACCCTAGTGTTCCATATACAATCTACCATGTATATTATTCTTGCAAATCACCACACATATCACACAGCGTGTTAAGCATAAAACACGCAACTCACAATAATGCATGATCTAGACCCATGCCCATTAGCCCTCGGTACTCGTGTACCTAGACTCTTGATACCTAGCTGAGATAAGCTAGAATCAAGACCATACTTGTGGATACCCACATTCGAGCTCCGTAGGTAATGGTTTACCTAAATACGTGCAGTACATGTGAAGTTGGTATCGAGCTATCTTCGGCCACAGTGTGCCAAGCCTTATGCTTTGTTACTAATTGGGGGCTGTGCCCATCAGGCTGTCGGTAATCCTGAGCCTAGCTCGATACAAGCGTGATACTTTGAGTCAAAGGAGGTCAGTTGACAACTCACATCAACCAGTGAGAATTCACAGTGGATTTCGGTGACTCGATCTCCATAGCTGTTATGTCCATTTATCGGGATCCATAATTTAACAAAATCGAGCCAGTCTCTCACCTTATCTGGAAGCTACATCCAAAATACAACCTGTATAACAATACATCCTGCGACCATTAGGACTCCCGATATACCACACCGAGTCATTCATAGTCATAGTGACCACTTGGCCCCATTCAGCCATACCACTGAATACTATACGAAACTATGATATGTTTCTGAAGTTCAATTATACACTCTTATAAATGATATATTAAAATTGATCGTTTAATATACATATACAAAATATGGTCGAAGCCATATTTGGCTTTCTTCATATGTCTTGGTCCCGAATCTACGAGGTCGGCCGCTTACGCAGCTGTGCACGAAAGGGGGTCCCGGCGGGGTAGTGAAGCCCAGTAGTGATAATCTCTGAGGTTACTCCTTTAAGTCTTTCCATACAATTATCAAACCCGACTCATACCGTCAGTAAAGTAACTACGCATGAATGTCGTATGTCATGCGTGGAATGTCTTCATGCCCATATCGAGTCACTCACCGACTCCCTCACGCGTGCCTGTGCAAGTGTGACAAGCGTCATAGTGATACGATGACACACATATATCAAGCCCTTACCGGCTCACCGGTACCCAGTCACAGTGCGATAGGCGGCTAATCTCGAGTCGATCAGGCTCTATCCACCTGACTTCAAAAGTTTATGTGAATAACCATGGCGCCGTGTCTCTTCTTTGGGAGCGACATAACTTTTGAAAGCACCGTGGGTCTCTTACACCCATACAAAACTTTTCGGATCACACCGCAAGTCTCTTACACCCATGTTCCAGGCTTTTCACCTGAGGAGATTAACGACCCCCTTCTTGCTCCGCTCAACACACATTATTTATATTTCTTTTTATGTTTTAAACCGTAAGACATTGATTGGACATTATACAAAGTGCGAGGCTCGCTCTTGCATTCATCAACAGTGATGGGTGACCATACCCATGCACACACACGATATCTTGATGTCCTTGTGCATATGAAATCTGGATATGTCATTTCATGCTATGTCAATGCTATCTGACATTTATAAATTTCGGATAATTATATTCCTGCATTATAATTTTAATTTATCATAACTTCCATGTTAATATAACGCAAGCACATATTACATGAATTTTACACACAACAATATATTATTTATTTTCGATATATGTACAAAATGACCCCGAATCTCGGACCCATAAAAATAGGGCCCCTCTTGGTCCTTCATGATTCGATCAGCGAATTCTTGTGATACCAAAACATACCACAGAGCCGAAGACATTAGTCTGGAAGTTAAAGCCAAACCAGACAATCCGAGACTACAGCAGGTCAAGAATTTAGCCTCATTTGTCAGAAAACAATTCGAAAATTTAGCTAGGGCGTAAAGCTTGATCTCGAAAAATTCTTGGGACTGTCAAAATAGTCTAATTTTCCTAAAAATTTCTACACTCAGTCCAAAAAATTTGGGACTTAAATTTATGACCTCTCACGGCCTTTAAGAAAACTCCAAGCCATTAAATGACCTTTAGGCTAGAAATAACCCAAGAAGGAAAATTCTCTACAGTGATTTGGTAGCTTCGAATTTGGTAGTACTCACGCGTAGCTCTCGATGCGTGTGCGGAAGCTTTTCCTTTTGTTTCAGAAATGAAAACTGCAGTGCAGATTCGTAGATCTTAGAGATAATTTTTCTCTCTCTACCCCTCTCTTCTCTCTTTCTCTTTCTCGCCCACCTCCTCTTTCCGTTTTTTTTCATTTTTTTTCCTTTCCTTTTGACTTTTTATCCTTTTATTTATTTATTTATTTATTAATATGTGTATATCTCTTATTCAGGTTTGTTTCTGTCCTGAAACAATTTATTTCTTTTCAATTCAATTTATTTTAAATTACCTTAACTCAAGCCATTTCCTGACTTCCGAGATTTTCATAAAAATCATCCTGAAGTCAGTGACTTATCTGAAGAATTGTAAAATATTTAGTATCTCAAATTGATGAAACTTTTAACGGGTCACTAGATTTGTATGAGCCGAATTTAATGGCGCGATCCGTTTCGTCATCTTAGATTTAGAAATTTTTAAACTGCTGGGCCATTTTGACAATTTATTGTGTATTATTATCATTTTGTCATTTTTGAAAATTTCTAATTTTCCCAAGTTTTACAGCATCAGTTTGGCCTTCATAAGGGAATACCTCCATCTTACTCGTTAAAAGCGGGAAGCTACACATTTAGTTGACAGACGAGGGCGCCTGATACGATTAGGAGGCGTATCATGCATATTACGTTGCCTTATGAGCTAAGCATGTAGGGAGCGATCGTGCATCACTACGATTAATTATTATGGACTTCCATGATCCATATATGGAATGATATCGACGTATTACTGCAGCGTTTGATGCACCATCACTATAGGGATCAAATGAGGAATTTATCATAATACTATTTTGCAACACATCCCACTTTTTGAGTGCGTAGACTATTTAAATTCTCAATTATTTTCCAAATTTTTAATGAATAGATAAAAAATTTACCTTCTTTAATTTGTTTTAGATCTAAGATGGTGAAGCATTCTTGGTATATCTCATGGGGCTTTCTCAGGCTTGTTGTACGACATTCATCATATTGCTACATCAGTTTTATGCTTGATTGGAGAGGACCAATACATCGTTGCACACGATGAGGAGGTATCTACGTCACATGGACCATCCATGTCGAGCCTCGTCGCGCCATCGCGCTGCGGTTGGGATGTATTGATCGGTCGGGAGGGTCGTAGGCGGGTCGTGGTCGGCTGGTCGGTGGTGAGCGGATGGTGGTCGACACGATTGAAATTAGGTGTACCTAGTCTTTCCACTAATGAGACTTCCATTCACCAAAGTATTCCATGCCCCAGGACTATGACTTTCATACCACTAGGTTCCACACCACTTACAGAGACTTTAGATGCATGTCATCCCACCATTATACTTTATGGCTCCAGACCTTATAGGTCGCGTACCATCTAATATCCTATCTGCAATATTATCTGATGATGAGACCATGATTGACCTTGTTCTAGATTTGGGCGCATGCCCACCTAGACGACCTCATGCTCCACGTACACGCTGAGACATTCCGCCATCAGCCCCCTCACCTCCCCCAGCTCCCTCAGCTCCATCAAATCCATTATTGCACATGCCCCCATATATTATTTATCTGTGTATTATAAGTGTCCTAAGATAAAGACAAAGTCTCCATCATGTGGGACTTATTGATGTCTATTTATATTTGTATATGTTTTTATTTGTATTATGTTGTATATATTTATATGGTTTGGTTTATATATGAAATGATCAATTGTTGGGTATTGGTTGTCATTTTGATGCAATTAGGTTGATTTGGATGAAATGATTGTAATGCAGGTGTAGTGACTTAGTTGTATTTTAGATAGGTGTAATTTGTTGTAATTTGGATGTAAGCTGGTTAATTTTGATGAAACGTTTGTAATGCTGGTGTAATGAATTTGGTTGTACTTTTTGATATGTGTATTAGGTTGTAATTTAGGCATTACATGTAATTTCAAATTGCCACTTTTTAGCAAAATACCACGTCGTAGTTAGTGACTACAACATTATAATTTTTTAAAGTTCAATGTCGTAGTCAGTGACTGCGACATTGTAATTTTTTAAAGTTCAATGCCTTAGTCAGTGAACTTAAAAAAAATTATTGTCTACGACATTGCTAATGTGTATGCCGGCGTGGCTATGACACACTAGTTTTGACATTATTTTCATTTCCGACTTACTTTAGTAATTTTTTTTAAACTAACCTAAATATGTCCAAAACTCATATATTTGACTCTAATCTTTAGAATGAAGGACGTGATGTCTCTCAAACAGTGGAAAAATGGATTCGTTGGATCCTGAAATTAATAATATATTCAAATTAAATTTTGATGGTTATAGAGTTCAAAATATTAGTGTTTTAGGATGAGTTATTATAGATTCTAATGGTTTTATTAAAATGGGTGCTTGTAGATATATTGGTAATTTCTCAATTATTGTTGTTGAATGTATGACTTTATGAGATAGTATGTTAAGTTGCCAAGATAAAGGTTTTTTTGAATTTAGAGATTGAAGTGACTCAAAAATAGTGATAACTTGTTATAATAAGAAAATTAATATTCTTAATTTTATTTTGTTATTAATGGAGGATATTTGGAATTTGTTGTAGGGTTTAAATATTTAGGGAAAAGAATGTATCAGACTACTAATTTCAAAATATTTGCATATATATCACTAAGAATTTGATTTCTATGGTTCATGCTACTCTTTAAGAAAATAACGGTGAATTTGCACAAAAAGTACATAAGCAAATGTGAAAACCAAAAATACCCCTCATTAATAGAAACTGACAAACTAATGGAAATGGACGAGCTTGTTGAAAGACCTATGGTGCGTTCGACTGAAATGTTAAAATAGTACATTGACTAGCTAAAGTAGTACATTGACTATTATTGTAGTACATTGACTAGTTATGAATTTAGAGTTATAGTAGTACATTGATTAGTTACATTAGTATACTGACTATTTATGGTAGTAAATTGATTATATAGGATAGTAAATCGATTATTTATGAAAGTACATTAACTACTTATGCTAGTACATTAACTACTTATGATAGTACATTGATTAATTATTGTAGTACATTGACAACTTATTGTAGTACATTGACTACCTAATGTAGTAAATATGCTAAAAATTGTTTCAATTTCACTTGATAATATAATTAGATTTAAGACATAGATCTTTTGGAAACATATAAGTGGAACCAATGTTTAAGTAAAAAAACATATACATTTTTGAGATCACAGTGTCCAAGAACTATTACATCATAATGTTTATACATTTTGTTAAATCAATGTCCTAGCATAGCCAATGTTTGCATCATAATGTTTATACAATGGTCTCAATATAACACAATGTATAGCACCAAAAGAATACATGAATTGTTCACTACTCTTTATACATAATGCAACTCCTTGCTTACCAATTTGAGCAAGCCACCAAATCCAAGCTCCCTAATTACATTGAACTTCTCTTTATCCAAATCACATACAATGAAAATGAATTTACACCCCGAGCACCTTGATTTAGGGATCTTTCCCTACAAATATAACACAAAGAACCACATTAAGCATTTAACATTGAAGGATATAAATAAATAATAAACATTTATCATTGTATGATGAAATTTATCATCTCCCTACGTGACTGTGGAAGATACCCCTTATGTTTCTTTTGGGCTTTACCCATTTATGTATTATGATAGCACATTCACTACTTGTGATATTATATTCATTACTTAAGATAGTATATTGAATTATTAGTTATAGTAGTACATTCACTATTAACTTATGGTAGTAGATTCATTACCCAAGATAGCACACTGACTAGTTTTTGTTGTATATTCATTGTTATGGCTATACATCACAAACAAAGTTACATTAGTAGTAATACCCAGTTTTACAACATAACATTTTGTAAAAATCATGGCACCGTAAAGTTGGAAACAAAAAAAAAACAACATTTTTATTAAAAAAGGTATTTTCAAGATCATCATTGAACACAGATAACATAAAAAAAACAAGCATAAAACAACACCTAGACCACAAAAAGGAACCAAAACTACTAATATAGAAAAAAAAATCAAAATTTTACATTTTTTGAACAAAAACAACGAACTAGAACAACCATCGAAGAAAAAAAAATAAAACTTTTATCTTTTATGGACCTAAAAAATGAACTAGAATAACTAAAGAATAAAATAATCAAACTTTTATCCCTTATGGACCAAAAAAAGAACCAGAACTACCAATAAAGAATAAAAAAAAAAATCAAAAATTTACATTTTTTGAAAAAAAAAACGAACTAGAACAATCAAGGAAGAAAAAAAAAATCAAACTTTTATCCCTTATAGACCAAAAAAATAACCAAAACAACCATCACATTGAAAAAAATCAAACTGTTACCATTACCTTTGCCCTCGTTGCCGACGAATAAATGGAACCACAAAATTGTATTCCCTTTGAAGTTGGGAAGATGGAGTATTGGTTTACGTGAGAGACATGCCTTTTTCCTTAAGAGCAAACGATATCGCGCGAAGAAAGAGAATGTTTGGGAAGGAGAAATAGAATAATCAGGGAGGATAATGGTTGGAAGAAGAATGACGAAATGAGGAAAGAAAAGACCAAAATATTGTTTTATTCTTTTTAATTACAGTTTCCATTAATGAGGGATATTTTCGGTTTTTACATTTGTTGATATACTTTTTGTGTATATATACAATTATTTTTGTGATAGCATGAATCGGAGGCGAGAATAGATTCGAGCCGGTGGTACGAAGCCCAGATATTAATATTTTGGAGGAGGTCGGGTAGTGAGGTGCGGCCGAATAAAATGGAGGGGCTGTGGCGGGACCAGATTGACATAGCCCCCGTCAGGGTTAGAGTGGGGCGGGGCCGATTGGCTCGAATACATATTTTTTTAAATTTTTTATTATTCATTTAAAATGACATATATATATATATATATATATATATATATATATATATATATATATATATATTTATATCTTATTGGGATTTTTTAAATCTATGGTAACATCTTAATGAAGATGAAGATTAAAGCGTAGTGAATTTCATTTGAAACTTTAGATTTGTAGTTTTTAAGATATCATTTATATGTCACTTTATTTTTTTACAGTACTTTGAATATGGCATGTTTATTGATTTTGTTTATTACGGCTTTGAAATGTTTATGATTTGATGTCATTTTTATTATGAAACTTTTAACTTGATTGGTGGTTGGTACTTAATAATTATAATTAGAGTATGCTCTATATACACCCTTTAAATATCTCTTCACACCCCATTTACTAAGTAAACCCCAAAATATACTTCGCACCCCATTCCAATACTTTTTTACTTTCCCAAATAAGTATCTCCTCCTTACACCCCATAATTAGTTGTTAGACTTAATGTTTAAATAGAATTTGATTAATTTTATTGTATTATATTATGTTGACTAATTTATAAAATATATTTAAATTTTCGTCTATTAAAATAATTATAATATAGCAATTTTAAAGTATTAAAATAATTTTACAAATATATTTAACAAGTATTAAAATAATTTATATAATATAGTTAAATTTTATATTAAAATAATTTATATAATATAAGTTAAATTTTTATAATTAATAGCCAATTATATAATATACTTAAATTTTATAATTAATAATAACAATCCTGCTATAACAATCCAATCCCGATTGAGCATCCCGGATATCGTCTCATCCTGATTGCTAAATTCCTGGCCACAAAGATATTCAGATTTCAATATCCTGAGATCAAAGAAGGATATCCGGATTTTCGAATCCCGGGATAAGTACATTATGCGGTAAAAAAAATGAACCTGAATGTTATCAACTTCCTCATCTTCCTTCTCCACCGTTTTAAAGTTAATTTCAACGTCATTCTCACTATTTTTCAACGTCATTCTCACCAATTCTCACTATTTTTTCAAACAAACAATTTTTATATATGAAATAGCGCAAAGAGAATGTAAGCAAGGTTAAAAAAAATATAAAAATAGGTTTAAGGGTAAATTTGTATTTTACCTACGAAGATTTTTAATTTTACAGATGTAGAATAAACACAGAATGTAACTTCTAATTATTACGTGATTTAGTTAGTTGCTTAAAACTAGTTAGTTTTGATTATAAATTTATAACAATGATGTTTAACATTATTTACGTTTATTTAAGACTTTAAATATTATTATATTGTCTAAGCTCTATCATTTATGCATTAATTATTATTAAACACTTGTGTTTTGTTTTTTTTTATCTGAAAGAATGACAAAATTAGATAAATTACAAGTTTTAGCATTTTTTTTTAATTTTGACCCATTTTGGTCTGCGAATTTTAATGTACCAAGATCTGGCCTGGTCGGCTAGTCAAAAGTTAGCTCAAAATGCAACAACCGCCCGACCATTTGGCCCGCAATTAATGGTCGGGCCAAATTGCTTCCTAGCTATAGCATGAACCATGAAAATTATATTCTTAGTAATATATGTGCAAATATTTTGAAATTAGTAACTGATAGCTACTTTTCCTAAATATTTATGTTTGTCATAATGTCTACAAAACAGTTAATAAAACTGTTGATTGTCCTACAAAAAAAGGGCTTAGTAGTTTGGATTATAGTGTTTGATAATCAAATTTTTCTAAAGACGTTATAAATATTAGCTTTCATGATTATTATAGTTTTTTTTTAATCGTGTTTGTAAGTTTTTTTTGTTCGATAATCTTCTTTCATAAAAAAAAAAAAAATTACTATTAGAAATTAATAAAATTTGAATAATTAAGAAAGGTTTATACAGATCACGTGCAACAAACCAACTTCATAGATCCGCATCACTCCCCCATTCCCATTCCCTCCCTAAATTTTATTTACTGACATCCACCCGTTCACTCCGAAGAAGATTCGAAGTTGCAGAATACGAAGACCACACCATGAGAAGGTAAACACCTTTCCATTTTTTGCTTTCATTTTCTACACAACCAAACACACAATCATCTGGCACGATCTTACTTGTTATTGCTCGTGTTGTTGTTGCAGATTTGGGCACCATAGGCAGCCGAAGCATCAGAGTGGAGGAGGATTGAGGGCTGTCTTGGGGAGAGTTTCGGTGGCAGTCGCGGCTCTCTTGATCTGCACAGTTTGGTTGCTCTTCTCTTCGTCTTTGGTTAACAACCGGAATCGTTCCTTGCGGTATCGATCAAAGGTCAGTCGAAGCTGAGTCATTGCGAAGCATTTGAATTATTGGAATGGAAGTAATTGTTTTTCAGTGCTGTGATGCTGACATATTGGGTTCTGTTGTTTGGAAACAGTTTTTCTAAAATTATGGTCTAGAAATAAGAGGAGGAAAAGATTTCATAGGGTTTTTAGCTGAAAAAACATGTTCATTTAGGTAAATTGGGATGCAGTTTTTGTAAATGGAAACTAAGTGACACTTGTAACTTGTTTGATTTTGTTGGTCGAAAACAAATTTACTAACAATAAAGATCCAGAGATTGATTAAACCTACAAATTGACAAATAATTTGATTGAGATATTATCACTTGAGGTTCTCCTTGTGGATCTCGTGTGGCAGCGGAGACAAAGGAGAAGAATTTGAAAATTTTATATTATCTTGTTTAGTTTGTAATGGATAATGTCTGTGAAATTGAAATATAATGAATTTTATATGAAAACTCATATATTTCATTGTCGGCATAAATGGAGTAGTAAAACTTATATATATATATATACATATATTATTGTTTCTGTCCCTCACCCTTCCCTCGTATTTCCATCAATTTGTGAATCGAAGCAGCAGTGAAGTGATAAAAGGAAGTACAAGAAGATGAGTTCTAATTTCTTTTTGGTCAACTCCATCTTGTACGAATCAGACTGGATACCTTGGTTTCTAAATAGGATTAATATCCCTTCATGTGTGGTTGAGAATGAATCTCTAGTTTTCTGTTTTTTGGTCCATTCATTTCAACCTTGCATCCATAAAATCAAATAAGAAAGACTGCAAAATAGAACCATGGGATTTGATTCAACTTTGTGAAATGAGAAAAGAAAAGAATGCTTTTCTTTATTGAATGAGTGAGTTACAAAGTTTAGAGACTCCTATATGTACACATTAGAAAGGCATAAAACGGAAACAAATAAAGTACAAAAAGGAAGGAAAATAATGTACAAGAAAGGAAGGAGATAAACCAGAGAATATTCTAAGAATATCCTATGATTCTCAATACTTCCACTCGAGTTGGAGCATATAGGTCATATGCATAGAGCACATTTACAAATATCTTGCGTCACTCGGATGGAGGCTTTTTAGTGAAAATATCTACTAGTTGGTTACTTGAGTTGAGCGAAACTAGTAGTCATGCGTCTGAGACAATGCTTCTCTCGAATGGTATTGATTCACTTGATATGTTTTGTCACTTGAAAGACTAGGTTGGAGGCATGTGTGTAGGGTTGCTTAGTTTATCACACAGTGTCATTTTGTTCATCATTCCCCAATCTTAGCCTGAAGAGAAGCTATTTGGGCCATATGAGTTCTGAGTTGCCAAAGCCATAGCTTGATACTTAGCCATTGCCCAGGCGCGTGAGGCTACGTCTTTGTTTAACTGCTATTTGGGATATTAAGTTGCGCTGATAAATACCTGATATCACGAAGTGGAGCGTCACAATGCAACGAGGCGAGCCTACCCGGTCTATATGATATCCCGACAATACAGGTGTGACCTCTTGTTTTCATATAACATCCCCTTGGGAGGTGTTTCTTTGATATAACGGAGGATACGGATCACAACATCCCAATGACTAATGGTGACTGCAGGAACTAACTAACTACGCTCACAGGAAAGGAAATGTCCGGTTGGGTGATGGTGAGGTAGTTCAACCTCTCTACTAGTCGTCGATATCTCCTTGGATCTCATAGAGGCTTGACATTCGGATCCATATGCGTGTTTACGGGTTATGCCAACCTTGATAACCTTGACCTTGAACCTTAAGGTCACCTTCCCAACATATAGTAATCTCCCAATAAATCCGGGACATGCCACCCATAGAGACATAACCACCTGAGTGGGTGTTATCTCACAGTAAAATCTTGAGTTTCCCCGAGTCGCTTTGTGCGAAAGTAGTTGAAGAGATGTTGTTTAAGTTTTCAGAATCTGTCACGATCATTCTTGTTATATGATATCGATTTTATAAACAATTAGATAGATACACTCTCCTGAGGATGTATGATGATAGAAGACAGAGTGACCTGATGTACTCCGAGTCATATCAAACTTTTGTACCATGGAACTAAAACGGTCAAACCAGGCTCGAGGGGACTGCTTTAGGCCATATAAGGAAAGATGTAGCCTGCATAGTAAACCAGACTCTCCCTGAGCAACAAATCTAGGTGGTTGCTTCATATATACCTCCTCGACGAGGTCGCCATGGAGAAATGCATTCTTGATGTCCAACTGATACAGGGGCCAAGATCTCATAGCAACCATAGAGAAGAGAAGACGAATGGAAGCTATCTTGTGACATGAGAAAAGTGTTATAGTAGTCGAGCCATATCGAGTATACCCTTTGGCGATAAATGAGCCTTAAGATGGTTCACTGCCATCGGGACCCAATCTGACAATATAAACCCAATGACAACTGAGACTTACCGGCGGATAAGGTGACTAGGAGTCTATGTACCGGTAGAATGCGGGGCAGAAGCCATTTCTTCCAACCATTACTGTTTCTGGCAGGATGAGGAGAGGACCTTATGCCTGATTTAGGAAGAGAAACGAGGAAGACAAAGTGAAATAAAGCGAATATGGTAAAAGATAAAAAGCGGTGATAAGTTAGGAAATTATAAATAGGATAAGGGTTACGAGATGAATGAGTACACTTTTCAGAGGCAGCGGTGGGACAATCGATGGGAGATGACAAGGCGGCGTCACAGGAGGAAGAATGTAGTAGGGATGGTCGTAGGAGGCTCGGTGATGTACGTGGTGATGAGTATAAACACATGTGGTCGAGGAGAATTATCGGGAGGTCTGAATGAGATATCCAGGATAGGATAAAGAAGAGGTAGAGATATGACATCATAATTGGGAGGGTGGGTGGTAGGGAACATAGAAGAGTTCTCAAAAAATGTGACATTGGCGGGAGATAGAAATGTCGTGTGTATCGGGAGGAGTAGCGGTGATATCCTCGTTGAAGGTGGAATAGCAGGAAGGCAATGACCGTGGCTTTTGGTGAGCTGTTTGTCCGGGAGTAAGAATATGAACAAACGGACACAACAAAAGACCGCGAGGGGAAAGGCGAAAAGGGGAGTTGATTTGGAAAATGATGGAATGTAGGTTGGTCATGTAAGGCGTGTGACATACGATTAATCAAATAACAAGCGTCTAAGATAGCATCCCCCCAAAAACGTTGAAGAACTTTATGATGGAGTAGAAGAGTGCAAGCGGTTTGAATTAAATGACTGTTCTTGCGCTTAGCCACTCCATTATGTTGAGGAGTATAGTATAAAATGCGTGAAATCCCATGTGAGGATATAAAAGGAGAATTGTCGAGGAAAGATATTCCTTGACTTTGTCACTTCATTAGGATCTAGTGAAGTATTAAATTGAGTTCGAACTTCAGCATTAGATTTAGGGAAAATAGAGAATAGCTTCATTTCGAGTTTTCATTAAATAGCAATCTGTGAGAATAATCATCTATAAAAGTGACAAAGTACCAGAACCTCAAGGTAGACTCAGTTCGGGAAGGACCCTAAACATAAGTGTGGACAAGCTCGAAAAGAGACTTTTCCTATTGATCTAGGCGTTTGAGGAATGGGACTATGACATGACTCACACTCAATAGGGGACAAACTGGAAAAACGAGGAACAATTACCTAAAACTTAGAAATATTCGGGTGACCAAGGCGACTATGAATAAGGAGAGTAGTATCCATGGAAGTGCAAATAATGGAAGATGAAGGTGAGTTGAGATGAAAGAGGCCCTGAAACTCACGTACTATGCCCGATCGTCTGCAGTACTCAGGTCTACCAATGTAGCGAGTTATCGAGAAAAGGTAATCAAACAATCGAGGTCACGAGTCAACTAGCGATAAATCAGTTAAAAGGAGAATCCATGAACATAAAGACAAAGAAAGTAAAAGGGGTATGGAAGGAAGAGGACGTGCCAAACAAATTCCTTTAGATATGGCTTGAGATCCATTAGCTAAAGCAATCATGGGTAAAGGTGATGTAATAGTAAGGAAAGAAAAAAGATCCTTATTACCAGAAATATGATTAGAGGCTCAGATTAAGAGTTGAGGTCGGATGAATGAAAGGCAAGCGGGGCATTCAGGTGCAGGCTGACCAGGCGAAATGGATCTGATTTGGTACTAGTGAGGTGAATGTACTCCTTACTCGTTGGGCGTGGAATAACTCTTGAAAGGTGGGATGTGCTCCTTTGACAACCATAGGAGAAAGCGATCAAATAAACTTCTAAATCAACAAAAAGGTTACGGGGTGACCATAGAGTTTAGTCTTGAGAATCCACAATACGTGAGGAGTAATGGCCAGCGGATCGTGCGAAAGGGCTGATCTGAGGGTTGTCGAGGACAAAGGAGACTAAAACTAACATTTATAGGTGTCAAATGGAAGAACCAGGGGCATAGAAGGCGATGTTGGCGAGTCTGCAGGTGGAAGCTATTCGCCGGAAAGTGGCCCACGCGCCCACACGCATCTACGCATGGAGGAGGACGCCGGAGAGAAGATTGGCGCGTGGAGGCGCGTCGATCACTAGTTGATGCCGGGGTTCCTCCCGGCGGGTAGATCAGGTCTCGGTGCACCTAGTGGTTGGGTTGCTGGTTGGAGATGGAGAAGTCGTTGGAAAATTTTTTCCGACATCCGAGGTGATTTGATGTCAGTAGAGGATTAAGTGAAGGTGGGATTAATTTGAGTGCGTCCGACCACTAGATGGGTTGTCGAAGTTGGGCAGAGTGACGAATTCTATTTGGTATTAGGCGCTCGTACCATGTGAAATGAGAGGAAAGAAAGAGAATCTTTTCTTTATTGAGATAGTGAGTTACAAAGTCTAGAGACCTCTAGATACACATCGAAAGGCATAAAGGAAACAAATAAAGTCTGAGGAAGGAAAATAATGTACAAGAAAGGAAGAAGATAAACTAGGGAATATCCTATGATTCTCCAACAAACTTCATATCCATGGCATTTGCACTTACTAATATTGTAGCTTTCACTAATATTGAACCTAAGAAGCCCTTGCTTGTTGTAATGATGTCTATAGCATAATTTTTCTTAGAAGCTAATTTCATTTTTGTTGCACAAGGTGTTTCTTAGCAAGTGGAGTCGGCGATTTGCTAATGAGAGGAACTCCCTATGGAGAAAAGTTATTAGTAGCAAGTTTGGTTAGGATTCTAGGGGCTGGCACGTAAGAGACATTAGGGGTGGCTTCGGTGTTGGTTTATGAAAAGAAATTGGAAAAGAATGGCTATTCTTCCTCCAAAATGCAGCATTTTCACTAGGTGATGGAAGAAGGGTAAGCTTTTGGAAGGATATTTTGTGTGGGGAGGAGACTTTGTGCCTTGCTTTCCCTACGTTGTTTAATTTGGCTGCTCACAAAGATGCTATGGTGGCGGATATGTGGGATAGCATCAGGGAGGAAGGGGGTTGGTTACCAATCTTTTTAAGGTCTCTTAATGATTGGAAATGGAGGAGGTAGAAGGTTACTACAAGCTCTCCATAGCAAGCAAATCAGCCCCTTGCTTTAGGATAAGCTCTTGTTGAAGGGCTCCAAGACTGAAGGTTTTTCCTTGAAGCTTATGTACAAGGTCTTAGATCATTCTCTTGCATTAGCATTTCCTTCCCGCTCAATATGGAACCTAGCCGTCCCTCCCAAATTGGGCTTTTTCGCCGCGGTAGCTTTCTGGGGTAAGGTGCTTACGCTAGATGAACTAAAACGTTGGGGAAGAGAACTTGTTAACAAATGTTTTCCATGTGAAGAGGATGAGGAGACAATAGAGCACTTGTTTGTTCATTGTAAGAAAGCCAGGATGCTTTGGGACCTTTTTTTGGCTATTGTTGAGACAAGTTGAGTTTTCTCTTTTTCGGTTCTTCAAACCCTCCTCTCTTGGCAAGGAGCGCCTGTTGGAAAAAAATGCAAAAAAAAATTGGCTGGCAGCCCCCCTTTGGTTATTTTGGACTTTATGGTGGGAAAGGAATATGGTGACATTTGAGAATGGTGTTACTTCTGCGCAAAGGATGAAAGCCACCTTCTTGAGCAATTTATGGTCTTGGGCAAACTTGTATGGCGTTGTGCTTATGAGTGCTATTGGATTTTGACTTTGTTGGGATGTAGGTGAGCTGGTGAAATTTGTGGGTGTATGCTAGGGCTGGTCGGTTTTTTTCTGCTGTCTTTTTGTTTTCCATCTGGTTCCCTTTTGTATACCTCCACTGTACTGTTTGGAACCTCTTGGTTCTTTTTTGGGCAATGTATTGCTTTTTATCGATTCAAAAACTCTATGTTCCATGCCTTGGGTTTTGTTTTGGACCTTTTGGTATTGTTTTCTGAAAGTTCCCTGTTTTTGGATCTGCAGAATGTGAAAATGTCACAGGAAACACATTTGGTGAAAATGAAATGGGAAGTAAATTAAGTGAACATGACTAAAGGAAACACATAAAGTGACACTAGAAACATGTAATATTATGTTTTCTTCTCTAAAAGCTGCGTAATTTGTATGGGCGCCAAAATTAGTTTCCCACCTCTTATTTTATTTTATTTTTTTGATGGTTTCCCACCTCTTATTTTATGTGGACAAAATTTTCATTTATTTCTTGTTCCCTGTCTCGCTTTGCTGCTTGAGCTAGTTTATCAAGGGAATAATCCCCTCATTTTCATTTTTAATTTCCAAAACTGGAAAAAAAGAGTAAAAATAGCATTCCCAAAAGTGATCGCTTCGTTTTTTTTTTTTTGAGTGTTATCCAAATGTGAGAGAATTCTTTAGAAGCACATGAATGGGTGCAATTCCAATACATGCTAGGTATACAAGGGAACTCTTGAGTTTGTGGCGGGAACAGAGTAGAAGTATCTTTGAAAGCCCAAAAGTTTTGGCATGTGCATGAAAAAGAGGCGGCTTATGTGGCAAACTCTTGGTCTGAGAATAAGGAGTTTCAGTGTTTGACTGTAAACAGAAAAAAAGGGGTACTCTTTAAGAACAAATAGTAATGCTCACGTTTTCAATGTGGCTGTTGACGCAACTTCATAAAATTATTTCCTATAAAAAAAGAAAATAAAATGTGGCTGTTGATGCATAGTGTGCATCTCAATGCTACTCACTGAGCACTAGTAGTCATCTCCACTCAATTCATCAATAAAATGAAAAATGTGAACTATTAAGGTCCAAGCTAGAAGTTGATATTCAAGCGGAAGCAAGGCATTAAATGATTTAGTTGCTCCCCTTTATGTGGTTTTACTGCAATTCTATGTTCCTAATAAGCAAATGGATTTTTTTTATCAGAAAGCAAATGGAATTTTAATACTGTAATAAATAAGATCAATGCATCTTAATGGATAGGATTAGCCTATTAGGTTGGCCTAGATGGTTAGGGTGAATTATAGGATGTGTGATGGAGGTGCATGGTCCTATGTTGGAATGTTGTTTCTAGTTAAATTATTTGATTTACCTGGTGCTGGTTGTTCTGGGCGCAATCAACATCATAATGTTTGGGTCCCCTGGCCAAGGGACCCAAACATTAGGATGTTGATAAACAAAAATCTCTCCCTTGGCCAAGGGAGAGATTTTTTGTTTATAAAAAAAAAACGATGAATCTTAGTGGACAGGAATAGCAAATGGAAGTAAGGGATCCTCTTTTACTTTCTTGTTCTTCATATTTCAATTCTTTGTTGTTGTTATTTATGTTAGAATGGGAAATCTCAAATATATTACTGTAAATGGTTGTTTATGTTGGGATATTACTAAGGATGGTTGACATGGTCAGGTTTGAATTGCTGAAATTAGAAGGTTGTTATGGATGGGGATCATGTGTTTTTTATTTTATGTGGACAAAGTGTATGTTTATGGGCTAGTATAGTCATTGAGGAGTTTAAACTGACAAAGAACAAACTAGATCTGGTAATCAGCTTTAACAAATCTCTACTTTAATCCTCATCTGTTTTAAAGTTTCTAACTTAAATATGCGCTCATTTGTTTTAAAGTTTCTAACTTAAATATCCCTATTATGGTATCAAATAAGGAGGAAATTGTGGGAGAGATGGAGGTAAATAACATTGTCAAATGTCTTAAATTATAGAAAGAGAATGTGAGTATTTGGGAAGTTAAAAAACTGATGAGGATGAATATCTAAGATCTAGCAAAGACAGGAATGTAAGAGTTACTTTGGCAAGTATTTAGTAACTTTCTTATTTTTGGGTGTGATAATGAATTAATATTTGATATTTGATTTTTGTTTAGAATTTAGAAAGTTTAGTTAAATAAATTTTAAAATATTCTATTTTCTAATTTAATCTCTTTTTAATAGAATCTATTTTGAGCCCTTGAAGCATTTCTAATTAGAACATTATTATAAAGAGTCACTACAAAAACATTATATAAGGGTTTTATTAGTAGATTTCTAATTCTAAAAAGAATGTTCTCTTTCTTTCTTTATTTTATTTTTATTTTTAACCTTAAAAAGGATTTAATAGTTTTGAAAAGGGAAAAGAAGTTCTAATAGTACTTTGTTGGTAGGTTAGCTTTTTCATAGTTTAATGCAAAATTCTAGTTTCTACTACCTATAACAACCATATCCCCTCAACTTGGCCTTAACCAATCCACAAAATCTACAATAGAGGGATCTTTAGACATAAAGTGAAAGGACCAAGCTCAATGATTATACAAAATTCAATTTAATCCTATGAACCAAATTTTTATTGTTCTTGAATGCTCTTATATTCCTTTATCGCTACATTGTCTAGAAAAGACAAAGAGGAGCGCACACCACACCTTTCCTTTCCTCCCCACAAAAAGACCCATACTGACTTAGGGCTGCCGGTGTGGAAGGAAGAACCCAATGCATACCAAATAAGGAGAGAAGAAGATGCCACACAATTGCAAGTCATATACTAGTCACATGCCAACACAAATATGATTTTACATTCACACAATTAGATTTCTCTTTCTCTCCCCTCTTCTATGTTCTTAAATTTAATTTTTGGTTAGACAAAGGATCAATATGCATGAAAAATGTGCTTAATAAAAAATGGGACTCAGGCCCTATACACAATGTATGTAAGCAACTTTTAAAAGACCAGATAACAGCTCATCTAACCCAGCCAATTCCCATCCTGTCCACAAAATCCAAAAAGGCAAAATAGAATAGCCTATCCTCTCGTACAAGCGCAAGAAAGAGTGTCAACTTTAGTCAATTCTTCCTGCTTGTAATTTGCTAGTAATTGGTTCAGTATCTTTGCACAATCAAACATGTATCAAAACTGACCAGTTGTTCTCCATGTTTAACAGATTGACTTGGAAGAGCTTTGGGAACCTGCTGATTCTAATGGTTGGAGGCCATCCTCTGCCCCCCGATCTGATTGGCCCCGTATGTACTTCTCATTTTCTCTGGAGTTTTGCTCTTTCATCGTGTTATGCTGAAAACCTGTTATTTTAGCATATTCTGATTTTATGGTGTACATTTTTGAGAATTTTTTTTTTCTTTTCATTTTGCTAGCTCCACCAAGTGAGAGCAATGGTTATTTGCGAGTTCGTTGTAATGGTGGTTTAAATCAACAGCGCACAGCGGTGAGTACCTGATTCTTTTGGCTATATAATATATCAAATTCTAAACATGCATTCCCGATTATTTTTCATGTGTTAATACTATGGCCACAAGTCATGCAGATGCTTGCTTCTTAATTATGTTTCTTCATTTCCAACATGAGTTTAAGTATAGAGATAGGTAGGTAGTGGTATGGACACCATGTGGTGATGGTGAAATATGTAGAAGAATTTTATTGCAAAAAAGTTGTGAAGGATCAATGTTAACCAAGAGTCTATTTCCAGTTTGGCATCAATTCTTGAATAGTTGAATGTAGGATTTCAAAGTGGCCCTTGTCTTATTTGGGTCTTCCTTCAGGAGGAAATCCAATGACAATAGGCTTTTGGAATCTAGTAGTTGATAGGATCTCAAGGAGATTGGATGGATGGAAGAAGACTTGCTTGTCTTTGTGGGTTTGATAGAATTTATACATGTTTTGTTTATGATAAAAAAAGCTGTCAAGTGTGCCATAGTTTTTCCTTCTTTTTCTTTATCTCTTTCTTTCTTCTTGTTCTTCTTCCTACTGTTATCATTATTGCTTTTATTGAATTGAATAGTGGATTGAATAATTACAATTTTCTCAAGAGTGTGATGATTAAAAGTTAAGAGTGATTTTATAATCTACTATGCTAAGAAGGTGCTTGATGACTTGGGAGGGGGAATACATCTTCACTTAAATTTAATAGAATTTTAGGGTGTCTTTGGATCTTTTTGATATATCTTGAAGGATGTCTTGTTTAAAAGCTGTTCTTGAATATATTTTTTAAAATAGAAAACAATTTTCTAACTTTTTTTTTTTGATAAGTAAATTATCAGGAATGTTAAAACAATTTTCTAACTTAAAAGTTAGAGAGCTATTTTCTACCTTAAAAGCCAAGCTTAGTAATTATTTTTTAAACGAGTCTTTTTTGGGAACAATTTTGAGATGTTTTCAGGTATTGTTGAGTATTCTGAAAAATAATTGAAAATATAGAAAATAATTTATTAACTTTTGCAACCTACATAAGCAATAAGCGCATAGGATATTTCATGGAAACTAAGATGGGAATGTTGTTTTTCATATTTGAGTTTCCAAATGGAATTTTATTCTTGAAAACGATTCTTTTGTTTTGTAAACCATGTTTTGAGATATATTTTAAAACATGTTGTCGAACAGTCTCATATGTGGGTGTGTGTGTGTGCGCGCTAAAATATAGAATAGATAACATAAATATAGGACATGAAGAATATGAGAGACGCGATATAGGTGGAACCTTCACATCCTTGAATAAAATACATGGGTGAACCTAGGGCCAATTTGAATCCATCAATCAGATGGTGCTAGATTATCACCATGTTATCTGCCAAGGAGCATTGGAGACATGACTATTATTGCCTTTACATGGTGACTATTATCACCATGTAATAGTCTTTGGCAAATAGCTTGCCTTTATTATTGATTGTGTGACAAGAGGGAAATGTTAGAATTTTAACGGATAAGGGGGGATCAGAAGGGATGTTGTGGGATTTTCTTCATTTCTTTCCCTGTTCTTGGGCATCTTGCAATATTGCTTTTAGCGGAGTTTCACTTAGTGTTGTACAATCTCTGGCTTGTAGTTTGTGATGCAAAAGTTTGAGATAGTTAGGGATTGTGTCTTTATATAGTTTTGCATAGAGGGGTATCTTACTTTGATCAAAATGTTTTTTTGAAGGAACACTCATCCTTCTCTTATACCTTTTTTAAATCATTAATATGTTATATATTTCACTTCTGATAAAAAAAAAGGTTATCCAATGATTCTATCCAGACTATGCTTTTTGGTTTTTTAATACTTCTCACACCACAAATCCATTCTCCTGTAATTCACATCTCATGAATCTTTGCCTCTCTCAATGCTTCGTTGCACAAAGCCCTTTCTTCTTGCAGGCCTTCAGTCCTTATGAGTAGCTCTAATCCAAGTTGGTTTTTAATTATGTTTTCTAAAAAATGTGTTAAAAAACTAAGAAATGATAAAACGGATAAATAGGTTTTTGAAATAAAAGAATGTATTTCTCTTAATCTAGATGCTTTTAAAAATCTTAGTTTCATTAAGACCTAAAAGGTATTCAAATAGATAGCATGCACCTTGGAGTGGTGTGGGGTTGTATTAAGTAGAGTTCTTATCCCAACAAAATTAAGAAAAGAAACAAACAAGATTTCACTTAGTTTGATTGTACATACAAATGTTTGAACAATCAGAGGAGTTTCAAGAACTTGACAACTCTTAGGGCAATTAAATCAATCCAAGCTGAATTTCAAGCCTAGGTCAATCTTTCATTCAAACCAAATCAACTTTTACTATATGAACGTCCAAGCTTCTAATCTTGGGTGTGAACAAAATTTGTTTTGAACTTCAAAATTTAAAGCCATGTTTGGTTCATGGAGTCTGAGCGATAATATGTTAGGCTTCAATCTAATTCCAAGAATTGGTATCCGTAGAAAATGTTAGTTCTAATATTTGGAACTACAGGAATTGTGGAAATTATTTTATTGTTCCTTATGTATACATCATCATACTTTTCTTCACAAATTCTTTCACTTAGCAAAAAAGAGTTATATATATAAATTAGTGTTTGATAAAAAATTTCAATAATTTTATCCATAATAGATGTACAAATTGAAAATTAAAGAGATTTAGAGAGTCCCATTAGCATAATTGTGGCTCATCTGGAGCACTCTTTCCTGGTTACCCATCTACTTCATATGCCTTTTTCACTTTCGACAAAAAAATCATCTAGTTAAATGGTGATTGTGTTCGGATAAAAGAAAGGATTGGGCACTAGAGGCCTTTCTTACAGATAAAAACAATAGTCAATAGATGTTTCCTTTGTTGTGAAGAGGAGGAGACAGTTGTTCACCTTTTGGTTCACGGTGCAAAAGCTAGTATGCTGTGGCAGCTTATGCTAACTATTGTTGGAGTTAGCTGGGTCTTCCCCAAGTCCGTTTGAGAATCCCTTCTTATGCAAGCTCCCTCTGTGAAGTAGCTTGTAAAAAAAAAGCACGGATGACATCCCCCTTCGTATTTTTTGGACTATTTGGTGCGAAAGAAACATTATTTCTTTTGAGAATGAGGAGATCTCAGGTCATCATAGGATGAAATCTTCATTTATTTGTAATTTATTTTTTTTGATCGGTAAAAAGCAGTATAAATGTGTATATATGAAAAAAGGAGCCTGAGGTGCTGGGGATGAAGGAGGGGCGGAGGAAAACAAAAAACCCACTCACCTATACCCGTCAAGAGACAAAAAACCCACCATGAATCTAAGTTATGTCTTATACAACAGCTTTATGGTAAAGCTGAAAGCTAAAGATAGTTTATCTGTGAGGAAGGTGTAATTAATACACATTCTTTCCAACTGGCGTCAGAAAAATAAAGTACTTATAAACCAAACTCTTAGTTTTAATATTCTTATACCTGGGGAAGAGTTCTTGCCACAGCAGAAGATCCCCAGTTCAAATCTGAGTGACAGCGAAAAGAATATCCCGCAATATCTTGGCTCGAACAATGGATAAGCAAGTGATCTATTGTTTCCTCATTCTCTTCATGACTTTGTTCCCAAATCCCTCCTCTTTAGCTGGTCAGGGTAAGCTACAGGGGGAAGGCACCCAGGTAGCCTAATTTGGGAGACGATTGGGTTCAGGATGGATTGCAAGGGAAGTACGTAGGAGGAGATATCTCGACTACGATACATAAGACTAGCTGAAGCAGATTCGTGAAGTCTCAACTATGGCTGCTTGGAATCCTCTTGAAATGGCACAATTTTTTTGTTGTGCAAAAGAGGAGAGGAACCTCCACCTGCACTTGCCTCCAGGTCATTAAGAGGTCTAAGAAGGCGGGGGACGACCCCGTCCTCAGCCAGAAATCCCGAACATCGGCCACCCTAGCATCCTTATGGCTAGCCAAATTGAGCAAAGGGTGGGAAGGCGTTGCAAGCACGATTTCGTTGCACCATGGATCCTTCAGCTGACCTCCTACCATTACCTAATGGGGAGGCGAATTTTGAGAGAAGGCGTGCCATTCTTTTCTTATGTCTTTCCATGATCCCGATTACCATGCTCCACTTTGATATCACTGTAGTGTTCCATCTGACTTCCTCCACCCAGAACTTAGCGATCGCACAGTCTCGAAAGTCCCTCTCGTTTACCCAAACGCCGACTCCATTTACCAAGCGATGCTTGATTCGTAAATGAAGGCCTCTTACCACAACGGCCTCTACTTTTCTCTTGACAAGCGGTATTCCAGGTTGTGGGGTGGGGTTTACACTGCAGGTTGCCCACCCCAGAAAGTCTCTGCAGATCTTCTCCCGGCCTAGCGAACAAGTCTTTGGCATTACGAACATAGAGAGGAAGTAAATAGGAAAGGCTAGGCTTGATGTACTTCGGATGAGGGTAAGTCTCATACTTTGAAATATGTTATGCTAGAGAGACCTGATCATTTGAGATCTTTCTTGATAGAATCCCCAGGCTCCCGCCGTACTGTGAGGGAGGCTGGGGAGGCCCGAGTACTTAGTGGGGAGGAGCTAGGCCCCCTGACAGGCTCGGCGCTAACTCCTCCATGTTCCACCCTCCCAAAAGGGATAATCTCGCTCTTGTTGATTAATTTTCAAACTGAGAGAACTGAGCAGAGTAAAATTTGCATCTGAAATCATCAGCTATTAGTTGGCTTCTGAAGATGTGAAGTATCATCGCATGTAAAGATAAGCAGCCAATCTCCCACCATCTCTACCCCCAGGCGCATCGGAAATAAAGTTGCCTTCCACGCTCTCTTTAGCAAACAAGCTGAGACTTCCTGTCACCCAGATAACAAACAAATAGGGTGATAAAGGATCCCCTTGTCTCAGGCCTCTGGAACTCCGGAAGAACCCCGAAGGCGAACCATTTATCAAGACGGAAAACGATCTGTGGAGATGCACCATTTAATCCATCTAATCCATTTAGAGCCAAACCCCATTCTCTCTAGTATCTGCATCAGAAAGTCCCACCTGATGTGATCGTAAGCCTTTACAATGTCTAACTTACAAAGGATCCCTTTCTCTTTCCCTCTTAGAATGGAGTCCACAGCTTCATTAGCTATTAGCCTTTGCGTGCAGAATGCATCTCCCTTCTGACGCGTTAAGGAGATTGGGGAGATAACTAAACTCAAAACCCTTTTGATTCTGTTGGCCAACACTTTCGATAAAATTTTATAAAGGCTACCCACTAAGCTGATGGGTCTTAGGTCCTTTAGGTCCTCGACAAATCTTCCCTTGGAACGAGCAGTAGCATTGAACTTTTCACAAGTGATCATTACGAAAAAATTCAGCGAAGAAACCCGCGCCTCCTCTTTCCATAAATCCCGGTGAAGGAACCGAGCTAATGGAAGCCGTGAGGGCCAGGGGCTTTATCAACATTAAGCCCAGATACTACAGCTAGAATTTCCTCCTCTAAGTTTGGGCTTCTCTAAGTTGTTTTTTTCCTGATTAATATATCGTGCTTTTACTCATAAAAAATGATTTTTTGTTAGATTTAATAATTAAATTTATGTCTGTATTTTTTAAAGTGGGTTATATATACATATATATATATATATATATATATATATATATATATATATATATATATATATATATATACTCTCTCTGTCGTATAATACATGTAATCATGATTTTCATTATGTTAGGTAATTAATTATCCTATTTTATATTTTCATAATTTTAAAACAAAACATTTGTTGGTCTTATAAAAAAAAAACATTTGTTAAACCTTTTGAACTTAATAATATTTTAATGACATCCAAAATGTAGGAGAGGAGTTTGACATTACATATTCTCTTCTTATGGAAAAACACTTTGAGTCCAATTTGTAATTTTGATCTAGAACTAGAGGATAGATAAGCTTCTTTCTTTCCTTTTATCTTTGAGTCAAAATAAAAACCTTTTAGTTTTAAATATAGTCATTTAAGAAACATTGTTGCACATGGAAAGCCATTACATAAGTCTTTTAGGATTTTACTAAGTAAACTCAATTTGTGGTGGGACATGGAATATGAATCTGTTTTTGGGAAACATATGGTAGGGAAATCAACCTTTGGGGTCCCAATTCTTAGGTCTATTCAGAATTTTCATAATTAAAAACCTTCCTGTTTCATCAATCCTTATGTCTTCTTACCTGTCTTTTTGGTGGAATTTTAACTTTCATTGCAACCTCTTTCATTTTGAGATAGAAGATTTAGAGAAAGGCTTATATGCCCTCTCTTTCCTGTTGGCATTTGTCTCATTTGCTTGAGATGCAAAAGCTAGATCTTTATATTCTGTGGATTTGTTTATGGTAAAGTCTTTCTTTGTTGTCTTGTCTAATTATTCGGGTTGAGTTCCTTTTTTCCCTACTAATTTCGTTTGGAAATCAAATCCGTCTTAAGGTTTTCTCCTTTGCTTGTTAATTGGTACACAAGAAGGTTAACACTAATGACATGCTTTAGTTGAAAAGACACCTTACAAAGTCAACTTGAACAAGTCCATAAACATAAAGAAAATTTCCATAATATTAGACTTTGGATGTCATGTGAATTTTTATTTAATTTTTAATTCTTAAGATGTGATAGTTTGCATGGGCAAGCTATAATTATGAATTGTAACTCTTTTTTTTTATTATTAACTCAATTTTAGATCATAGGAATACGAATATCATCTCCTTTCTTGGATTTCATATCCCAACATCATGAAGATATGAGTTATATGAGTGATATTATGATTCCTCTGCAAACCAAGCATAAGCTTGAAAAGGTTTGGAAGATTGGATGTCTTATAAGGATAGGTGTAAACCTCATCAACCTCTCACTTAGCCCTACTTTCCCCTCAAACTTGGACATCACGCTCTCCTGCATAGTTGAGCTTCTCTATCAAAGGACTCCGTCAACAGTGTATTTTCTACAAGAGTGAGCTCACCTCATGGCGCCTTTGATTAATGATCAATCTTTAACTTTCTTAGGTCTACTATTAGTGGGGAAATCAAAGGCAACTTTGTTTTGGGATCCAATGATTAACACAATCTCACTCAAGGAGAATGGATGGGAAAAATGTTTTTGTTTCTAGAGGGTAAAACTACTGTAAGTTATCATGTCTGTCCTACCTCCCCAACTATTGCTCATCTTTTTTCAAGATCCCAATCTTAGTATATCTAAGATTGAGAATTTATGAAAATATCTTTTGTTTTTTTTGGTTGTGAGTTAGGGAGGGTGGATAAGATCATCTCATTCTGTTTTGTTTTGTTTTTTTTTGATAACTTAGATAAGATCATCTCACTAGTTTGGACCCTAGTGTATGAAAGCTTGGGTGTAACCAGGTCCTGGAACCAGGTTGATCTGTTTGGGATTGTCTTTCTTGGGAATGTTCTGGCCCTTGAGTATGTTATTTGAGCATTTATGGGACATATCTTAATGGACTGAGATCCCGAACATTATAGTCAGATGGTCATATAGATATCTTTGAAATGCCATTGCAATGGTATTCTGAGGTTTTTCAGTTACACTTGTTTTGTGGTGGGTGATGGTGAGAATTCACTTTTTGGGAGGATTTGTGGTGAGGTTACCAACCTTTGTCTTCACAAATTTTATGTTTTTATATAGTTGTGACAATTAAAAATCTCATAGTTTTAGTTATTCTTAACCACTATTCTTTTGTTTCTTGGAATCTTAATTTCTATAAACCTTACAAATGTTCTAGATCTGCAATGCTGTTCTTGCTGCACGAATCATGAATGCTACTCTTGTGCTGCCCGAGTTGGATGCAAACTCCTTCTGGCATGATAGCAGGTATCCATTCCTAATGGTTGTGCAATGATTATTTTGAGCTATCAGTTGAAACTGGTTGTAGCATATTTATTTCTGGACTAGTCATCATTTGTATGGCATAATCTGGTGATTATTGTGTTACATGAAACTTGATGATGGTTTAGGTGTTCCAATGAGGTGTTTGAAACTGAGAAACTTGAGTGGATCAAGATCTCGGCAGTATGCTTGATGCAGCAGAATTTGAGAGGCATACTTTCAATAAGGATCGAGCTACCTGTAGATGGCAGAAATAGTAAATTTATTTTTCAATATATTAGGAATATTATAGTCCCATATCCAAGAATTTTATGTATAGTTGCACATTGACTTGGATAAGAAATTCGTGGGCCAATTGATGCACGTATGTTTCTCTGAGGCGAGGTTGGTTTAGTAGTTGTTTTTTCCTTTAGGACCCATGACCGCAGGCAAAAGATATCTCAAACCGTTGGATCCTGAATTGAAGCGAGTCTGCAGCTAGGCCGGTGGGTTGCTTGCGGGATTTAAATATGTTTGTATAACATGGATAATATCAAAATTGAAGATACAATTGGATCTTTGACATAAGCGGAGGGCCATAGGCAGGATAAATTGTGATTGAATAAATTTACGTAGTGGTGAGCATTAGAAGGGCAGGAACCCTAGAGAATGTGGAAATGTTAGGCTATGCCAAACCTGTGATGCTTGGACTCTTCAAAATCCCCAAAGCACCCATGTCGACACGGCACGACATGGATAAGGGTGTGGAATCCGTTCTGGATACACCTTGGGAAAAATGGGTTCGGTTGCCAAATAAAAAAATAGGTTTGAAGTATATTGATAATAACTAATCTAGACATATATAATAAATATATGTTAAAATGTTATCTAAACATTATCCAAATATATAATAAATTTATTTTAAAACATTATATATAGGTTTGAAATATATGGATAATAACTAACCTAGACATATATAATATATATATGTTAAAACATTATCTAAATATATTTTCAAACATTATATATATTTAGATAATGTCATTATCTAAAGCATTATGTAAATATATTGTGCTACTTTATTAAATAAATACTATATAATATATGAATAATAACTTATATATTTTATCTAAATATATATAATAATATATTTTAACTTAATAAATATTTTATCTAAAATATATGAATAATAAATATATTTTAAAACATTATTTAAGAACATGATATGCTACTTTATTAAATAATAAAATATTATGACATGTTACTTTATTAAGTAAAAAAATTATTATAATGTCACTTGTCAATTATCATTCATTATATTGTAAATTGCCATTAAATAATAAAACCATTGATTATTGTAAATTGTCATATGATTCATATGAAGGTATATAATTTATACAAAATTTCTTTATTTTTGTCAAACACACCCCCGCACCCATATCCAAAATTTGGATACTTATCATCCATATCCTTGTATTCTAAATTTTGAAAATTGACGAGTCCAACTCTTAGATATGTACCGGTATCCCACACCCACACCCACACCCAGGAGTCCTAGCAACATAGTGCCAAATAACCTCCTGACACTTAGGCAATTTGGTGCTAAGAAAAGTCAGAAGAAGTTTGATGGGTAGTTGTGCCAAGTTATTTGTTTTTTTTAATTTTATTTATTTATTTTTAGAGCTCGTTTTCTTCCCTTGGGGCCTTGCTTGAGGAATCATGCGGGATGCATTAAGTGAAGTGTGGACCTAGACATTTGGGTTTTTAAGACAATCTTGTACCTCCATGTGCAGAATGCAGGGACATAAATGCTAAAATTTTTAGAAGTTGCCGGGGCTTTCAGTGGATGGTTACTTAGAAGATGTTCCCCCTGTTTCGATGTTTATTAATTCAAGTCTCTGCCCCTCAAAAATAAAATAAAATAAAATCACTTAGAGGAGATACTGAAATTGAAAAAGAAATTGGCCAAGTAAATAAAAGATTTAGGAAGTATCAAGTGTTTACTTGGCATTGAAGTAGCAAGAGTAAGAAGAGGAAGTACAATCTTGATTTATTTATTGAAATTAGAATGTGGGGCTGTACACCTACACATAACCTTAGATTAGAATAGTAAGTTCAGATCAACAAAGGTAGGGGTACTAGTTGATTCATTTGTTAGTTAATTTATTTGTCTCATGTATGGCCAGACATTGCTTATGCTGTAAACATGTTTCAATTTATGCATAGTCCTTTATATGGCGACTTAGATGCCATGATAAGGATCTTAAGATATTTAAAGGCTACTTCAAGGAAAGGGCTATTATTCTCTATATGCAGTCACTTGTGTATAGAGGCTTATATCAATGCCAATTGAGGAAGATCAATGAGTAACAAAAAGTCCACTTCTAGATACCACACCTTTGTGGGAGGCAATTTGGTGACTTAGAGGAGTAAAAAGCAACCTGTAGTTGTTGGGTCTAGTTTTGAGGCTGAATTTCAAACTATAGCCTTAATTATTAATGAATGCACGTGGATTAAAATTTCACTAAAGAATTGCAAATAGAGATTGAAAGACTTATAAGGGTATATTGTGACAACAAACCGACAATAAATTTTGTTCATAATCCTGTCAACATGATAGGGTCAAATATATTGAAAGGAGTTTCTAGTCTAAGTTTGCTGTATTATAATTGGCTGTTTTATTTTATTTATTTATGTTATAGTAATGTAAATATGTATAGTTAGAAGCCAATTAGGAAACTTCATATTCATTCCTATTTGATTTAGGATTCTCTTGTATATAAACATGTTGTATATATTTGGAAGGTTCTATTGTCTTAATTCTTTGATCTACTGGAAAGTAAAATTACTAATGTCTCTTTTATATACTTTCTTTCAACTTGATGGTTTTCCTCTACATTTGGTTTGATCTTAGCTTCCATTATGACAATATCAGCATCTTATTTACTTTGCAAGTTCTTTATTGGTGATATGTTAACTGTTCTTTTTATTTTTATTTATTTTTAAAAATTTATCTGTCGACTGAAGATGGTATCTTTTACCAATATCCTACCTGGTTTATCTCATGGAAACTAAATCTAACCATTTTCTGATCCTATATGCAGTGGTTTTCAAGGTATATATGATGTTGACCATTTTATTGCGGCACTGAGGTTTGACGTACGGATTGTGGAAAGAATTCCTGAAACACACAAAAATGGGAAAATCAAGAAAATGAAAGCTCATCAAGTAGGATATTTTCATTTGGTTCCAGTAGGTCCATAAAGTTTGGAGCATTTATCATTTCTTTATTTGAGATGTTGCATTTTTTTTCTTTTTCTTTTTCCCTTTGATGGCTCAGCTTAGGCCCCCTAGAGATGCCCCCATCAGTTGGTACACCACAGTTGCTCTGGAGAAGATGAAGGAACATGGTGCTATTTACCTCACTCCCTTTTCACACCGTCTTGAAGAAGAAATTGATAACCCTGAATACCAGCGGCAGGGTGCAGAGTTAATTATCATGCTCTCAGATTTAAGCCACACATTATGAAGTTAAGCAACTCAATAGTCAACAAACTTCGTGCACAAGGTCACTTCATGTCGATACATCTTCGGTTCGAGATGGATATGCTAGCATTTGCAGGGTATGTTTCTTAGTATAAGAGATTTGGGAGAATTTCATCCTTTCCCCTCTTTTTGTCTATTATGCTTATGATAATTAAAGTTTGAGAATTAGAAAACCCATATTTGGTGTCTTACAAAGTCATGAACACATTATGCATTCACATATATATGTTGTGTTAGAGGTTGGACAGAACAAATTCAATAACCTGTTGATCCTGTTGCCACAGCCTCTATTATTGGGAGTAATAGGTGCCCCCCTACTCGCTTACAGGGCAAGTTTGTCAAAAAAAGATACAGTCCATTTGAAGCAATAAGATATAAAGTGCAAGGAGACCTGTTCTACCTAGGTTATTGAGATTTACCATGGTCTTCTTGTTCAGTGAAGTTGTAGTTGGCTTCTGGTGCTTGTGCTGATACTGGCTGATAAACGTCTTGGGTAGTTTTGATTTACTGGAGGATATTGTTGTAGTTTGTTGATATTATAATAGTGTAGTATTCTGTAATAACCATAGGTACTTTAAAAACATATATATATATTCCATTGGTGAATGGAAGAAAAGGAAGAAAGAGAAGATAAACAAAAGTCACCCATTGAAAAGACCTAAAAAATATGAGAAAGTTCTCTTTTTTTTGTACCATCAGAGCTCAAGAAGCAGTATTCAGCTGGTGCATTGACTACTTCCTGTTGAAGTTCTTTTGTTGCTTTCCATTCATGAAATCCACTAACACCAAGTGGCAGCTATTCTGTTTTCTTGTAAATCAGGAGAAGGATAAGAAATCATCCCCATATCTTTCTTGCTTCTTTTGTCTAAGTTCTTCCTTCCAATCTGAGAAGATAAAACTAACTCTCTGATTTTCATTGATTAACAAGGTGAGGGAACATACATATTTATACTCTAAGTGCTAGAGCAAAGAAAGGAAACAAAATTAGAGTCTAATTAGGAGACTAAAGAGAAAAGGAAAAAAGAAAGGATTCCTAAATGGATTAGGAAACTTATCCTTAACACTCCCTCTCAAGTTGGAGCTTATAGGTCAAATGGGTTACATATGTACTTAATCCTAATGCATAAAGCTTGTTAGACATGTACTTAATCCGATGGGTAGATCTGGGGTCGTTGGCAAAGTCGTCGAAATTGACTACACGACGAGTTGATGTGACAGTGGGATTACGGCCTGTAAGATGTCGTGAGATTGACTCTGAGGCGGGTTGATGTATTAGAAAGAGGGCACGCAGAGTGGGCTGCCAGGAAAGGTCGATGGAGAAAGTTCGTCGGAGAAGGTCCATTGAACAAGGGCGGCGGGAGAAGGGGTCAGTGGGAGGGCCGGAGATTAGGAAGATGTAGCGGAAAAGGGGCTACTTGGGAAGAGGGCTAGTCGGTAAGATGAAAAAGTGGCTCTGATACCATGAGAAGAGAAAAATAACTCTCTGATTGTCATTGATTAACAAAGTGAGGGAACATACATATTTATACTCTAAGTGCTAGAGCAAAGAAAGGAAGCAAAATTAGAGTCTAATTAGGAGACTAAAGAGAAAAGGAAAGAAAGAAAGGATTCCTAAAGGGATTAGGAAACTAATCCTTGACACAATCCTTAAGCAACTTCTCTTAGGTCTATGGAACATCTAGCAGAACCCCTTTAGTTTTTTTCTTTTTTGGATAGACAAACTTTTTGTTATCAGTGGGACTTGAACCTGGAACCTCCTAGAACCCCTCCCTTACCCTCTGCCACTTGACAGGATGATAGGACCCATTTAATGTAACTTTAGGTATCTGACAATATATTGACTGAGATTCTTCAGTTTATACAATTTGATAAATCTCTAAATACATTTTTTCATATACCTCAAGGGTATTATACAAGGTATGCTAATTTATTCATTGTGGCATGGGCTATCCTTAAATTTATTCAATTTGATAAAATTCAAAAAAGATACAACCTAATGATCCATGACCCAAGCTTCCTCATTTCAAACCATTGACAAATTTCTATAAACCTTCAATACCACTCCTGCACAGCCCAGATAAATCAAAAGGCACCTTACTTCTCTATGGACAACCAAATATTATGAACAAAATCTTACTGTACATTCCTAGCATCCTCTGAAATCCATGTCTCTAAGGGAGATAAAGCATATCTTTCTTATCTATCCCTTGTAAATCTATTTGTTTGAGATTCCTTATACATCTTGTACATTAGGTTTCATTAGCCTTAAAAGGAAATAGGACCACAAGATTGAGGGTTAAAGATATTTCTTTACTTTCCTGCATTGTCAAATGAAAGGTCATCAAGTTAGTGCTAGTACCGTGAAGTCCTGGGAAGGATGAATGGGATACAGCCCCTAACCTTCGGAGATTTTGCACAAAGCAGCAACTCTTAAGACCTTGCTATTCTTCTAATAGCTATAATTTACGACATCTAGACTCTTCAACTTCCCCTTATGTGCTTGTATTTACATGATCAGACAAGATGTGTGGGTGTGGGTGTGGGCATGGGGATGCTTGTTGGCTTGTTGGATATTCCTATTTTGATTGGATATTCACTATTTTTTCCTTGTATCTTTTCTAGAAGAAGGATAATATTATTTTTGTAAAGGATTTCTAATATTTGCTTCTAAATTCACTTTCGGTTGATCTTTTCTATTCATTATGCTGTATCTATGTACCATTGAAGATCATTTTTCAGTTGAACTCCCATAAAATGATTTGAGCTGTGAAGGAGCATACATCTAGACACACAACCCACTCAACACTTGTACCCAAGCCTCTGTGACGTAGGTTATAGTTATAAAAAGTTTTTTCATCTTTCCATTTGGTTGTTATTCCTATTAATAAATTATTATAAAAACAAGCAAATTATTTTTTCCTTATACAATATATAATTTTCTTTAATATTTTGTTTTCTTATTGTATTATTTCATAGCGAAAAAGACTGTCAAATTTGTAAGGTTGTAGAGACCCATGTAAAGAACTGTTGGGATTAGGATTGTCGTTGAATTTTGTTCAGTTAAAGGGAGGCCCTAGTGGACTATGTAGATAAGTGTATTGTGGGTGCTCTTGCCTTGTTTTCACCTTAGACTCTTGTGGATCGTCTGACTCATCAGGCTATAGCATGTGGATTGGTGGTAAGTTCTTGGTGTACCAACACATGAATTCTGTCATCTTAGAATTTTCTATATTTTGCGATAATTGCTGATTGGATCATGCTTCAGCTTACATTTAGAATCTGAAAATCTTACAAAAACAGAAAGTGATTCTCCTTGCAATGATGAATGATCTTTATCGTTGGTATAATGAACTTTTGCAGGTGCTTAGATATATTTACCCCTGAAAGAGCAACGTATATTAAAAAATGTCGGGAAGAAATTTTGCAGCAAAAAACTGTTTATGAAGAAAAGAAGAATAGTGGGAAAATGCCCATTAACTCCAGAAGAGGTAATCTTTCTTTTGTTTTTTTTACCCTGTTTTTTTCAAGCACTCCTGTCTTGTTGCCTTGCCTCACTGTGTAGAGGAAAAGACATTTAGTAAGAGGGAGCTGGTTTCACTAAGAAATAAACTTGCCTTGTGTCTTCTGAAGGTAAATGTAATTCACCATGGATCAAAACTGTTGTATATTTGAAGCTTAAGCCTCAAAAGCTGGGAGATTGGAAGCCTTAACAGCCAAGAGGTTATAAGCCTACATTAAGGCGTAAGCCCCAATTACATTACATTGAGGGTACAGCCTCTAGATTTTCATGATGTCTCGCCTTGAGGCAAGCCCTAGGATGTAAACCTTGTTAGCCTTTTAAACACTGAACTTAAAGAGTTTTAGACGGAAATAATTTTTTTGAAAAAAAAAATTATTAAATTAGTTTGGAAACCAAACTAATTGCCAAAGTAGTGCGTAATGCCGCTGTAATGGATAGCGGCAATTGGAAATATGAAATTCTCAAATGCCGTTGTCATGGACTTAAAATTGCCAAAAGCCGCTATCATGGACAACGGCAATTGGACTTTGTCAAATGTCGTTGTCCATGATAACAGCAATTAAGCTTAAATATTGAAACTTATTATATTAAAACTGCCAAAAACCGCTGTCCGTAGCAGTGACATTTAAATTATGAATTCTAATTACGGGTTTGTCCATAATGAGCGGCATTCACACCTACTTCGTCTTTAATTCGGTTTCCAAACTAATTTAATAAATTTTTTTTTCAAAAAAATTATTTCCGTCTAAAACTCAAACTTAAATGAGGAAAGAACCAAAAAGCGCTAGCTGATAGATACATTGTGGCATTTGCGTGAACTGGGCTGCTGTGGTAATCTTAACAATATGCCCTTATAGCGGCTCAAAGATTAATGGTAAAGTATTTAATTTTTTTCTTCTCCAACTTTGAAAATTAAAATTGCATCTTGTAATGATGCAAATTAAGAAGCCAATACTCACTTTTTCCAAACTAAAAAAGGTATCTTGATTAGTATGGTGAAAGTAACTGCATTAGAATGAGCCAAATGCATGGGATGTACATCTGTTACTGGTTCAACTGCTGACCATTCACCACAAAGATAAAGTAGCAGAGTTTCCAAGCAATCAGTAACTTTGGTAAAAGAGTTGTAGTTTTTACGTCGTCACTGCCCATTGTGTGGTTGAACTTTGAAGTCAATTGATTTACTTAATACAGACGCTTAGGTAAATCCAAGTTCATGGCTCATTTGAGAGAGGTGCTGCATCCTTTAATGGAATAACATCTTGTGAAATGTGTGCAGGCATTTGTCACACCATTAAGAATATGAACACTAACTGATTTTCCAAATGTCTTAGCTCAGATACAAATTTCACTCAACTGCAGGATATGCATGATGATTGTGATCACCATTATTATCATAAAAAATGGGAGCATGCCTCTGTATATAAGGATTAGTTGTTACGGTGACAAGGAACAAATAATTGCTGCCATTTCCATGATTTTGATGCTATTCCTTTTCTCACTGCAGGTTGGTCTTGTTTTACATTCACTAGGGTTTGACAATTCTACCAAAATATACCTTGCAGCCGGCGAACTGTTTGGTGGCGAGCGATTCATGAAACCTTTTCGAGCTCTATTCCCACGCCTTGAGAACCACAGCAGTGTAGAACCGGCCGAGGAGCTTCTAGGGAACTCCCAGGGCTTGGTTGGCTCTGCTGTGGATTACATGGTTTGTCTGCTCTCTGACATATTCATGCCGACTTATGATGGCCCGAGCAACTTTGCTAACAATCTCCTGGGTCACCGACTATATTATGGATTTCGGACCACACTCCGGCCTGATAGGAAAGCTCTTGCCCCAATCTTCACTGATCGTGAAAAGGGGCGATTGGCTGGTTTTGAAGAAGCTATTAGGCGTGTGATGCTTGACACAAATTTTGGTGGGCCCCACAAGCGTATCCCACCTGAGTCTTTCTATACAAACTCATGGCCGGAGTGTTTCTGTCAAATATCGCCAAAGAATCCGGCTGACAAGTGCCCACCTGAGAATGTTCTGGAAATCCTAAACGACCGCCTGGAGAGTGAAATGGGCAATGGATTTGGTTCCACAACCACACCAAATTCGACAGTGCTCACAGGAGAAAAATGATTTGCCTTTAAAACTTATTCTCGAGGAGGGTTTATTATATTTGTTCAGTGATGCTTCAACCTCAAATGCCAAAATTAGCTAAAGGAGTGAGCTGCTGATATCTGGTTCAGCCTTTTTCAGGTATTCCCACTAATCTGGATTCATAACTTTGCTTCTGTAGTAGTCCTTGAGTTGCTGGTATAGGAATTCGCTTTATAGTTTGTAAGATGCCAAAGACAGAATGAAGGCTAAACATAAATGTTTCGAGAAGGAGAAAGTTTTAACATGAGGAAAGCACACTCCCCATCTAAGAAACATCTAATTATGGGTTAGCGAAAAAATGATGTTGGGATTGTCATAGGAGAGAATTTATCTTAGGAAGTGAATGAATGTATAGTAATATCATCTATTTTTGATATCATCAAGGTAAAGACTTAATGATTAAAACCTGATTGATTCCATAAGGTTAATCAGATGTGCCCAGCCCCTGTAAAGTTAGAGTGAAGTCCATCAAATTTAAACGATTTGAATTGACATGATGCTTAGGTTATAAAAGCTCTTTCTAAGTGGGACATGACATGAATTTGAATTGGTTTTCTGGACATTGACATTTGATGGGTTGGTGAGTTTGAACTACACAAAAATAAGTTAAGAGTGCTCATAAGCCCGTCCCTTCCTCTAGGATTCCTCCTTCCATAATTTGTTAATTTTGTTAATTTATTTTTTGGGTGAAATACTGCAATCCAAATCAGAATTCTAATGCCATATATAACTTTGGACTGTTTGCAAAGTTCCAGTTTCCTTACCTTTTTCTTTAGATTGAAGATGTCCAAAACTGCTCTATTGGCTTTTCTGAGTTTTAGATTGAAATACTTTATTTGAAAAACAAAATTATAAAATTAGTTTGGAACCCAAACTAATGCCCAAAGTAATGTCGCTGCTGTCCATACTGAATCATAATGATTTTACTAAACGTTTATCCATGATAGCGCATTCGACAGGTTCCAATCACAAGTATTTACGCATAACCGCATTTGCCATCTTCTAATCCTACGCGCCAAACGCACTATTCAAAAGATTACGGTTAAAACTAATTTTTATAATATTTTTTCTCAAATGAATTATTTGAGTCTAAAACTCTGCTTTTCTGCTTAGATTATCATTCATTTTTCAGTTATATATTATCCTTATTCCTCTGTGTATCCATTTAATGGGTGCAGGTTCATTCTATCTATCTGTATATTGGGACCAAATACAGAAGTTCTACAGGTACTCTCTCACTCGTTAGCCAAAGATTTGATACCACCACCGAATGATGATTAGAGCTGTACATTTGCTACTTCATGATACCGGTTCTGTAAATCAAATCATCATCTGCTTAGAGCTTTACCATTACTTTTGAGTTTTTAAAAATGACAGACACCATATTACCTACCACCACCCCCCTTGTTTCAACTTTTAACATGTCTGAACCTGAACCCTCGCCTCTCGCCTGACTAAAGCTTTGTTGTTACATTAGTCTTTTTTTTGCCATATTAATTTCCCCCTAAAAAACCCTACTAATGAGAAAATAAGCTTTGTTGTATCGAGAGTCAATAACAAGTCATGGATTGTAGGTTGCCAGGTGCCAGTGTAACAAGATTTGCTACAATGGAGAATGGGGTTCTAGGCAAAGGCTGGTGCCAAATTGGTACAGCATATCCATTCCCCCAAAATGGACTAATTTTGAATGAATAGCTTCCATTATTATTATTATCCATTTCTCTTACCCCCGTCAACCCACCTGATGCCATCAACAATAATAATATGGTAAAGCTTGTAGGTTATGGAGTGAATTAAGGATTTCTCCTGGCTTAGAAGCCTCTGATGTAATACTATACTTCCCGAGTCTAATGACACTACTACTTTAAAAAACAAATTGGTTGCTGAACAGCTCTGGTTGAGTGCAGCAGCAGCTGAGATGCATTTCATTTCAGTCCCCCCACCCACGAGGACGTTCATTTAAGGCCCAAATGCCGGTGTGAATAGGAGTGTAATCAAGTCGAATCTATATAGAGCTAAGCTCGAGCTCGACTCAGAATTAATCAAGCTTTTTTCCTGGATTGAGCTATTTGAACTCGGTTTAACAAAACTTGAATCAATTAAAAAATTAATAAATACGTACTTTGAACTGCTTGATTAAGGTTGATTTGATTAAACTGGTCAGAACTCAAATTGGCATCGCTGAGACACTAAACTCATCAAAGATTAAAGTAACCAACCTCGATTAACCCCGAAGTTAAATTCACGATTCTACGCGCTGAGCCCGAATAAATGACTTTACATCCCTACCCAACAGAAAGAGGTCGTATCCTCTTTCGTCTTTTAGAAAATGCTTTGGGTTAAGGCAAAAAGACTGCCTTAACAATTTCTCATCATTCATAAATCCGAAATTGGGCTGCAGCTGCGGGTAATTAAAACGAGCCAATTGTGTTATAGGAGAAAGCCACGGAAGTTAACTAAGTGTGTGTATATATATATATGACAGGATAGTTAGTGTGAATAGAGAAAGTCAGCAAATTAGCGGAAACCCCTGAACTCAATCATAACAGAGTACACACACCACCTGTTAATCAATTGAATTAAGTCTCTCCTTAAAACCTGATTACACAACTCAATTATCTTAACTAAACTAAAAAATCAAATTAAGCTTTGTACCATGATGTTAGCTGCTGCTACTTTCGATTCAACCAACATTTACATCAAAAAATACATTTTACAAATAATAAATTGTGTAATCACAAAAATAATGGGAAATAACACAAAAATAAAAAAAATAAAAATTCAAAAGCAAAGAAAAGAAAATGAAAATGGTTAGGCAGTAGATGATTGAACACGCAACTTGTTAGCAACGTAGAGCAGGTGGCTGATGTTTGTTGAAGGGTAGTTTTGGAGTAGCTTGAGATTAGAAGTGAAATCACCCGCCAACAGTCGCCTCCTCACAAGAATCAGCATCGCACAACATACCCGAAGCAGCGTCTCCTGCAGTTATAGTTAGTTGCAACAAACATTTTACATTATTATTCAATAATTCATTTGGTTCTAGACAACTATAGATTGCCAATGTTTTTAGGGAAAAAGTATGTATCAGGCTTATCCATTTCAAAATAATTTGACAAATATTCATCACCAACGTTTGGGTAGGGTATCCATGATTCAAGCTACCCATATAAAAAATAATTATGACTCGTCAACGTGATTATCACACCAATGGGCGATTGACCATAACAACTAATGTATATATGAAGACATCGACATCCTAATTATTATTTTTATATGTAGCCTAAATCAGATCACTCCAATTCTTAGTCCAGTTATTTTTCAAATTGATAGTCTGATACCAACTTTTCCCATGTTTTTAATGTGGAGTACATGGCCTAATAGTTAAAGATGGACGGCGAAAAAGGCTCATTGTAGCTCATTTCAACCTTTTTGATCAATACTTAATATAGCAACTTGCTTTTTGCATATAGCAACTTTCATTTTAATGGTAGTTATAGCCTCAGATAACTCAAATAGTCATCAAAACAGCATCATTTATCGTGCTTACTGATAGGTAGAGTTTGAAGTCTTAAGGCTTAGAATTACAATTAAAAAGCAAGTTTTTTATTCAAGATTTTAATGCAAAAGTCATGAAAGTTTAAGGTTTTAATAATAATTTTCCCCAATATTTTAATGGACAGTATGTTAGTTGCTTTAGCCCCCCTCTAGATTAACCCAACATGAACAAAAGCGATACAAAAATTAAAACAGCACGATAGATGAACCAGCAGGAACACAAACTTACCTGAGGGCCTTCAGGATCACTCAGAAGTGTGTCCCAAATTTGAAGGCTGTCAGCAAAATTGAATTCTTGAGTCAAGAGGAGTGTGATCCATCTAAATGCATAAAATTGGGGATTGACCTGCCATTTCCAAGTATAGAGAGAGAGAGAGAGAGAGAGACAGAGAGCATCAGACATTTGAGAGATTGATTAATCAACCAATGACAAAAAATAATGTAATTCCCTGAAGTCAAAACATCTGCCTTTTCATGGACTATTCCATTTGGACAAGAGCCCAAGTCCAGACAATGATTGGTGCTATACCTGGCCACATAAAACTTGTACATAAAGAATGGAGCTCAAATTTGATGATTCCCCCAAACAAACAATGATCAAATCTTCAAAATCTCAACCACTCCAAAGCACAAATCATGTTGAATTACATCTGGGTTGGAGAACAATGCGCTTTTTTGCACATTATTCATTTATTTTTTATTTGAATGAAGACAATGGGACTGAACCTTCCAACAAGAGCATTTAATTAAATTTTGGATTTTGAGACCATGCCTAAGCTCAGTCTGATGGCACATAGGCGGGTGATTAGCCATTGGCACAGCGTAAGACTAATCCGTGAACTCACCAGAAACACTCATTTATTATTATTATTATTGTTGTTGTTGTTGTTGTTGTTGTTGGTTCAAAATGCAGTACATCTGATCAGTGAGTTTGATGTACTGTATGATTATCCTTTTTCTAAAATTTATTTTTACAGGGGAAGATTATGGCAGTACATGGAATGATTGTCACACTTTAATGTCCCTATTTAGAGGCAGCCTAATAAATAAGAAATAAATATCAAGAAAGAAATGCAAGAGCTCTATATCAGATGACAACGAATTGAATAAGTATCCATGTCTTACTTTGGTTGTAACCTCAAGATGACGCCAGAGCTCTCCGTCGTGTTCTTTCAAGAGTTGCGACAACCTTGTAATCGTGGATCGGATACCAACAACACTGTTATCAAGCTGCTGGCAGAAATTATCCCTGAATCCACTTAATAACTCGACAAAACAAAAAAATGTGTCCGGTTCTGCAGAAGCCTGCATAACTTGCAATTGGGAGATGATGAGAAAAATGAAAAGAAAAACATAGAATAGAAGCTGGATGGTATAGAGATTAGTCATCACAACAAGAAATCAGTTCTTTTTTGGGGGGAAATTATGTAAATATGCAAGCAAGCAAGCAATCAACATTTGTAATTCAATAAGCAGTGAAGTCAACCTCGAAATAATCAGTAGAAGTACCAAACTAAATGATTTTAGTGATAAATTCCAATGAACAAATGAATAGGCTACTGATATCTGATCATTATTTATTTTCTGATGAACCAACAAATGATTCACAGCCTTAGAGGCAAAAAATAGATACACAGCATGCTATTTTTTGTTAAAATTACTTCTTGGCCCAATCACTTGTCTTTCATTAAAGAGCACAGGGAGCAGAAAGCCAAGTGGATGAAAGTATGGTAATACTTTGAATTAGGCCAATGAGGATAAATTCAAGAAATTACATTTCAAGAACATGGGTTTCTAGGGGTACCCTATGGTCACTATAATTCAGGTCATGGCATGGACAATTTTTTTTTTGGATCAGAAATGAGAAGATAAATATTTTGATAGAAAAACAAAAATATAAAGGAAGGAAGAGATTTCCTTTCTACACTACAAGAACTTACAAAACCTACCGAAGTGAAGAATTACAAACCGCTTCCCAATTTAGAAGTAGAACTGAAAGAGGAACGCCTCTAAAAGCAATGGTACAAGAAGCCCACAAAGAAGAGTAAATGTAAAAGAGGTCCCACACCTCCCCTTCAGATCTCTCTTTGCTCTCAAAAATTCTTACATTTATCTCTTGCCAGAAGAACCATACTAAAGAGACATACAATTTGCCATAAAGTTTTTCCCCTCGAGAATTTCCAAAACCCCTAAACGCAATGATGAACATATTGTCTATATTCCTTGGAGAAACCCACACAATTTTGCTAAATTAAAAAGCTTTTGCCACAACCCATTCGTGAACGGACAATGAAGAAAAAGATGACCATGGACTACTTCCGGTAAGGAGTACACCAATTAGGGATTATGACCATGGGCGTCACCTCACCAGAAGGGATTATTGGTGTTTACCTCCTTTGCAAAGAGTACACCACTAGGGATTAAGGGACCTATAAGGCCGTCTCAATTGTAGCAGATTATTGGTGTTTACCTTCCTATGAGCCACCAAGCAAGCAAAGGCCTTAACCTTTGGAAAGGCTTTTATGTTCCACAAAAATTTAGTTGGATGAAACAGAGTGATAGAGGGAGTCAGATAAATCCAAATAGAAAGATTTCAAAGTAAACAAACCTGTGGATGACAAAGATCAACCTCTTGAATCATTAGTAGAATGGGAGAGTTGCACAAAACTAATAGAAATCAAAAGTCTAAAGGTTTTCAGATTCTGTATCAAAAAGATTGCGTCGGAAATTTAGGTTCCAAATGGAAGGAGGTGAAGAGCCAAGAACCATTGAGATGGTCAAATTTCTCATAGACGTGACTATAAAGATCTGAGAATTGAACACAAAGCGGTTGATCACCCAACCATAAGTCTTCCAAAAATCTAATTCTCTCTCCATTCCCCACCACAAAACGAATATGTTGAGAGAACAAATGAAAAATCTTAGCTATAGCTTTCTAAGGACATCTACGAGACCATCTCACCACCATATTGGCATCCCATCCATTTGAATGTGTCCCATAAATACTGGTTATAACCTCGTGCCAAATTCCACTCCTTTCCCTAGGAAACCTCCAAAGCAATTTACCCTAAAGTGCATAGTTTCTCATAGTGATCTTCCCAAAACCTAGACACCCTCCTTTGATCTACAAACTGCCTCCAATTTAACAAGTGGTCCTTTTTGCCCTCCCCTAACCCCAACCAAAGGAAATCTCTTTGCAACTTCTCAAGCCTTACAGCTACTGAGACTGGGATCCTGAAAAGGGATAAGAAATAACTGGGAATGTGAGACAAACATGCCTGGATTAGAGTGATCCTCCCCGCTAACAACTAAAAGCCTTTTTCCATCCATCTAACCTTCGTGCCACTTTTTCAACCACCGGATCCCAAAATCCTCTCGAATTTGGATTCCCACCTAATGGTAAGCCCAAATAACATAAAGGCCAATTTGTCACTCTACAATCTAGTGGGATTGAGGCCAACCTAGAAACCAACTCCTGGTTTGTATTAATACCCAAAATGGAACTTCACTCTAAGTTTATTCTAAGACATGACACCTACCCAAAGTCTAGGGGAATAATTTTGAGATTTTGTAAATGTTCTAGAGAGGCCTTAGAAAAGAAAATGACATCATGTGCAAACTAAAACATAAGACACTCTAGACTTATTTCTTCCAACCGAAAAACCCTTAGTTAATCTACACTCTTATGTCCTAAAAATCAACTTGCATAGAACATCGACCACTAGAGTGAAGAGGAAGGGAGAAAGAGAGTCTCCTTGTCTCAAGCCTCTGGAGGCTTTAACCCAACCCCTAGCACTTCCATTCACAAGGATTGCAAAACTTGTAGAGGAAAGACAACCTCTCATCCAAGATCTCCATTTTTGGCTAAAACCCTTGCTTTCTAAGACATGGTCTAAGAAACCCCAATCTACATAATCTTAAGCCTTCTCAAAGTCAATCTTAAACACAATTCCTTCTTCCCCAGATTTCCTCTTCTCATCCACCATGTCATTGGCTTTGAGAACTGTATTCAAGATTTGTCTCCCTTGAACAATAGCCCCTTGAGAGCTAGAAATGGTCTCATGGATCACCTTGCGCAATCTCTCTGCTAAGGCCTTAGCTATTATATTATAAAGACTTACTTGTAACCAAGCTAATAGGTCTAAAATCTGAAATCTTGAAAGCTTGACTCTTCTTTGGCACAAGAGCAATGAAAGTAGCATTAGTACTTTTTATTTATTATCCCAATGCTATAAAACTCTTGAAAAACCTTCATTATTTATCATTATATCTTTGAAACATATGAGGTTATCTCATATGGGTTCAAGCCTTTTACAATAGGCTTCAACACTGGAACAGCATGGAGTTCACTCCCAAGCTTTTATTGAGCCTATAGAATTTATTCTTGTTTCTCCAAGGCAAGTGTTAATTCCACTGGAGACTGTGACTAGAACACATGACAAGATGGTAATTAACGCCAACTTAGGTAGGCACTAGTTGAGCTAGTAAAGCCACAAAGAGGCAACACCATATCAATCTACACCTTATCCATCTTTTAAACATGTGGCTTTGGCTCTCGTTAGAGAATAACTTTATTTCGAGGGTTTCATGATTTTTTCTTTTCAAGTCTTTTTGCAGCAGTTTTTTCTTTGAAATGCTAAGAAAGATATATTAACAGAGGGGCAAAACCTACACCCAAAAGATACAAAAGGAGATATTCACCCCCTGATGGAGACAAGTGGCAGCCATCTTTAAAAGTTTATCACTAAAAAAAAAGGAGTTGGCTCCCAAAGCCCAAGCCTTAATTTGGCACTCTTTGGATGATGTCTCAGTTAGGATCTCAGTTATAAATGTAAGCACGAATTAACATCATAGTTAGTATCATTTTCCAATGGTTATGATTTTCCAAGGGTTGTCATTTTCTATGATTGTCATTTCTAATAGTATTTATGAGGTCCTAGAAGTCAAGTCAAAGTTGTTAGTTTCAAGTTCATTTACTAGATGGTAGTTCCCAGAGTAATGGGTCCCTACCTATATAAATAGTCGTATTTAGTCTTAGTGAATGAATGTATAAATAATTTCCAGCAAATACAAGTGTCTTAGTGTGATGCAAAGATCTTTATGGTGTGATGCCAAGGATTCCTAGGGTTATTTCAATCTATTTGTGTGATACAAAGAGCCCTTGATGTGAAGCCTAGGTTTCTTTGGTAAGGATTCTCGAGTTATTCAACTGCACTGCCTTCTGCATTTACTTTTGGTGCCAGCATCACACCCATTCCCACCCCCCAAATTCAATCACCGCTCACCCAATCAATAAAATGCAAAAAGGTACTAAATTTTGTTAGGGGGGGGGAGGATAAGATCAAAGCTATTATAGCTTCATTTCTTTCTTGTAAGGCAAGGAAAGGTACAACTTGAAAAAAGGAATCTATTGTCTCAAGTAGGCAAATTCCAATGACAATTAAACTGAACTCGTAATGAACAATGTGAAGTTGATTTCCTGTTATTATTAGCAAGAATGCTGCAACAGGTTTCTTTTTTATGTGAAATGATAGCTTATTACAGAGTTCCCATTCGGTTTTGGGCCAAAGGAAAATTATAATCAACCTTGGTTTGTCTGATTCTAGTTTGTATAAAAAAAATGGCCATTGCATGCAACACAACCATTTTGGGATATGGAGTCCAACTCACAAAATAAGGCATACCACTCAAAATTATCTAAAGTTTAATTTAGGATTGTTTCAGATAAAAGGTTTTTTGTTAGGATATGAACAAAGTATGACATAAGATAATTCCTGAACCAAAAAAAAAAAACGATATATAAGATAACCAGAAGTAGGCTTCACTAACAAATCAGAAGTTAAAAAATTTTGAATGCATGGAAATCTCATTTACTAACCGCATTTTCCTCATCAGGGTCATTTTTGAATACATAGAAAAGAGGCGCCAAGATTTCATTCATCCCTTGCACATATCTTATACCCGGATTCAACTTTGCAAACACAATCAATATATTCCTCAAAGCCTCCTGAAATACAGGATCCTTATAATTTAGCAAATGGGTGATGTCTGTGTCAAGTCTCATGCCTCAAGTAACAACAACATACCTGATTTGCTTTTGCAAATGGTGTGTCCCCAGAGAAGAAGTTCATGTCCGGATGAGTGCGCTTCACATCTCGGTCAATTTGCTCTATGATCTCTGTGTCCTAAAAGTGTTCAAATTCTAAAGAATAATTCAAAAACATCACCAGTAGGCCATACATGCATAAAGAAACTGATCTTCACCTTCACAGGCCCACAATTATTGTCCCAGACATACCGTGGACATTGCCAAACAAGCTACAATCCAAAAACTACGAACTAAAATTGAAATGCTGCTTAGAAAAATGGAAATGCTGTTATGGTTTGGAGCATATTTTGTAAAAAAGAAATGGCAAATCCTACACCAGCAAAAAATTCCAGAATACTTCATGGAATTCTAATTACCTCTTCTAAGCCATGACAGGATCCAAAAAGTATTTGATGATGATGACAATCCATACCTACCCTCTCTATCGCAATGTCAAAAAAGGACATAATAGCAAGCCCTAATAAAGCAAAATGATCATTTTTCTTGCTTTCACATGGAATTGCAAAATTAATTCCTTACCCAATACTCACACCATAACTAAAAAATGTTTAACATAGAACATCTTATTGCTCTAGGATGCATCTGAGACAACTTTCCGGCAAATGTCACTTTTTTTTTTGATAAGTAAAAGCATAGATATATTCAAATATCAAAAAAGGAAACAGGAGGGACCCAAAGGTATACCGGGAGTATACAAGAGGGAACCCTGAGGGGAACAAAAGAATGAGAAAAAGAAAGCAAAAAGAACCCACCAACCCTCAACTATACCCACCATCCCTCCTCTACACTCCATCCAAGTCAAAAAATCAATCAAAGAACTAGGCCTATCCAGTAAATGTCACTTGATATGTACCTGGAAGAACTGATTCCAGACGCTGGTCTTTCCAAGGCTCAAAGGATGCTCTCCATGAGTGATTTCTGATCTTGATAGCATGCCACTGCCTTCCAACTTAGATTCTTCGTCAGAACTTGTGGATGTACCCAACCTCCTTGTGATTTCTGACTGACTAGCCACAGAAAGATTCAGAAATATAGCAAAAGAAAATTTTTTTGTTGCTTTGATAAGTAAAACAGCAAAAGAAGATATCATACAGGAAGGTCATTGTACAGCATAAAAACAACTTGATAAATATTTTTTTATTTTTTGGTTTGTAATTTTACTTTTATTTATTTATTTATTTTGTGTTGTTACATAAAATCAAACCTAGAATACCCCTTCCTGATGTGAATCCCATGCCAATTGAGCAAAGCCTCAAGGACTTCAAACATTGAGAAGGCATTTGCCATGCAGAGCATAGGAAAGTATTTCTCATTCCTTCTCCCATAATCCGATATTTTTTAAATATGTTTGTGTTAGACAAAGAAAATGTCCATCAAGGTGACAAACTTAGAGAACTTTGACCCAAAAAAGTGTGCTTCTCGGAGGAGAATGCTCATTATATCACCATAATACAAGCTGATCTTTAGCACTTAAAATATCTAAACTACCATATACAAATCTATCAAAAGATAGTCACAGCTAAGAATCCTAGACTTCAATAGCCGTTGAGGCCTGCCCCCAAGAGGAGACATGCATGAGACAGATAGAGAGACTAATAGAGAGAGAGAGAGATACAAACAAAGAGACAGTAGTTAGAGAGACAGACATACAGACAGAGAAACAGATAGAGAAATAGACGGAAAGATAGACAGAGAGACAAAGAGACATATATCCTAATTAAGGAAAGAATAAAAGTTGGCAAAGTTTCTGAGCCAACCAGACCACTAACTTCAGATGGCTAATTCCTTTGACAAGGTACCTTGTTGGTTTGGGTGAATCCCAAGATCTGTAAGGTGCCTTGTACATAATCTTCATAGAGAAACCTCAGTCCCTGGTGGTGCCCTTCAAAAGAAGCTTATCCTCACCCAAGGGGCTGATTTTCTGTCTATGGAGAATTAAAAGGAATCCTTCCTCCTTCATCTCACAATCATTAAGAGGCCTTAGAAAGGTCGGCAACCCCCTTCCCCTCCTCACAAGCACAATCCCACATTTCCGCCACCGCAAAGATCTTTTTTAACATCTGGGGATTAAACAAGGAGGGAACATCGAAAGACAGTCTGTCTCCTCACTGCATCAAGACAGAGTTATGACCCATTTCCGAGTCCCACACATCACTGTTACTGCCAGATGTGTGGTTTATAATCATTGGGTTTCCTCCTGGCAAAATGGCATAGGGGTTTTTTATGTGGGTTCACATCACATGTTGCAACAACAGACGTGCGTTTGTTTCGACGCCTCTGCCCAGAGTCGGTGGAGGTTGCTACCTATGAAAGGTCATTCTTCCTTGAGCTTCTCCTTCCACAAAACCAACACTAAAACTGATCTTTCTGTAATGTCGCCAACGCGTTGCCAGCCCTTGTGAAGTTCCCATCACTTATTAATAATCCTTTTCTTCGATAGTATTCCTTCCCATTAGCAAACCACTTAACTCCATTTAAGAAATAACGAACGCCTTTAGTTTAACTTTGGAGAAGCTTCAACCCTCTAATCCTCTTTTTTCTTCTTTCGTGCAAACACAGTCATTTAACGCAGGTGGTTTTTCTGAGCGCCGGTTCCTCTCCCCATAGAAAACCCATGCTTTGATCCTCTCCAGGCCTAGTACAAAACCTTCCGTGGCAGGAAAAGGAGATAAAACAATAAAATTGAAGGACAAAAAAGTATATGAATGGGTATAATCTTTCCAATCTTTAAATATAGATTTCCAAGAGGCTGCAAATTTTGAAACCCAGACTGAACTGTAATCCCAGACCCTCATCGGGCTCAGAGAAGCACCCAGGGAAGTGTCCAAATACAGTATGTTTCTTCCAGTTGGGCCAGAACCCTTTCTGGTTATGAGGTAACCCAATCTCATCGAATGATTGCTTTTTTTAAATTACCTTAACCCCATATCGCGCAACTGGTCGTCAAAGTCCAATACAAATCTGGAATTACCTGGCTGGCTTTTGTAAAATGTGTGTAATACTAACGGCAGAAAATGGGAAAGCCAGACCACTTCCTCCCCAGTCAGACCCTATCAAGCAGTAGAGGCCCCCTTTATGCAAAGACGCCCACAAAGCTATTGCCGCCTGATGTTAATCACAAAAGAAGGTAGAGAGAGGGGGTCACCCTATCTCTCAAACCTGCTGTTTCAGAAGAAAACTGGAATAGAGAGTTATATTGATGAGGAGCTCGAGAGTTAGGTCAGAGCACCACAATTGACTTTACCCAACTCAACCACATTTTCTCCAAAGCCCATTCCCATCTATAACCCGGGTGGACACACTCCCAATTGATGTTGAGTCACAGGCTTTAATTATCAAGTTTGTATATCAAAGTCACTCTTCTCTTCTTAGATGATTTCACAACCCTTCGCTGGTAACGTAGAGTGATCGCTTCCAAGATCCTCCGTCTTCCTCTTAAATAAATTTGAGATTGGGAACGATTCTGCCCATAACTTTCGATCTGTTGGCCAACACTTTCATCGTGCACCAGATAAGCCTCCCACCAAGTGATAGGTGTCTAATCCCTTAAATCCCACTTGTTCGTAAATCCAAAACTGTGGGCAAAGGGCATTTGAAAGTACAAAATCGTTTTTGTCTTCAAACTCCTTAAAAAGCCTGTGGACCTTCATCCACTTTGTGCTTTTTAAGGTCCGTAGCTGGTGTAGCTATCTAGCCAAGAGCTTTGAGTCTCACAAGCTCTCATTGTTGTCCAAACTTTCCTCCCGTGGAAGCTTCCTCTCTAGTCGGCAGTGTTAAGGCGGAGAAGCTTTTCACAGTCCAACACATTAAAAGAAAGCAAAGAGTTGACAATGTAGTCTGGCTGAAAAGACAAGTGCTTAGAACGCATCCACTAGGCCTTCCTTTATCTCAACCTCCTTCTCTAACATTCTGCCATTGATTATGATGTTTTGAAGCAAATTGCTTTTCTTATGCAAAGTGCATGCCATTCTCTATGGAAGAACCTCAGATATTACATCACCTTTTCAAAATGGATCTTCTGATTTTTCATTCCCCTGCAGAAATCTCCTCCATAATAGTCCAACTTGCATCTTCTTTTTCGTCTGTGTTTCTTCTCATCTCTCAAGAGCCAACCCCTTTCTTCTCAATCATCTAGAAAGACCCTCCGTAAGGCCTCCTCGAGTTCGACTTGCCAACACGCCCTTCGCCCAAATGCGAGCTGGGGGTGGTATAACAAAGATCAAGGCTATGGCAAAAATCCCCTCCGAGGCGCCCTGTGCAGGCACTGCATGAAGGCGTAAGCCTCAAACGAGGCGTCTGGGGTGGCAGGTGCTGCCGTACCACGCCTTTATGGGGTGAATAAAGCAGCGTGTACGCCACAAGACAGGCAAACATGAAAAATTTAAAAGTGGGGTCCTAAAAAACCCTAACTAGTCACACAGATCCCAACCCTGACCAGCTCCTCAGCATTTAATTTCTTCCTCTTCTCTTCATCTTATATGGCTTGCTGCTTTCTCTCTGATTCCTCCTTCGCATGCTGCAGGTGTTTTCCCTCTCACGCATGCCAGATCAGCCTTCCCTTATGTTTTTCCTTTTGAGCAAGCCTTGAAAGAAAACAAATTGTAGATATATATGAAGAATGGGGAAAAGCCCCTCCTTTTCCTTTTTTTTTTTGATCAAAAAGATAAGATAATGTATGAGGATAAAAAAAGAGAGCACAGTGAAACAGAGGCAAAGCATATGCGTAAGTTATTGCATCTCCACTCACCCAGGTTCCCATCCAGACAAAACCCACCAGTAATCTAATCAAGTATCAAACACTGATAATCCTAGTCTACTCCAATGATAGAGAAACAAAAAGATATTTAATCATGAAACAGTATGGTACATTCTCTTACTTTAAAACCAACTATTCTTTCCTGAACCACAAATGGTCTAAGAATACAAAGAGTGCGCCCGTTTATCCAACTTTCTTCCTGAGCAGCCCACATTTAACACTTTGCCAATAAAGAGGTGTCATGACCGGTCCTGGGATATTCTAATAGACGCTCCAAACAACAAATAAAATGAATATCCTGAGAATATCCGGCCCACCACCTGATGTTAGTTCGATCTATCGCTTTCCTATCTCTTCTTCTCATGATAGAATCAAGATCTGCTTAGATTAGCAAATCCCCTCCTCTGAGACCTGTCCAGAGGAAGATCACCTGGGAATCCGCAGTTCGTGTGCAAAAAGCCCAATTAGTAGTGAACTGATTTGGTTCCGGGAGGTGGATTGCAAGGAAGTCCAGGTGAGAATTACCCCACACACATTTACGCATAAGACCAACTTATAAACCATATTAGCCGATGTTCCCCTTTATCAACAACCTCGATCCTTTCTGAATGTATACTTTGTTGTATGAAGATAAAGAATATTTCACTTCAGTCTCCGTCAGATAAGAAAACAAGAAAGACCGTAATTTACCATCTCCCAGAGAAACCTCAAAATATCCCACCTTGAAGATCCCATAAAGAGCTACTACAAATTGAATAAAATGGAAAGCTGTACTGTAAAAGCATGGCCATAGATCCAGGTCCTTCCAAGCTTCCACCTCCACTTCACATAATTAATGAGAATGAATGAGAGAAGAAAAGCATTCTTTTGTGTCTTTCTGAGGTCTCAACAAAACCTCCCCGATGCCATCCCTAGTGTTCTCCATCCTCAACTCTCTCACCAAACTCTGGCGCTTCGATCACCAAAGCCTCCTCCGTGGAGTCCCTCGAACGCCAAATACCACTCTGCAAAAAGCAATGCCTGATCCATCAAGGAAAGGCCTTTGCCCTGAACCCAGCCTCATTTTCCTTCCTGACAAAACAAGATTCCGGGCCGTGACCTCCAGTGAGTGTTTACACCTGTAGTTGCCCCCACCCCAAAAGAGTCTTTTCTTGAATCTCTCCAAACTCAAAATTAAACAAATTCGTAAGATTCGAACACAGATATAAATAGAAGGCTAGGACACAATGGGTTTTGATGAGGTAAAAGTCTCCCACCTTAAGAGAATGAATTTTTCCCCAGAGGGAGCACTCCATTATTTAATCTTTTCTTCAATAGAATCCCAAACTCCTTACAACCCACACAGAGATTCTCAAGTGGAAAAGGTCTATACTGTAGTGGGGAGGGAGCCGACCCCACAACCAAAGCTCACCGGCAACCCCTCCATGTTATCCACCTCCCCTAAGGATAATCTCAGCCTTTGTTCAGCACTTTCTCAAACCCTAGAAGAAGCCTCACAAACCACATTGTCCATCTCAAATACATCAACCCAGCCTAGACGGGGCTCACGTAAGATGAGAGATAGGACATCATCAGAGCAAAGATTTAGAGAGAAACTACAAGCTCCCCACCATCTCTACCTCCCAAACCCGCATCCGTGAAATAAAGTCGCTTCCACCGCTTTCAGTGGAAGATAACTGAGACTTCCATACCGATAACAACAACAGTGGTGATAAGATCCTCGTTTGTGCTCTGGTTCTGGCAAACCCCGCGAAGGCCAACCATTTATCAAGACCAAAACAGGCGCCGGGAGATGCACCAGCTAATCCATTCAATCCATCAGAACCCAAAACCATTCTCCCAGCCTTCGCATCGTGAAGTCTCCACCCGATGTTATCAGCCTTCTTCAATGTCTAATCTTCTACAAAGATCCTTTCTTTTTCTCTTAGAATGGAGTCCACACATTAGCTATTAGCAATCGCTAAGTTTCAGAATCTTGCCTTCATGGTCAAGAGATTTCGAGATCGGGAGATAATCAAAACTCAAAACTTTTTGATTCGAAGTTGGTCAATACTGAGAATAAAATTTTTAAAGGCTACCATTGTATCCTGAGGTTCTTAGTCCTTAAAGTCTCCTCTTCACAGCATCTTCCCTTGAACCGTGAATCAAGAAAGCAAAGACCAAACTTTTCATAAACCACGATTATTTTCCAAAATTCCCCTCTTCAAGTGAAACTCATGCAACCCTCCTTTTTTTCTCAGCTCTAAAATCCCAAACAGCATCCGTAAAGCCAATGGAATGCCATCGTACTAGAATTTCTCCTCTCGTGAACATTTCTTCCAATCCAGCGTACTGATCTTCACTCAATCAAATTGAAATCGAGGTCCTGGAAAGCATAAATCTAATTGATCAAATAGAGGAGACTTCGTGAGCACAAACCAGCCTCTTTAACCTCATCCTCCTTAATCAAGTTTCTACCATCGATTCGATACAGATAGAATTCCTCCTCCTATGAGAATCGTCATCTCTATGAAAGAACCCCGTGGTTTCGCTCTTTTACCTAAATTTCTCTCGGATTTTTGTTCCACGAGACCTCTTCCATATCAACCCATTCCCTATAATTATCTCTGCTTCTCCTCTCCTCCCGTCGCTAAGGACAACTCCTTAACTTTTTCCACTTCATTCCAAAAGAAATCCTTCTCAAGGCCTCCTTTTATTTAACCACTTTACCGAAAACCTCTCTATTCCAAATCTTCAATATACCTTTCAGGGCCTTTAATTTCTAAGCCAGAACAAAACTGAAGGAACCAGAAAAATGAAGGCTTTGCCACCAACCTCTAAGAAGATCCTTAACCCCCTTTCCTTTTTTTAATGATTAAAGAAAAGAAATTGGGTTTTTTTTTTTATAAGGAAAATAAGGAATCACGATGTTTACATAATTATCAAATTTTGATAAAAATGTTGTATCTGAAATATTTTCAAATTTGATATACTTTTCCAAATTCAACATGATTCTCCAAATTGATAAAAATATTGTACATAAAATATTTAAAATTTTGATATATTTTTCCAAATTTCATATGATTCTCTAAAATTGATAAAAATCTTATAGTTTTATGTTATTTATTTTATTTTTAATATATTATAAACATTTATTAATTATATATTAAGATCACAAAAGGCTTACGACTCGCCTCATAGACATGAAAACACCTTGCCTTACACTTTTGCGTTTTAAAACATTGGTTCCAAACCTTTAAAATTCCTTTCAAGGCCTTCAACCTGGCAATCAGTATAAAGCTAAAGGAACCATGGAACTTAAGACTTTACCACCGTCCTTTCATAATCTCTTTGAATCCCTCAAATTCATCCACAAAAGTTCAAAACAAAATGGAGAAGGGCTCGTCCTAAAATCGTCACTATCCAATAGAATGGGGGAATGGTTGAAAATAGGCCTAGGGAAGCACCTCTGAATCGCTTGACTGAACTAGCTTTCCCAATCAGCAGAAACCAAAAATCTATACAGCCAGGACATTAATCTTCCATTTCGACCTCCCCTCTAGGTATAAGGACCCCCCCGGAGCGGCAAGTCTCTCAATCCTAACTCATTCAAAATTTCTAAGAACCTTCTCATAGCAAGGGAAAGCCTGCCCCTCTGGACCTCTCATTAGGAGAAAGAATCTCATTGAAGTCACCTCCTAAGCATCAAGGTCCTTCCCACAGGCCCCTGATTGATCCCAACTCTTCCCAAAATAATTCTTTATATCTCCCTCATATGACCATACATTTCCCAGGAGAACACCATCGATAATTGTCTCCACCTCATTCTAACAAGCACAAGACTGAGAAGCTTCCAAACTCTGACTCTACCAAATTTAATCTTCTTTTATCCCATAGAAAGAGGATACCCCATGCAATCCCCTTTGCATTCAGAGCTTTCCAATCCAAGAACCTATCCACTCTAATACTACAAGCCAAAGCTTTATTTATCTCCTGGACCTTGGTTTCTTGCAAACTAACCAAATCCACCATGTGTGTCCTAATAAAATTCCTAATGACTTTCCTCTTTTCAAGGTCATTCACTCCTCTAACATTCTAGGATAGGATTTCCCCTTGTCCCTTCCTCCTCCTTCATTTTTATCCTTCCCATTATAATTGATGGAACTTTCAAATTTTCAAAATTCACGCTCGCATCTCGATGCTGTCACAACCCCCTTTCTCTTGTTGATTTGCCGCATTGCCACCATTTTTCTCATCAAGTCCAGGATCTTAGTTTCGAAACCCACAATTGAAAAGCCCAAAAATTCACTAAATTTTACCAAGCAACTGTCTTCCCAATTCTCATATTCCAAACCCTCTAAAGTCAAGGATTGGACCTCCTCTGTCCGCTACCCATCTTCACCGGGGCCCTCATTTGCTTCAACCATTGCACCAAAAATCTATAGACCCCATTCGCAGCCATCAGCCTCCACCACCCCTCAGTGGCTCCAAGTCATTAGACCCAAGAGAACCCACCCCCCGCCCCCTCGCCTAAAAAGTCCCTTGAAATCAGGGGTCGGCCAAAAACAGAAAAAAGAGGAGAGGGAGACTGCTCAGAGGGATTTTCCTCATACTTGTGAAAATCGTCCAGAAGACTCTCCTGTAACATTGTTTTTTTGAGTTCTCCTTCTCCCTGCATCTCCGAAGAGTTCCCCTCGCAATCTTTTAAAGCCCTAATAGAAGAGAATGGACTTTTTTCTTTAAGAGGATCTGCAAACTATCCCAAAGACGGCCTTGGCTCGGCCCATAAACCTCTCCAAAGGCCTCTATAAGGGTTGGCTCAATTGAGCCCACTCCAGCCAGAAGTCACTGGCTAGACTAGGATTAGCCCAACGGGTTTGGCCGAAGCCTAAATCTAGCCCATGGGCTTGACTTGAACCTAAATCCACCCCAAGGGTATAGCCCAACCTGTAACTGCCTCTCACTAAGCTATGGCTCGGCCGAGGAAGAGGGTCATTCTTTCTCCGCACGAGATGGACCTCGCTGTCCCTTTGGTCTTCTCCAAGCAGCTACCCACGGATCTCACACTCCCTCCCACGCGTGCACACCCATCTTCTTCTTCCCTGAGCCCAACTCTTGTTTTTGGCTCCCTTATGGTACTTATAGGTATGAAAAAGAGCTGAATCTCCCACCAAAGTTGGATCTCATCCCTGTTGGGACCTACAAACACTTCAACGATCTGAGGGAAGGTTTTACCATCCCACTCCACCCGAATTCTAGCCCATCGGAGTTCAGACATGAACGTCGTGTCTTCATCCACGGCCAGAAAACCTCCACAACCGTTGCTGATTTTTCTCAGAACAAGGCAACCCTAACAGCCTGACCCACGCCATCTCATTTACATCTCTACCAGTGTTGCATCCATCTTCTTTGCTCCATTTTTTAAGGGAGATAGAAAAACCCCCTAACCTTCTTGTGTCATCCTTGAGGATTCTTTTCGCCTCTTTTATGCTATCAAATTCGAATAGCCACAGCTCTTTTCCCATTTCCACAACATATAGACTTCCTTTTATTTTCCCAAGAAGACCATGCCCGTCTCCTCAGGGTCTTTAAGTCCAGCATCGGCGAGGTGCCTCCTCCCCACCAACCCACCAAACAACAGGCTAATTTCCCAAGCCTCTCCATAGTTTCTTCTTCCCCCAATCCAACCATGACTACACCGTCAAAAGCTCTGAGCTTTGTACTGATTATTGCTTCCGCAAAGGATTTTGATTCTGGAGAATTCTTCTTTAGTAGGACCGATGGCACCTTCCTCTCCGTGTTTTTTTTCTCATAACCATCCTTGAGACCCACACCCAACATTCTAAGTTTTTGTGCCAACAGCTTCTAGCCCCTCATGAGGCCTTTTCCTTCCAAGAAACACAAGCAAAGTCGTTTCGCTCCAAAATCCCTAATTGAGCATTGAATGAAAGAACCCACGCTATTTGAACATCTCTCAAGCTTGTAATGTCTTCCATCCTCTTCCCATTTCGCAAACCAATCCTGACTGCGAGAGATATTTTCGCAATCCTCAATACCCAAGAGCAAATGCCGAAGGCTTAGATCTTTGAACTTGATCCACGACGTAACACCCTTGCATCTCTCCCAAATACATCCCCTCAGCTTCTAACCCTTCTCTTCAATTGCAAGCTCAAACGATTTGGACTCAATGGCAAACTAGGTTTACCCCCTCTCATGGAGAGAGAGAGAGAGAGAGCGAACCAGGCTTGGAAGAAGGTCCACTTCTCTAACAAATACTTGAAATCAAGTTAAAATACATTTATATTCGTGATTAAACCCAAATCCATAAGCTTGAGCTTTTAGGAGAGTTTGTTAGTCGTTTAACACAGACGTAGCTCGGGTCCGGCAGGGAGATCCTGCCCGAGACCTCTCTATACAAGTTATTCACCATTTGTTGATTTGACAGTCCATGGAGGACTTTCTTTAGTTTGTTTGACTCTCCATATGCTGGTATGGGGCCGCACGTGATAAGAAATACAAAAGGCACGATATCTCAGATAAACTCAAATCCTACAAGCTCGAGCTTTCTAGAGAGTCAGTCATTTAATGTAAAACATTCTTTCCAATTCAACTCAACTAGAATCATAACAAAGAAATAAAAAAAATAAAAAAATAAAAAAAGAGGGGTATGAAAAGACACATGTAGATCAAGTCATTTCTAAAGAAAAATAATAAATAATTAATAACAAAAGTCACTAAGCCTTATTACATGCTAACCAATTCCTTACCAACTCTCCACTGCTTGATCATAAAATTCTGAAGGCTCTTTTTTTTTTTTTGATAGGGCAAAATTTTGAAGGCTCAAATGAAGGTGTTGTTTAGAATAGTTTTCGTCTTTTAGCTCCACCCAAAAGTTTAAAATAAAGCTGAAGCTACGATTTTTAAGGGACAATCGTGTTATTATGAAAGCTTCACTTAATACAAAATAACCTCCCTCAAAAACAAGAAAGGATCTTCCATGAGAAGCAGCAATTCTATTAAGTTCTTTCTAAAGATAGAAATGCTTCCATTACAATCACCTGAACTCATAAAAGGGCTCTTATTATGCTTTAGATAGGCATCTTAGCTGCCAAGAAGCCAAACCAAACAAGGACTAAGCTATACTCCAGCTAAACAACCACTTACCAGCTCTCTACTACTTGATTAAAAATGTCTTAAGGCCCTCGAAGTGTCTCCAAGTGGAAGCTAAGGAACCTTGGTAGTTTGATATGGCTATTGATAGTAAGCCTTAAGCTATCTGGCAAGGCATGGCCACTAATTTAGGTGTCCCAAACCTTCTTGTCAAAGGAAGTAAGGGAATTCTTATAATCAAGTGGACATCAAAGTTTCTTGGTGGTAAGCTTCTTGATTGGTACATATTGCTCCTGCTGGGGAATTTTTCTATGTTCCCTATTCTTGTGATTGATTTAAACTTGGGTTCTTATCTAACAACAAAAGGACAAAAGGACAAAGGAAAAGGAAAAGAAGACAAACAAATAAAAGATAAAAAATAACAATAAGTGAAATTCACGTCCATGCTTGTAGAAGGTTTATTCAACTATTGATTACTCTTCTAACAAAATAAAAGGCTAACTGAGTACTCTTAGCCCTATTACAGCTAACTCTAACCAGACCATAATTTAATTCTAACCGATCCATAATTTTAGTTATGCTAGTTCAACTTGAGTTTCCATGCTTATTTATGTATAAGATTTGATGAATAATTGGCAGTGTTAAATTTCATTAAATAACTACATGAAGCAGTCGGCAATGAGTAGATGCCAAACATAGCATAAATCACAGCCAATTGCAGCATTGTGACTTTCCTCACTTATCAGTTTAGTTTCTGTCAGGAACAAAAATTAGACTAAAAATTCTCTCCCTCTATTTCTGTTCTATTTCCTTTTGATAGGCAATGTGAGAATATAAACTTACAGGATTCATCAGAAGCTCTTCTTTGAAATGCTTGTATTGGGACCTCTTTTTAGCTAATTCCGAAGACCAATGTCCACGATCACTCGGTAAATACCCCAGTAATAGCTGTCACAATCAATAAACCAAAACTTCAACCTCATAAAGTAATTAACTGAGACAGATTTCTTCTCTCACCGATATAAACTGAATAAATTTAAGCATCAAAATCAAGTCACGTAAGTTCACTTGGTTTAGAAAATGAAAAACCGATTTAGTTCAGGAAATGTGAATTTTCAATCTATCGAATTTGAACAGAATTAGACCAAAAAAAAGTGAAAAAAAAAAAAAAGACTCAAAATTTCAATTCCTTAAATCCACATAAATGAAACAAAGCACAAGCAGAAATCAGCACCTTCCACACCGTAGAACGAATCCCAGTGACATCAGGAATACCCTGCGACGCAAGCGTCCGAAGTTCTCGCAAATTTATCACCTTCTTTGATAACTAAATCCAATCAAACCAACGAGAAAGAGAAAAAAAGTTTCGAGTAAACAGTTATTAAAAAATTAAAAAAAAAAATCCAAATCCCTATAGATATAGGGATAAAATCCCTAACCTCCGCCAAGAACTGAGCCTGGCGAGAAATGTCCTCGGCTGAAGAATCGAAGGATGCGTCATGGACATCGTCTACGGATTCCTTGGGCTCCGATTTTGACGACTGTTCCTGGACGACGACGACGACAGGAGGGGGCACGGGTAGCGGCGGAGCGACCGGAGAAGGAGGCGTAGGGGTGGAAAGCTTGGAATCGTAGCGGCGGCAGTCATCGTCGGTGGCGGAGGGAGAAGCGGACCAGAGAGAACTGTTGAGCCAGTCTGGCACCCTCTTCTTCACCATGGCCAGAAGGAATCAAGATCGATTTCACCAGAAATGCGCCTCAGTTGCTTCCAAGCGTTCTCTTCACACAATTTCTCCCCAAACCGTGCGCCTTGCGAAGACGAAGACAGATGGTAGTGATGAGAATGTTAGCGTCACCTGTCGGTCAGTTAGGGATGGTCAAGAATCAATTTCATTGGCCCCTTCGTGGGCTTTAGTTGATCGTCTAAATGTGACGCCGTTCTTGGGACGGGACCGTTTGTTAAATTTACTTTAATAAGAACCGTAATTGTAATTAAAAACTGTGTTGCGTAAAACTACACACTTAAATTCAATTATTTTATACATATATTTAGTTTATTTAATAACTTAAATTAAGTTATTAAATCAATTGTCCACATGCCTAGCCCAATTATTAAAACGTTCAAATTTAAAAAATGGATGACATCCAGAAAAGATAAAGGTTTCATATTTAAGTCTCAATAAAGATAATTTATTATTTATAAAATAAATAAATTTAAATTATTAAATTATTTTATTAGAGTTTGATGACTAGGGGCATATTTGTTTCGTTTTTAAAATCCACTTTGTCAAGAAATGAAAAGCAAAATAAAGAAAACACAAATACCACGCCGGCTCTTTTCTTTTTAAAACATAGAAACATTAAAATTTGAAGAATAAGAACAATTTTAATAGGATATCAAAATGATATTATTTTTGTTTTTAAAATTATTTTCATTAATAGTTTTAAAAAATACTAACCAAAATGTGTTCTATAATTTTGTTCCAACTTTTTTTTTTTGACATCTATTCATTTTATATTAAATCTTATTATTTTGTTCTTCATAAATTTTTTTTACTGAGACTCGAACCCTATACCCCTCCCCTTCTTATGTCTACCTCGACTCTTTAACCGAATTTTATTTCACTTTTCTCTTTTTTTTTTTATTATTTGAATTACACCGTTATAATACTCTATCTTACAAAAACTCGAGCCTGAGCCTCCCATACACTCATCCTCTTTATCAATTAAGCCAAGTTTTAAAGAAATTAAGAATTCATTTGTTAAACCTTATATTCAAAGGAAACTAAAATTATGCAACATATTAAAAGCTTATTTGAAAGGGTCTTGTCCTAAACTAATACAAATTTTAAAAAAAAAAATTACAAAATAGTTTGAAAAGTAAATTAATGCCCAAAATATTACGTCTTGCCAAGTTGGAAATTTTAAATTAACGTCAGAATTATTAATCAAGGGCCTTTAGTTTAAAAATTTTCAAGCAGAATCAAAATATCACGACTTAAGCTGACGCTACCAACCGTGATTAATTCTGTATATTATTTTTGGCTTTCCAACTTATATTTATAATTATAAAAAAATAAAAATAAAAACCTATTTTTGTCCAAAACTCTATTTGAATTGGCATTTTCATTTGTATAAGTGGCTTGAGTGACACTAAATAGCTTTTATCAATCATTTTCTTGATGGAAGCAGCTTTTAAGACAAGTCAAGAGGAGCCATGTGCTTTTCCACAAAATGTTAGGAGAAGTGATTTTTTTTGTCCATAAATTTATACAAAGCTTTTAATACAAGTTCATGAATATACCACTTCTTTTCTTTCTTTCTTTTTTTTTTCTTTTTTTTTTCTCTTTGTCATTATATCATAATGGTAAGAAAATCAAATTTGAAATTGGTCTATTTCTCTCAATGCCATTAATGTTATTGTCTTTATTTGTATCAATTTTTTTTTCTCTTTTCATCTATGTTTAGTTTTGGAAAGGTGTTATTAAGGAAAGAAAAATATATAAAAAAAAAAAAAAGGTTTTATATTGGATCTAAATTAGCTGTCAAAAAAAATATTGGATCTAAATTATAGAAAGTAAGAATAAAATAATTAATGAAAAATTTTAAATTAATTTAAATCTAAGTAAAAAATTTCTAAATGTAATTGAAAAAAATAATACTTGAAATGAATTTAAAAAACATAAGTAATAATTCAATAATATGAAAACTAGGTTTTTTTTTTCTTTAATTTTTTTACTTTTTTTCTTTTTCTTTATATTTTCTCACATATTTTTCCTCCACTTTCTCAAAAATTAAACATAGCTTTTTTGTATTTATTTCATGAGAATTTTTTTTCTAATTATTAAGTTACTTGAATGAATAAAAAAAAGTATTTATGTTTACTTTTTATAATTTGTATATGGATTTAGATTATGAAAACTTGAGATACCCTAGTCGCCCTACCTTTTCTCTATTTGTTTTCGTTCCTAGTCCCTTTTCGTCAGCAAAGGGGTGATTTTTTTTTACTTTTCGGCCTAAAATCATATATCTAATTTTTTTTTTTTATCATTTTCTTTTTCCATAAAACGGCTTCTTTCTAATGCATATAAGTTTTTAATTTGTTTTTCGTGATTTTGCACTAACTCAATGCAGATGAGGTTATGCCGCCTTGAGACAATGACGGCTTATTATCTTATTACAACATGCATTAGCCGTTGCATCAAGCCTGCATCATAAAAACAATTCATTCATGAAAGCACAACAATTAAATCACAAATTAACATGCTACGTAATACGAGTCATAAAGAGATTCATCATTATAGTGATTATCAAACATAAGAGGCGTAGTTCGATTCATTACGTTATTAACTCGAATCGCCGCGCGATCCTTAAAAATCTTTGGGCCGACCTTGACATGTTGCTTCTATCGAATATATCACATGAATCAATAAATTTTCTATTTCAAAAACAAAATTATGAAAACTTTTTGAGCTCCTTTTTTAAATTTGTGGCTAAAATGAAATATCACAAAAAGATTTTGAAAAATCCTAAATTTATATTTGTGATAAGCATGAAATGACTTATCTTATCCTTAACATATCATAAGCTTCTAATTAAAGTTGTATATCAAATTTTGTCATATTTTATTCATTCATTCAATTGAAATAAGAACACATGTTACATGAGTTAGAAGAATGGAGCTTAATCAATAAATTAATTTTCTATAATTAAAAAAAATTATTATCAAATAATTTTAATTTTGGTTGCTGTTATGAGATATAATTTCATGCTCTTTAAAAATAATCAATTGAATAAAACATCTAGTACCAACTCAATCAGATCAAAATGTCTTGATACATTTATTTAATTGCTTTAGTTTAATTCAATTATTTAATAGAATCCTCTTTAAGACTTTTACTTGAAAAACCATTAATCCATCTAAAATGGTGAATACAAAAATATAACAATATATTCAAACGAATAGTTTATTTGAATTTAATCTCAAAATTATTTTTAAATAATAAAAATATTGCGTTAATAAGAATATCAAATATTAATAAAACATCGAAAAATTTTCTAACACAAAAAAAACACATGTTACCAAAAAATTGACATATAACATAAACTATATATATATATATATATATATAAATTAAAGTTTTATATTAAATTTAATCATAAATTAAACTTACATACTTTGAATGTATTTTACAAGTTTATTCATATATTAAAACAAAATATTAACTTTTTCATTAAGTACGATGCTAAAATATTCACTAGAATGAAAAAGAAGCCAAGATAATGTCAAAAATATATTCTTAGAAGAGCATAATAAAGTTATTAATATGTATATATTTCTTATAATAGAAGTTATATAAAACAAAATTATTAAGTAATAATTGTGTACACCTTTATAACATTCATTTAATTAAAAGTTATAAAAAAATATTTTACTACTCGAAGCCATGCAAGAATTATCTTTTCGTTTTGTTATAATTATAGAAAAATAATTTTATATTTTGTTGTGATTATAGAAAAGTATGTTAAATATCATAGCTACAAGGTCTTGAAGCTTGATTCAAGTGATAAAAAGATAGTATGAACATACAGAATAACTATGAATGAATCTTTGTAAGAACAAAGTACTTCGACATAATATGCAAAAGTAAATATAAGTTAAGAAAAAATCATAACTATGATAATAAGATTAACATTTGTTAACTATACAAATGGCAAGGATTGATATTTTTTTGAATTCTTCAAAATAAAGCCAAGCCTACTATCACGACTTAGGTGGTGTTAGGTTTTTTTTACTTAATGCCGAATATACCTTTTGAAGCTGATAATGGGCATTTTTAATAACATTAAGATGTTTCATTATTTTTTAACATCAAGTAAATGAAAGACGCATACAACGGAATCGATTATTTCGTGCTCACTCTATCTCGCTTCCTTGTTTTATTTCGCTGGCTTAATCAGAATCTGTTTTTAAGAGGATTACATTCTGGCCCCATCCCGATTATATTTTAAAAATAATTTATTATTATTTTATTTTATATTTTAATATAAATAATAATAATAATAATTAGAATGTTTTTTAATAAATAATTTATAAAATTATAATATTTTTCAATTTCTTCAAAATAGATAAGCCTTACTATCACGAACTTATATGACATTGTTTTCGACTTAATACCTAAGCTTAAATAAATTTTTCAAGATTGCTATTTGTTTTTTTAAATTTTTACGACTTATCAATAAATTTTAAAAGCTCGAATGTAAAAGTTTAAAATATTTTTCTTTTTCTATTCCGTAAAAGTCATTTTCCCACAAAAATTAAAAACTCAATCATCGCCCCAATAAGAAGTGAAGAATATACACCACTAGGATGACAACGGGAGGGTTCGGATCTGGCGGTCCCATCCTCAATCTCGACCTCGCTTATTTTTTTCAATTCTCAATCCTTACCATTTTAAAATTAAACAGTATGAATAGATTTAAAAATTCTTAAACTCATTTTTGCATTTTATTTTTTGTTTTTATTTTTTAATTTTAATTTTATATTTGCTTTTTTTATTTTTATTATATTAAAATTAATATTTTTCAAAAATAAAATATTATGAATTTTTATAAATTATTTATTAAAAAACATTATAATAATAATTATATTTATATTAAAGATAAAAATAAAATAATAAAATTATTTTTAAAATATAATCTATGGGCTTATTATTATTATTTTCGATATACGATTTATATCAAGTTTTTATCCTGGACTGCTTCGCCCCAAAACAATATATATTTATTTTTAAATTAAGCTTTATTTTAAATGAACTTAACCCAAGTCATTTCCTAACTTTTGACTTATCACCCAGAAAATCGGAAAAATTTCCGCTTATTTCATAATTCGACGAAACTTTTCTGGGTCACAAGATTTCACGAGACGAATTTAACAGCGCAGTCCGTTTCATCATCCGAGATCTATAGAATTTTTTAGGTTTCCCTGAACCTTTATGACAATTTATTATCTTTATTAACATTTTGCAATTTTTAAAAATTTATAATTTTCTCTGGCTTACAGAAGAATAATAATTCAACCTGTCTCCTTTGAGCCTGAGAAAATAAACCCAAACCCATTAAAAACCCGATTAAATTAAATTAAACTCACGCCATTAAGAATGGCACGCAGACAACAACCCACACAATAATCATCCCACACATCCATACTCACTACCTAACGTTAAAAACAAATGAACTTAATACTTAATCGCATAAGACTATTCAAAGATTAAACTCAAAAAAGTTTCTATTCAAAGATAAGAAAACAAACACCACCTGGGGCCTCTCCTCGTTGCTTCTCCCATATCAAGACTTAAATAACTCATCCCGGACGCTGCTAAGCTTGGCCTTCACTCGCTCGTCACATGCCTCGACATTTCTACCTAAGTGCTCGGGATGCTAAGCACTTAAAAAAGTTAAACTCTATCAGAAGAACTCTATACAATGCTTTAAGAAGTTCTCAACTTTGATGGTTTGGCAAATGAAGCCACCACCTTTATTAATAGCCACACCTATGGAAATGTATAGAACCTTTGAAGGTTATTTACAAATCAAGAGAGTTCTAGAATGTTCTACTATATACATGTATTTACAATAGGACTTTAGAAGACTTTAGAATAATCTCCTACTCTCCATACTTTTCCACACGAGTGTGGACTTCTACATAACCTTTTAGGACCTTCCACGTTCTTCTAGCAGTGGAGTTCTCTCCAAGTCTCTAGAATATTCTCACCTCCCTATTAAACCCCTTATGGTCATTTGTAACCATATGATCAAGAAAGCGGTTGTCCATGAGTGAGAGTGTAACATTACGGTCATTGATGAAACTTATTTGTCTCTATTTATTAAATTGTAAACTCTCATTTATAGGTAAGGGTAATATCAATTTAGTAAGAACACAAATATAGTGATAATGTTGTTATTTACCACCATATTTATCCATAAAAAATTAATATTGAAAAAGTTAAGATAGCAACCAATTATCTCACTAGCTTCATTAACCTTTTATTTCAATAAGATTTTGGGGGAAAAAATCATTAAAGCCATTGCAAAACATGACTCAATAATAAACCTCAAATTTACAAACTAAATATTTACTTATGTACATTTTGATTTGAGAATTATGGGTTTAAATAAATGAGTCTTGTCCCAAAAAAATTATCAATATGGTTAAAAAACAAACTAATGACCAAAGTAATGCGTCTACCAAGTTAATTTTTTTTTTTTAAGTTATCATATCATCGATCGCGACATTAACTTCTGGTGACTTCACGCTTTAGTCAATAAGCATTAACTTAAAAAAAAAATTCAATGCTATAATCAATAACTACGACATTGCTGATGTATATCTTAACGTGACCCAAACACACTAGTTTGGACATTATTTTGACTTCCAACCTATACTTATAATTTTTTTTTTAAATAACCTATTTTGGTCCTAAATCGCAAATAATGAGTATTTCACAATGCAGGGTAACCAAAATTTTTTTTTTTTACAACTAAATGTAATTCAAAAAAATGTTTGTTACAACAATCTAGATTTGAGTTTGCAACAACTGATATCTAGCATTTTCCATATAAACATATAAACATAAATAGGGAATGAAATCCCCAGAGTTAACAAAGGGATGCAAAGATTTTCAAAGTCCCCATGGAAATTCACAAAGCATTTTAAGTCCACAGCCACCAGTGACAAATTCACTAAGCATTAAGCTACAAAGCAGGCTACTGGCTTTACCTCTCTTTATCTCTTTTGTTCCTTTTTCTTTCAGTTTCTGAGGTAAAACTATTGGAGTAAAAATGGTGGGGGAAAACATATATCCAGATAAATTATCTGATGGATTAAATCTTCACTTACAGGGATATATACTTCACCTAGAGAACTCCAAAGAAAGGGTTCACTATAGCAGAGTTAAGCTCAGACCCAGCTGAATTCAGCACTGTCATGTCAACCTTGTCGCTTGCGAGAAACAAGAACTCCCCGCCTTCGATCTTCTCAAATCCGCACAGCTCCAGAAACTCGACGCCTCCTTTAAGTCCACCTACTCTTTCCTGTTAATCGCAATAACCATAACTCAGCAAACCAAAGAAAGAAAGAAGATCAAAGCAAATAGAGTGACAGTAGTTGCATGAAGACAAAAACAGTCCAGAGCTGAAGCATTGCGTTGCGCTGTACATGGCGATAACATTATCCATCTTAGAAGAACCTTACCTGAAAGGATGGATTAGTGAGTCTAATTTTTCTGAATTTCTCTTCATTGGGGTTCTTGGCAACATTCCCGATATAAGTTAGAAGAGTCTGGAATGCTCTTTTCACTTTGGCATCCTCATCCTGGCCATTCAGAAAGGAAACAAAATGAGGCTATGGTGTATAGGGTAGTCGGTCAATTCAATGAAACTGTAGAAAGTTTAAGAGATCATAAGTCAGAAAACAAATGGTTCATCCTTGGAATGCTGAATGAGGTACAGATGAATTTCTGCTTCAAATAACGACTTGATTTCAATTTTTAGATTGAAACATGATTCTAGGATATATAGAAAAGAAGAGCATGACTTTGTACAATCCTTTCATTACATGTATTCTGATAACAGGTGCCCCTTTATTAAGTATTAAATATAAAATCCCAGGAATTTGGTGACAGGACTCTTTTACAAATCCCGGTGTTAGATAACTGTAGAATACAATCACATATCAGAGAGAATAAAACTGTATAATACAATCTATATTTAAAACGCAATACTAAATCTCATATATTATTTTTTCATAAATATAATGTTTAATCTAAATTATATTATAATATTAATAGCACAATATCATTTCAGATTCTGACAAAATAACAGTTGCATTTGAAGTATTTAACCAGTCATTTTCCTGTAGAGCATCACAGTTATGATTTCCAAAGGATAATTCTTCTCACTGAAACCATCTAAATCAATTTTCATAAGATGTACAATTACAATTGAATTTGTTTCCTTATGATTTACTTGAGCATCGCAGGCACTCTCTCATTTGCTCAAGCTTTGTAACAGGCTTAACAGGCACATAACTCTGCGATTTGGACATTAGGGAAGCTTTTAATGAAACTCAACCCGATTTGTAAGGCATACGACACCCAAAAATAGTTCAAACTACTCGGTCACCTTTTTCTCTTGTACAACAGAAGCAGAAGGTTTTACAGCAGCAGGATCTTCTGGTGGCAATCCAAGCTTCCGCCTTCTTTCTGCCTGTGAAAACATAGATCAACTGTTCACCCAAGAATGTAGTAGTCTTAAAAAGGTGATGGAAAACAGAAGGGGCACTTGGAAGAGTATCTTGGGATAAGAATGTTTTTTTTAATGTTATTGTCATTGTTTGATCAGAAACAAACATTTAATTTCATTGAACATGAACTGAACAGTACAAAAAGAAGTAGCTGCCTTCACTGGGGATACAGCATTCCAAAAGTAAAAGGTAAAGGAAGAAAATTAGATTAGAATCCAAGGGTACAACTCAAGGTTGGAAAAAAAACAAGAACCTCAGATTGGACCGAGGCCCTATGTTTAGCTAAGTCTATCTTCAGTATGTTTGGTAGTCCAAAGGCATCAAAGAGATGGAGCACCTTAGACAAGCCAATGATTTTACACACTCAAGAGTCCAATTATACACCTTGAAGTTACCTCTCGTGTTTCTCTCTCTCTCTCTCTCTCTCTCTCTCTCTCTATCTATATATATATATATATATATATAATTTTTGTTTTTAATTTTGGGTTACCTACCCTTTTAGCTCATGCCAATTCCACTGTCTAGGATCACTAAGCATTCCACACTTAATTTTAAACGTCTGCTCTATGAAAAGATCATGTTACCAAAATCCATACACTATTGTAATCCTAGCATCTCTAGCCTGGTCACTTTCTCCAGATCAGTATCTCTAAGGGCCGTCCCATGCCATCAACTATCTCCAGATCACTATTGTAATCAACTATAACTCCCCACAGAAGGCAACTTTTACTAATATTATCCCAATCTCTGCCCCTTACACACTTTCCCCTTTCTCCACCAGAAAAATGAGGAAAAGATAAAACAAAACAGACTGAGCAAAGATCAACATGTAAAGAAAAGTGATTGTTCAACAAAAATTTCTCCCAGTAAAAAGTAATGATGAAAACAATTGCATTGAAGATTATAGGAATAGAAGTGAGGAAATAGGAAGAAAGTTATGGTAGTTATAGCATGCCATTACAGAAGGGGATTCAAGATCTCGTTAGAAGTGTTAGGGGCCAAACTAGACTTTGAGAGGATACTGGTGCCGTGATGGTCTCCTTTGGGAGGGGTCTGGCCCTTTTCTAATAGACATGGACAAAGAGGGTTTATGAAAAATAACAGGGAGTGAAATAAACAAGATATGCATTTTATAATGAGCGAGCAGAAGATACACTTGCCTCTGGCATAAGATGGTGCCAGACTGGCACACTAATACTGAGACCCAATGACAAGATAAAGAAATACATATGAAATAGAATTCAACATTTAACATGGTTCGACACAACTGTAAAGGCAATAGAGCTAATAGGGTTAACATTTTCATGACTTTTGTGTAGATTAGATCGATGGGTCCTAGTTTAAGCTTATAGATTTTTAATATTTTTTCTGTGAGAATTTGATTCCACTCAACTGGTGCTTCAATAGATCAACCAGACTTTACACTCCTTTAGATCATTTAATTCTCTTTCTTGTGACAGTTGAGGATCACTTCTAGTTTTGCTGTAAAAGCTGTTATTGCTCATTGTAAGGGGTAAAATAAACTAATATTGAGCAAAGAACCATGAGAGCATTGATACAGATTGCTAATTGAAGAATGGTTGCTTTAGTTGATGGCTCATTTAATCGACTGAAGGGGCTTCGGTAAGATCTCTTCAACATTTTGTTTTGTGTTAAAGGCATTGAGAAAGTATTAACTCTGTCAGTGTTGGCAATAAGTAGTTGAGTGGGAGTATGGCCTCCAATTGTGGTGTGCTCTTGGTTAACACCCAATTGTAATGGTTTTGCCTTAACCACACAAATCCATCGCCTAATGGATTACCAGAGTGAAAGTATCCCATCCACACTCCCTCCATCCCAAACCACAACCACACTGCCATCTACCCAGCCAAAACACACCATTACAAGCCCCTTTGGGTGCCTTAGATAAGATTAAACAATTAATATAACTTGAGAAATAAAACTTATGTTTGAATATATATATATATATATATATATATATATATATATATATATATATATTGATGGGTAAATACCAAAAAGGCACCCTAGGGATGCCTTAATGTACAAGGGGTATACAAGGAGGAGCCCAAAGGCAAAGCCAAAAAACAAAAAGATAAAACAAAAAAACAACCCTCCAACCCACAAATATACCCACCAAGAGACCAACCACCAAAAAACAACTATACCCTCCAAAAAACCATTTATAGCCCAACCAAAATAAAAAATTCAAAAAAGAATTTGTCTTATCCCCAATGTACACATTTGCCCAAGACCAAAGATTGCAGAGAAATGAGGATTTCATCCTATGGATTGATAAGGCCTATCACCCAATGCAATTTTGTTTCTTTTACGCCAAACCATCCAAAACAAGCAAAGGGGGCTGCCATCCACACTCTTTTCGGCCTCTTGCCCACAAAAGAGCCATGCCAAGAAAGGACTTCGCTACTTCTTCTATTGTTTAATATATGTTTCAGTTTCTGATCAAAAAAAAAAAAAAAAAAGAAAGGACTTCTCTGATTGAGAAAGAAAAGACCCAGGTAACACCCACAATGGCTAGCAAAAGATCCCAAAGCATCCTAGCCTTTGAGCAATGAACTAAAAGATGCTCAACCGTCTCCTCGTCTTCTTTGCTAAGGAAGCATCTATTGGCTAGCACTCTTCCCCTTCGTTTAAGTTGATCCAGCGTCAAAATCTTGCCCCATGGGGCTTCCCAAGCAAAGAACCAACCTTAGTGGGGACACAAGGATTCCAAAATGGACCGAAAAGGGAAAGGAGAAACCCTTGAATTGCCCTAGAGCTTGTACATGAACTTCACAATGAAACAACCATCCTTCGCCTCTTTCAAAATAAGCTTGTCATCCAACCCAGGGAGAACTTTTTAACCAAAAAGGGATTGGAAGAACCTCTCTACCTCCTCCAACTCTCAATCATTAATCGGCCTTGTAAAGCAAGAGGTTTTTCCTCAATTGCACAGTAGCTTCAATCCTATGGGCACTTGCACAGTAGCCTTTGGTGATGACAGGCTATCCGTTCAAAGACTCAAGTTTTCCTTCTTGTTTTCTTTTTGGTCAGCCTCTAAAGTGTGGATTGATGTGTATCTTAGTAATCTTGCTAGTTTTATTGAGTAGTTGGGTGGTGATTAAGGTGAGGGTGGTTTGTGCGGGGAGGACTCTTTTTGCTTTCTTCTTTTCTATTGGGGGTGTAGGTATTGTATACCTTTTCTTATTTTATTTCTCTCTTTTTTTCCTTGTTCTTTTTGTTCTTTGTTTTTTATTCTGATATTGTATCATTCATAGCTCTAAAAGAGGCTCAAGACACAACTACTTCCTAACTATATAATTTTATTAATTTTTTACTATATATTTCTTTTAAATGTTAGGAATCTTAAATTTTTTGTTTATTGAATTAGATTTTGAATTTCACTTCACTCAGGCGTGCACCTTGTATTATGCCTTGCACCTAAACTATAGGAGCCTTTTGAATCTAGCTGCACCTTTCCAAACTATAGTATCATTCTCAATGAATTTTCTATCACCTGATAAGAGATCCTCAGGATTAACTCTCATATTTGCTGTGGTTTTCACTTGAGAAGAAATCCCCAAGATCTATGCTCATGTCAAGTGTAAGCTGCATGCACTCAATTAAAATAATACATAATTAAAGTACCAAACTTACCAAAATCAAGATAAAATGAAAAACCACAAAAACAAAAAAAAAACTAAACTAAACTAAACTAAAAAATAAGGTAACAATATTGAGCTGTCATTTTAGTAGATGAATGCTGAAGTTTAAGGAAAAAAATAATACATAATTAAAATACCAAACTTACAAAATGGGATTGAAAATTAGCTTCATAAAAAGAAATTACCTTAGATTAAAAAATAAACCTCAAGACAAATTGGTCATTTATTGATCATAAACATCAATTTCAAAACTGCTGCTTTGTACTCAATTGTTATTAATTTTTGAATTGAATAAATAATGTAGTTAATTAATAAGCAATTAAGACCTTGTCTTCCTCCAATTTCTGACGAATTTTTTCCCTAGCTCTTTGCTCTTCCTCTTTTTCTGCTTTTCGTAAGGCCAATATACTGTGAAGGCACAAAACATCTTTCATCCAGTAATTAAAGAACTAAGAGAAGGGACACTAGATACAATATGATGCTAGGTTGAAAGGTAATACAACTAGATATATATTTCAACAAACAAGATGAAAAACAAACCGTTTCCTTTCGTTTTCTTCCTCAATTCGCTTGGCTTCAAGTAGCTCTTTGCCCACTCGAATTCTCTCCTACAAAGATTCATAAAATTAAGTTAATCAAATGTTGGAATAGGAATTGGATATTCTGATACAGCACAGTAGATGATCATAAGAAAGTAGAAATGTGCATATTTTTTTAATTAGAGAAAATCTGTGCATGAAAACTAACCAAGAACAGTTTAGTCTAATTAAACCAAGACCACCATCCTGGAGAACTAGTGAAACTTTCCCTTACAATTCCAGGATTTGCACTTACTGATAAACAAGAATCTGAGCATACAAGCCATAAATTTAGATCAATCAAATGAAAAATTAATTCTCACCATCATGATATGCCAGTTTACTAATATGCTTATGCAACTGGCAGCATGTTGTAATCAAGCAATGCAGATAGCATTTAAAATCACCTGGCACATTAACGATAACCTTAATGCACCCAAACTCTATCAGCTAATAAGATCACCCTTAATTCTAAGGAAAAGCTAGTATGTGCTTTTAATTCATTGCTAACTAATCATTGCATTGGAGGAGGGCACTTGTATACAAATACAATAACTAATTTGCTAGATTCACTATAAAGTCCTGTTTGCTTTTTGATTGGTAAAAGAATAATATGTTAAAAGTGATATCGGGCGAGTAGAAAGGAAAAGAGAAAACCAAAAACAATCTCTCTTCCTACTTTGAGCTTGTTAAGAATTAGTTTCCTAATCCATTTAGGAATCCTTTCTTTCTTTCCTTTTCTTTTTAGTCTCCTAATTAGACTCTAATTTTGTCTCCTTTTTTTGCTCTAACACTAGTATAAAGATGTATGTTCCCTCATTTTTTAATTAATGAAAATTAAAGAGTTATTTTTCTCTTCTATGGTATTAGAGCCACTTTTCCGTCGGACCTTCTCCAATGGCCCTTTTCCGACGGCCCTTCTCCCGTGGGCCTTCTCTAGCGGACCTTCTTCTGCAGACCTACTCTGACGGATCTTTTTTGACGGACCTTCTCTGCCAAACCTTCTCCCTCGGACCTTCTTCGTTGGACATTTTTCCGGCAATCTACTTGCAGGCCCTCTTTCGGCCACATCAACTCGCCGTGCAGGCAATTCCGACAACTTTTCCAACAACCCTAGATCTACCCATCGGATTAAGTACATGTCTAACAAGCTTGATGCATTAGGATTAAGTACATATGTAACCCATTTGACCTATATGCTCCAGCTTGAAGGGGAGTGTTAAGAATTAGTTTCCTAATCCATTTAAGAATATTTTCTTTCTTTCCTTTTCTCTTTAGTCTCCTAATTAGACTCTAATTTTGTTTCCTTTCTTTGCTCTAACGCTTAGAGTATAAATATATATGTTCCCTCACTTTTTTAATTAATGAAAATCAAAGAATTATTTTTCTCTTCACAGAGCTCAACCAAACTACCAAGTCTATTATCATATTCAAGGAATTGGCATCTAAAAAAGATTTGATTGCTTGATTTAATTGTTCAGTAACTTCAAGTAACTTTCTATTTCTTCCACTCATAACATCTAAAAAAGATAAAAAAAGGAATGACCCTCAAGCTTTCTTCCGATTCATCCCTACAAAAGAGTCATGCCAATTCAAAGGGTTTCTCCTTACTAAAGAATGCATATCCACAATACAAAAGGAGGTCAACCAGCTGCCACAAATTCTTGCTTGGGACACCAAAGAAGAATATGATCATCTTACTCAGCTCCCTTATACACATGTAGCATCTGCTTGGTAGAGTCCATCCCTCCTTTTGACTTGATCCAGCATTAAAATCCTTCCCACATACAACTTCCCAAAGAAAGAAATTTGCTTTCAAAAGAGTACAAGGGTTCCACACTGACCCTCCTTTTACTCAGTTTAGCTCATTATGCATTTATCAGTTCCCATTTTACTCCCCATCTACTTTGTATTTCATGGTGCATAAGCATTATTATAAAAATGATTCTTAACTTGGCAAATTCAAAGTTATAGTGAATGAATATGTATGGCTGTTTTCTTCATATGTATACTGCAACTGTGTTTAGATTCCATTTTTCCTATTAAATAAGAAACGGCCATTTCATTGATCTATGGAGAATATAAAAACTACAGGAAGGATCAGGTGAACAAACAATATTAGACATCTAAAGTGAGAGTCACCATATAGTCAAACTCAAGCACTAGATTGGAAAATTTTTCCTTTTTTAAAAAGTACACCTACCACATACATAATTCCTTATAAAAATATATTGACCCTCTGATTAGGATTGGCTCCCTATCCCAAATATGACATAATTTGTTCATAGCTGAAAAAAAATTACTCCATAAATATAGTTGATATTTTTTTTAGTAGAATAAATATAGTTGATATAACAGAAGAGAAATAGAAAGTATAGAGTTACCTTTTCTTTCTCTCTTTCCGTTATTTTCTCTTCCTCTTCTTTTTTCTTGCGAGCTCGCTCCCTTAAAAGTAAGTAGAAGATAAAAAAGTATGAGATACATCAGATAAAGAAGGGATCAAGGGAAGTCACAATTTTATATCAAGATTATTAAAGGACATTAATTATGCACAAATCACTATTTTAGAAGATACTTACAGGGAAGTAAACAGTGCATGCATGATGCATAGCACAAAGGAGGTAAGAGTTTTATCACATAGCCAACATTCTACATCAATTGCTCACTATAATAAAGCCACATATACATTTGGACAATTGTGGTTTGTTTATTAAAGAAAAAGTCTAATTAAATTTTCAAATATAATTAACCTTAAGTGTTAGAGGAGGCATAAATTTGAAAATATCAATACTAGAACCAAACATTTTATGATTTTTTTTACTATTATCATTACATATCCTTTCACAAGAAAACAACAAATTAATGTGATTAAAATAAGTGCCAGAAATAAATTATAACAAAAATAATTATATAAATGAACACTAATTTAAAATTAGAAAATAAAAAGTTTGCTATCGACTCGAATTGGATTTAGACTATTTGCAGAAACTAGAGCAAAGTAATAAGAGAAAAAGCCAAAATAGATATTAATCTGTATGTAATTGTGTTCAGTGTTTTGTTACTTGGTAGTTGATGACACATTAAGTTGCCAAAATATGTAAAGTTAGTTTACGTTACTCACCGATGAGGCTCAGGCTGTTGAAGTCATGCTTTTTTTATAACCGCTGACAAGCCAGTATAAATACAAGATCGACTAATCCCATACTCAAGCTTAATCTGCCTTCCAGAAACATCTACCAGTCAGAAGGAACTCAAATGGCACCACAGGAGAAACCTATATCTTTAGACCAACTGAGCTATCCCTCAAGGTTGGTTGTTGGAGTTGTTTAGCAGCCATCAGAATATGGTAAAGAGATGCTGTAATAGATAACTTGGGGGGTCAAAGCTTTTGTAGATATTGGCTAGTTGTCTTTCATTTTTCACTCATGGATTTAATGATGCTGAGAAATGGCATTTGTTATAACATATATCTACTTTACATATAGAGTTGTAATCTATTAGGAAACTTGTCTTATAGAGTTGTAATTGTTAGATATTGTACAGTTTTTTTTTTTCTCTTTTCCTTTTATTTTCTCACTGTATTGTAGGTCTCATGAGCATGTATATATATATATATATATATATATATATATATATATAAGTCCAATACGTGAATGCAGAGTTTTCCTTTTCAACATAATAAAATTAAGGATTCTCCCCTTTCTCTCTCTTCACATGGTATCATAGCCGAGAGGGAAAAACTCACTTCTTTTTTGGTGACTGTTTCTTCCCGATTACTTTATTTCTCCTTTCCGACCTTCGCGCTACACAGCCAAGGCTGGATCTCCTCGCCGCCACCACCGCCTGCATCGGATCTCCTCGCCGCCAATGACTTTTTCCAGTCGAAGACCTCAAATTCCAAGGCGCACGAGGCCGATTTACACGTCGGAGGAAACCCTACTGGAAAACAGTCATCCACGCGTCGCCACACGCCGCTCTTCTCCGATAGCCTTAGTTCCACGTGCCAGCACATGTGGGCGCGTGACCAACTTTCCGGTGTCGAGCTTCCGTCTCCAAGCTCGTCCGACGCTGTCTTGCTGATCCATCCCTCCGACGGTCCTCCTCGAGCCTTCCTTCTCCACCTGCAATTTCGCTCGCGCACCTCTCACGCTTGCTCTCCACTGGGCTTGAGTCACTTTTCTTCATCTCAAGTTCCACAGCTGTGATTTGCCCTCCTATGAGGGCTCTCTCTTCAATCCAAACGTGATTCAATCTCCGCTATGGATATGGTGACAAAATCCTATTTTTACATTTGTTATCTCTCGATCTCCTACTATCATATTAGAAAATTGATCAGAAAGTGAGAATTATCTTTCCCGGTCACCGTGGAACTTTGGTTCATGGACAAGGTTATGAGATTCATCTTATTACATCTGAGGATGCTATACCTAATGTTGACAAGGTGCAATGAAAGAAAATAGATGCACAACTATGTAGCGTATTATGGCGCTTCTGTTGATCCAAAATTTGCTTCATCTTCGTGCTTACAAACATGTTTTAAGTTTTCGAATCAAGCAAAAGTCCCATACACGAATGATATCCAATACTTTATAAGGTGGTTTCGCTATTGTCAATATCCGACAACAGGACATGAATTTATCTAATTATATCAGCCAGATTGCCTCTCTTAAGGAGGAGTTCTTGACACTGATGTCTCTTACTAGTGATGTTGGGGCTCAACAAATGTAGATTGACAAGTTCTTCATGGTCCTTACTCTTATTGGCCTCCGTCCAAATCTTGAGACCTTCCGAGATCATATTCTTGGCAGTCCATCAGTTTCATCCTTGGATGATGTGTTTGCTCGCCTCCTCCGTATCTCCACCTCGCACTCTGCCATCCGGAGGCACTTCGCATTCCTGTGTTGGCCTCAACCAACCCTGGGAGGACGAGGGAGAACCGGGAGTAGAGGACAACGTCCCACCGCACCTATTGCAATAAGCTTTTATCACACTCATGATCAAGTATTATCAATTACATGGATTCGCCTCCCGCATTGCCCCCGTGGCCCAAATTTCCATCCGATTCCCCGATTCTCACCACCCAGACTGAGCCCTCCACATCTCAAGGTATTCCCCCTACTAACAGTGAGTATGATGACTATCTTCGCTATCAGGCAACCAAGTTAGCTTCTGTTGCCCAGACCGTTAATGTCTTTGATTGTCTTACTCATACATCTTCTCTTAGACCCTGGATTCTAGACTCTGGTGCTTCTGATCACATATCTGGTAATAAAGATCTTTCTTCTCTTACTACTATTACTTCTTACTTTACCTATTGTTACCTTAGCTAATGGTTCTCAACCTGTGGCTAAAGGTATTGGTTTGAAGACATCCCTCTCCCTTCCCTACCTCTCACTTCTGCCTTTATACTCCTACGGCCCCTTTAATCTTATTTCCATCAGCGAAATCACTCATACTCTTAACTCCGCTTCCATTATTTTTCTCGATAAATTTGTGACTCATAGGATCGGGAGATCAGGAAGACGATTGAATCAACGTGAGTCTCAAGGCTCTAATACCTTACCCTCGAAATCATCTCCAGCTTGCATTTCACTAAATCTCTTTCTCCTATCCACAATACACTCTAATCTTCTAAGTTCCAAAGATGGTCACCGTTTCCACTTCTGTCGCCACTTGCGTGTGAGTCCCCATCATTGAAACATACTCGTGTCTCGTTCTCAAAGCGTTTGAATAATCGAGCAAAGTCTCATTTTGAACTTGTCCACACTGATGTTTAGGGTCCTCAGGGATCAAGGCCTACTTTAGATTTCAAGATTTTGTCACTTTTACTGATGATCATTCTCATGTACTTGGCTATTTGTAATGAAAATCGAAATGGTTATATTCTATTTTCTAGAAATTTTATGTTGAAATTCAGACCCAGTTCAATATTTCTATTTGTGCGTTACGCAGTTGACAAATGCTGTGGAATATTTTTTTGCACCCTTTATTTCATTTATGTCCCAACATGGGATCCTTTATTGGTCTTCTTGTACTCATACTCCTCAACAAAATGCACTCGAACGTAGCACCGCCATCTTATTGAGACAGCTCGTACTCTCCTCCATTATCATGTTCCTTTTCGTTTTTAGGGGGACGTTGTTCTTACAGCTTGTTATTTGATTAATCGTATGCCCTCATCTGTGTTACATGATCAGATTCCTCATTCACTTCTTTTCCCTGACCAACCTCTTTATTTCCTTCCTCCTCATGTCTTTGGTTGTACTTGCTTTGTTCATATTCTCACTCCAGGACAAGGAGTGAGAAGACAAGCTTTCCGCCAAAGCCACGAAATGCATCTTCTTGGGCTACTCCCGACTTCAAAAGGGTTATCGTTGTTATTCCCCTTAAACTCATCGATACTTTCTCCGACCGACGCCACCTTCTCGGAGGGACCAACCCTTCTTCTCCTCCTCCGAGTCTCTTCTCACATCGGGGTCTTACCCCTTCCCATCATCTCCGCCATTTGATGATGTACCTTCTCGACCACTTCAGTTTTATCATCGCCGTCACCGTCTGCTGTTCCTCTCCCTTCGTTGAGGCCCCGCCGACCACTCTCTATCCCTTCAACTTCTCCTACTCCTAGCTTTGCCTCACAATAACTTACCCATCGCTCTTCTGAAAGGTAATCGATCCACTAGCAATCCTCATCGATTTACACCTTTTTTTGAGTTACCATCGATTATTCTCTCAATTTCTACTCGCATTTGTTTACTAAGATATCCTCTATTTCCTAAGAACACCAATGAGGCTCTTTCCATCCGGGTCGTGGCACGGGCAATGGTAGATGAAATGGTCGCTCCGCACTCAACCGACACTGTGGGATTCGTTGCTTTACCCTTGGTAAGTTTCAGCTTGGTCGTCGTTGAGTTTACACAGCTTAAGGTCAGTCCTAATACGTTGATCACCTTGGCTACCGCTGGTCGCAAATGATATACCGCGCTTATATTCGATTACAGGACACATTTCCTCATCGCAGATTGCTTCTATCCATCTCCTTCTCTCCATAGTTGCTATGTGTTCCCTGCCTCTTTATCGCTTTTTTTTAAATATTAAAATGTCTTCCTTCACGATTCAAATTTATGGTTTATATGGAGCAACCACCCGGTTTTCATGCTCGTAACCCGTTTAGCGTAAGTGTGCTACGCCGTTTCTCTTATATGGCTTGAAACAATCTCTCGAAAGCATGGTTTGACCGTTTTAGTTCTATTGTTCAAGAATATGGCATGCTTCGGCAAAGACAAATGCACTATCGCTTGCCATCATAACTCTTCTAGATGTTGTATTTATCCGGTTATTTATGCCGACTACATCGTCATTACAAGCAAAGATCAGGATGGTATTCAAACTAGCAACACATTTTCACCCACTTCGTAATTAAAGACTTGGGGAAACTCCAAGTACTGGGAATCGAGATAGCTCAATCAAATTGCAGTCCTTCCCAACTAAGTATGGTTAGATATCTCTGAAGAAACCGATATGTTAGATTGTAAATCGGTAGACACTTTATGGATCCTAATGTCAACTTCAGATTGTGACAATGGGGAATCTGAGATCCCGGGAGATATCAACAACTCTCAGAAAACTGAATCTAATTTCTACCTCATTACTTCTACTGCATTTGTTTTCCTATGAGCGCTGTTAGTCAATTCCTACAAATACCATGTGATAGCCATTGAATGTCAGACCGCATTCTTCTCGATATATCAAAAGTACACTGCATCAAGGTGTTGTACGAGAATGTGGTTACAACGCGTCATTGCTAAATTGATGCGTATCATCGGCTCACCCATGATGTATGTTCCACTTCGCAGATCAGGTTTCACGAAGGTAACCTAATATCCTAGAAGAGTAAGAAACAACATGTAGTGGCTAGATCTAGCGCTGAAGCCGAGTATCGAGCTATGGCTCTAGCAACATGTGAACTCATATGGCTGAGACACCTTCTCCAGAGTTGAGATTTGAAAAGGATGAACAGATGAAGCTCATATGTGATAACCAAAGGCTTATATCGCATCCAATCCAATCTTTCCATGAAAGACCAACACATTGAAGTCGACCATCATTCGAGAGAAGATCGTGATCGATGTGCGGCTACTTGTTTTGTCAATAATTCAAATGATCAACTAATGTACATCTACAAATCTCTGTATGCCCTGGGAATAAATACATTTGTATGCTTGGTGCATATGATATATGCTCCAACAGGGGGAGGTTAGATTTTGTACAGCTTTTTTTTTCTCTTTTCCTTTTATTTTCATCAGACAAGGCCCCATGAAAGACAGATATATATATATAAGTCCAATATGTAATGCGCTTTCCTTAACATACAAAAATTAGGATTCTCCCTTTCGCTTCTCTTTCATAAAGAATCTATTAGAAGGTTAGGTTGGCTTATATATATATATATATATATATATATATATATATATATTCACAATGGATCAATGAAAAAAGGAATTTATTCCTCAAATTCTCATTTCGCTTACATGGTATCGTAGCCTAGTGGCTAGACTTAGATAAAAAGGGCAAATTTTGGGAAATTTTCAAGAAAACCCCAATCACGGCGCATCAACTCCGACGAACTTCGTGCGACTCATCTCCGTCAGGGGACCCTCCCACCCGGATCACCGTCACCGATCTATCCACCGGTCGTTGGAATCCAGAATCCCGACACTGATCTGACACGGATCACTGTCGGCTACACATAGATCGCACCCATGTTTCCCACTGATCACCCCAATGGCATTGATCTGACAAATATCACTGATTTATCGATGTCTGAAATATGCAATAGTGTTTTTCAAACACTTTTATGTCCGACAACCTACCTGTCTAGGGTTTTCTACTTGTTTTCCTTTATTTCTTTGAGGTCTAGAGGTGTTTCGTGGATTGTAGGGCCAAGTTCTATTCAAGTGCAGTGTTTTTCATGGAAAGGTGAATCCAATTTTTCTAGTATTTTTCGGATTTTCAGCAACTTGTTTCAGTTAGATCTGCTTCTATAACTAACAAGAAACCCTCATGAGGAGTTGTGTGTTATTATTGCCATAATCTAGGCCATGTACGCCGGAAGTGTAGGAGGTTACAGCATAAAAATCGAAAATTTCACTTCATCTCGCATTATCGTGGTCCACTTAAGTCCGTATCTACTTCTAATCACTACACTCGTGAGTAAGATTACGTTTTATTTCCTTCCTCCTCATGATCATCACTCCTAAGAGCCACCGACCACATGATAGGTAACTCTAGTTTATTTACTACGTTTCAGTCTCACCCTTCTACATCTACTGTTACCCTTGTAGATGGGTCAACATCTTGTATCCTTGGGTCAAGGACAATTCATTTGACTCCTCTAATCACTTTGACCTTTGCTCCAAGTTTACCATAATTCTCTTTTAATTTAATTTATGTGAGTAAACTCACTCATACACTTAATTGCAGTATCTCATTCTTTCCTGATTATTTTTGATTCAGGATCTTTTGATGAAGGAGATTACGAGAGGACATGAGCTCTGTAGGGTCTCTACATCCTGACATGTAGACGCCAAAGTCTCTGTTGCTTGTCTCCGAGTTGTTACCCCATTTGAATTATGTCATTGCCTGGTCATCCTTCTCTCCCTTTCACAATAGTTATATCCTAGTTTTGAACATCCTCATTAAATTGTGAGTCGACACATGCCAGCTTCATCGAAAGGCATTTGAGTCCTAGAGTCAATAAATGAGCTTCCGCTCCTTTTAAGTTAGTTCATTTAGATGTTTGGGGTCCTTGTCCAGTTTTGTCTCTGACCGGGTTTAAATATTTTGTTACCTTTGTGGATGATTTCTCTCGTGTCACTTGGTTTTATTTAATGAAAAGTCGTTCTAAGCTTTTTTCTCATTTTAGTGTCTTTTGTTGAAATTCAAACACAATTCCATGTCTTTATGCAAACATTGAGAAGCGATAATTCCAAGGAATATTTGTCGAACCTTTCAATCCTTCTTGTTACAACATGGGATTCTCCATCGATTTGAGGATCGCCCGAGCCCTTGTTCAAACACTGTCCTAAACATTTTTGGACCGATACGCCCACAACTTTTTTATTAACAAGATGCCCTCATCTATTTAAATTGGCTATTCCTTACCACCCGCCTGCTGTTTCCAAATAATCCATCGTTTCCTTATCGATCACAGCAGATTTTCACGCATACGCTTGCTCAAGAGCGCCCATCCTCAAGTCTCTAAACTTGATCCGAAGTCCTTAAAGTGTAAATTTGTGGGCTATTCTCGTGTTAAAATATGGCATAGGTGTTATTGTCTCACTCTTCGACGTTACTTTGTGTCTACTGATGTTACATTCTTTGAGACTACCCGCTTTCCTTCTCCCGTCTTCAAATGTGGGATGACGATTTATTAGTGTACACCATTGTTCACCCAAATTCCTACTCCAAATTCTGCCTCGTTTAAACCTCCCATTACTTTCGTGTATATTCTCATAGCTTAGAACCCCCACTTTTAGTCCAACACCCATATTTCCCATTATCGTATCTAGTCCGTAATGATGATTTTTGATTGCTCTCCGCAAAGTAAACACAAACAAAGCCTATCCAATTTCCTCCTTGCATGACCACCAGAATCACATTCTAGTTATTTTATTGCATCCTTGAACTCTATTTTGTTACCTAACAAGGCTCTAAGCCCTTACTCTCACCTTGGCCGGCTGTAGTTTCTAGCGATGGGGAGGGACACGCTTGACCACACCCGCATTTTAACTCGTTCGTTAACCCGTTAAGAAGAAACCATTGGTTGTCATTGGGTGTTTACAGAGAAAGTTAATCTCGATGGATCCATTGCTCTGGGCCAAAGCTCCGCCTTGTTTGCAGCGGTGTGCCTGTGCGCCATGGCGTGGGACTATTCCGGTTAATTTTTCCCCTATTACAGATAAAATTTGCTCTGGCCTTTTATTTCGACCGCCACTTATAATTAGGATCTCCACCAACTTGATATTAAGAATGTCTTTCTTCATGACAACCTTCAAGAGGAGGTGTATATTAAGCAACCTCCAGGGTTTGTTGCTCAAGGGAAGATAGGGAGGGTCTGTCTCCCAAAAGTCTTGCATTAGCTTAAACAGCCTCCGCTCGCGCTAACGCCACCGGCGAATCCCATGCAAGAAGATAATCGACCACTCGTCGTGAGGAACACCACTTCAGGTATCATTATATGAGGATGATATTGTTATCACTGGAAGTGACTCTAAAGGTATCCGATCTCTTAAGTCCTTTCTACAAAGCCACTTCCATACAAAGGACTTAGGGATGCTAAAATACTTCTTGGGCATTGAAGTTATGCGAAGCAAACATGGAATCTTCTTATCTCAAAGGAAATATATGTTTGATTTATTGTCAATCGAAAGTTAGGATAAAACTGCCAGCTTCTCCTTGGCCTGTGCGTATTAATTAGAGAAGGAGAAACATTCGAGGATCCTAAGACATATAGAAGACTAGTTGGGAAGCAATTACCTTTTACAATGCTTCTCGTCTTACACATTGCCCACAGTCGCTTGTTGTAAGCTAATATATGTCTTCCAATCAATGATCATCGGGCAACCATGAAAATATTCTATGTTACTCGAAGGAGTTCCTGTGACATGGTATTCTATACATAAACTGTGACATAATAATTTGGAGTGTTTCCAATTTAATATTGATCGGGTAGGATCTAAGGAGGACAGGAGGTCCACTCACAAAAGTTAATGTGCTCATGTTCGGCGGAATCTAGTCCTTACTGGAAGAGTAAGACAGAGAGCGTTGTCTCTCGACCATGTGAGTTTGAACATAGAGCATGACATAAATTCAGATGCGAACATTAGCGCGCCATCAACTCTCACTGGTCAGGCATTAAAACACCGCCCCATCAAAACTCCTCGTGTGACAACCAGGTCGCCTATATTACTTCTAATCCGTATTCCATGAACAAACTAAGCATATTGAGAGATCGGTTATCTCGTTCTGGTAAAATACAACTCCATTGATTTCTACAAGATATGTAAGACCGAGAACAATTAGGTGATATCTTTACAAAGGCCTCAGTTTAGACCAGGTTAGTTATCTAGCGTAATGTCCCAACTTGAGGAGAAGTGTTATAGCATATAGGCTGATCGATAAAAAGAAAAATTATATAGATACTGTAAGAAAACCAAGTACACGGTCGTGAACAAAAGGAAACCAAAACAAAGACGTAATGTAAAACAGTTTCTCCAAAAAAAACCTACCTACTCCCAACCATGTAAGAAAACTAGAACATAATGTGTATTATCAACACTATACATATTAAATTTAAGTCCACAAATCGGAACAAAGTTAACTTTTAATCCTTTGACTTGAGGACCTCGCTCGAACACTAGCCTATTTCAAGGCAACTAAAGATTCCGCAGCGACAAAGGGGCTGCAAACCAGATTTTTTTGCGCTTTTTACCCACAGCAACTCCTTGCCAAGCTAGAAGTGTGTGAAGGACCGATTGCGGGAAGACCTAACTAATCCCAACAATTGACAAAAAAGGTCCCACAACATTTTAACGATTTTGCAATGAATCAGTAGATGGTCTATGGTCTCCACTTCCTCTTCGCATATAAAACATCTATTTGCGAATGTCATACCACAGCATTTAAGTTGATCCAAAGTGAGCACTTTACCCCCAAACCCTGCCAAAGACTCCACTTTTGGGAACAACCGATTCCAAAACCAACGCGCAGCCGTGTCGGAGATATCAAAACCTTTATACATGCTCTTGACCGGGAATCCTTTATCCTTGACATTCTTCAACGTAAGCTTGTCCTCGCCCATGGGACGAAAATTTTGAACATGAAGAGTATGAAGGAATCTTGTCATCTCTTCAAGCCTCCCAAATAAGCAGTGATCTTAGAAAAGTCAAAATTGACACACCACTTCCTCTTATATCCCGTAAGTCCACAACCTTAGCCTCTTTCTTGCTTGTAAAGCAAATAAAAGAAAGGGAACGATACTTTAGCCCCACTCCGCACCAAACATCGCTCCAGAAGTTGATCCTCCTTCCATCCCCAAGAGCAAAGACCGCATATATCTACTTTACATAGAATTGTAATCTATTAGGAAACTTGTCTTATAGAGTTGTAATCTATTAGGAAAGTTAGATTGACTTTTATATATATATATATATAACCAAAAACTTCTTCATTGCTTATGGTGAAGTTTGTGAAGTAACGTTATAGTTATATAGCAAGTTATTTCGATTGTACTGTATTCAAAATAACTTTTTCTAAGAAAGACGAATCACAGTTTTCTTAATCTAGAAAGAACACCCTCTAAGAAATCTCTCCTCTTCCTCTCCTCCACCATTATTTCAAGCTTGAATACGAATATAAATTGCTATAATGTTATTTCACAAAAAATAAATAAATAAATTGCTATAGAACTATAATGTTACTTCACAAACTTCACCATAAGCAATGAAGAAGTTTTTGGTAGTTGAATACCATTTC